>CM031592.1:2408841-2751695 GCA_018467065.1 Ephestia elutella | reverse complement strand
GAATTATCTTTCTGAGACTATTTCCACATCCTCAGATTATCCTCTTCGATATTTCCCTCACGATGTTATGAAATTTTCAGAATCTAGCATCTTAAATTGTGAAACCATATCAGACGTAATATTACGTACGACAGATAAGTAAATAATATATATATCAAACAATCATAGAAAACCTTTAGAAAACTCACCGGTTTGTACTTTCCCAACCATGTCGAACGATTTGTCACTGGAAAATTTAGATTCCTAAGTAATAAATACACTTATTCATATCAATTTAACGCGCGGTGATTACTAAATGTAAATATTATTATCTCCTCACAGATAGCACGTGCATAGGCCTCAGAATCCGGCAAATAACTAACAGTAAATAATGTGTGCGAGTTGTTTTGTTAACATAGGTACATATCTAACCTAGTTGCCTATCTAAAAATATCGTTCCCGCCGCAATTTGAATTTTGATATTTTTCTCGGGAAATTTTCTTGTAATGAAACAATTTTCAGAAAGTTTATTCTATGCATTGTTATTAGAAGAACTAGGTACCTACCTAAATACATAGATAAATTAATCGTTATTGTCTTATACTATGGTTTTGGCGATTGGTATGTAGGTACCTATCTACATTTTTTTATTTAAAAAACATGTAGGTAGGTACTTAATTATTCCAAAGTTCCAAGTACCGAAGTAGGTAAATAGGTACCTACCTGAAATTTTAAAAAATCCTAAAATTCGACCTCATTCAGCGATCTAATAAACGAAAATGAAAAACAAGCGGTAACCATGGCGTTCAGATTTCCATGGAAACAACACAGTTAATTGATGGTGTCATATTCTGTTGATGTAATTGGTGGCACTGTAAACAATATTCAGACTTTACAATCGTATAATAAATAACATGCCGATCTTAGTAAAAGATTATACGTGGACACAAACAATGGACACTTTACACATAAGGATACCTATTAGTCCTGTGTTCAAGGAGAAGGTAGATATTTTCATGTTTGATTCGTACGTGAAGATCCATTTCAGCCCCTTTTTATTCGAAGTATTCTTACTCCACGATGTTGACAATGATAAGAGTAAATGTTTAGTGAAAGATGATGTTATTATCCTAGATTTAGTTAAAATAGATAATTGTAACTGGGAGCTACTAGAGAAAGATATAACCAAACCAGAGAAAATGAAAATAAGGCAAGAAATCTTGAAGAAAAGTCAGGAGAAGGCGAAACAAGAAGCGGAAGACAAGGTGGTGAGGAAATCTCAGTTAGATAGATTCACAGTTCAAAAAGCTATGGATATAGACACAAAACAGCATGACTTAATGGACTCTAGACGAGACGAACAGAGAAAGCAAGCCATGGATTCTTTAGAAAATTGGAGAGTTAATTCTGTTCATCAAAATGGAATCGAATCTACTAAAAAAGAAGGCTCCGGAGTTAAAATAGTAGAATTGCCTCCGTCTGACGATGAAGAAGATAAGAAAGAAATACCAAAGACTCCTGCTAAAAAAGTAAATACCAAACCAGTGCAGAAAAGGCCAGTAAAGACACCAGTGAGGTCCGAATATATTGAGAAGAAAAAGGAAGAAGTGGCAAAGCGTGTTCTTCCAAAACTGAGGGAAGCAGGAGAGTTGATAATCACGCATACACCGAGGACATTTCCTACTCCCAGTCGAGAGTCAACAGCGCAAGAGGAAGAAACATGGCTCAAGAATGTTACATTAGCAAGAAGAGCCACAGGTAAAAACAAATGTCCATGTAGCTGTAGAGAAATGATTAATATACCCTTGTACACAAATGGTTGTTATTGTAAATTTAATGAGATCCAATAAATTCCCGACCCCTGCCCAATCGAAGATAATTGAAAATTCATGTTGAAGATTAAGTTCCCTTGTTATCTTCAAATTTTAAGCTTATGTATCTCCTGGTTAATTTGCGTATACTTTCATGAATCCAGGGTTTGTCTCCGAGGATCTCCGACCTGAAGAGCAGGACCCACAGTGGTGCAAAGAGAAGGGCGATGAGTTCTTCCGCAACGGCAATTTCTTAGGCGCGATCAGTGCGTATACGCACGGCATCACCCTCTCCGACCGGCTGCCCAGTCTGTTTGCCAACCGGGCCGCCACACACTTTGCGCTTGGCAATTTTAATAAATGCGTAAGTATTCATATAGATACAGTATAGAATATGTTCTTTATAAATGTAATAAAACACAACAAAAATAGATCGACAACAAAGTGATCTTATAAGGGTTCCGCTTTTGCCTTTTGAGGTATGGAAAAAGAACAAAGAGTGAAAACATAAAGCCGTCAATAACATCTGCATTACATCTAAATACTCTGCAAATCACGTCTTTATCCCTCACGGGGTAAACAGAGCCAAGGGTCGTGAGACTAGAAGGCTACGTTTAGCTGGATATATGGGCATGAGATTCAGATATAGTGATAGATTGCTAGCCCATCGCGTAGGATAAGAGATGCGTACCTGTTTCATAGCAATAAAAACAATATGCATTAAAGTCCATCCAAATTAGTTCAGTAGTTTTTTCGTGAGTTGTCACATTTTTTTTTTTTTTTTTTACGGACAAATCACTGAGTTCTAGTAAAGTAGTTTTGGTAGACGTGAAAATAGTGAGAGGCCTGGAATACTGCCTTGCGAGACCTCAATTTTTTGTACCGAATTCCCACGGTAACGGAACCCCAGAGCGCAGTCATATTTCATAAAATCATGAATTAAATAAAGTAAGAAGTAAAGTGGCCTGTGGTGTGGCTCCTAGAATAGCACCAACCCATCTCTTCCCGTGGGTGTCGTAAGAGGCGACTAAGGGATCTAAAACACCGGAGGATGGGCAGCAGCATCTTTCCGCGTACTATGACATCACACTGCGATCGCCAACCCGCCTGCCAAGCGTGGCGATTACGGCAAAACCCCCCTATGGTTGTTACACCCATAACACGGCCCCTAGTCCCCGGCGGCCCCGCTATCCCGGACTCTGGTAGCGGTCACGGTAACGGCGGGGCAGGGGGTGCTAAGAATCCCCGGCAGATGCCAGGCTACCAACCCCGACGACCTTTGGCCCTGGCAACTTATAACACGTGCACACTGCGGACCGACGAGAAGCTCGCTGAACTGGAGGAAGAATTGAGCAGGTTACGATGGGATATTGTAGGGTTATGTGAAGTCCGAAGAGAGGGGAGGACACCATGATCCTCAAGTCCGGAAACCTGCTCTATTTCCGGGAGGGCGACCAACTGTCCCAGGGTGGTGTCGGGTTTATCGTCCACAGGTCCCTCGTCAACAACGTGGTCCAGGTCGAGAGTGTTTCGGCGAGGGTAGCGTACCTTGTACTCAGAATTACCAAACGGTATTCGTTGAAGGTAATACAAGTATACGCACCGCCCTCATATCGCTCCGACGACGAGGTAGAGACTATGTATGAGGATATTTCTAGAGCCATACATAGCTCCCAGGCCCACTATACCGTTGTGATGGGGGACTTTAACGCGAAACTGGGCAAACGAAGCGATGATGAGCTGAGGGTGGGGAATTTTGGATATGGAAGGAGGAATGCACGTGGTCATCTGCTGGCCGGCTTTATGGAGAAGGAGGGCCTCTTTATGATGAACTCCTTCTTCAAAAAGCCAAAACAGCGAAAGTGGACATGGTTGCATCCTAATGGCGTTACAAAAAATGAGATTGACTTCATCTTGTCGACGAAGAGGCACATATTCAATGATGTCTCTGTGATCAATGCCGTAAAAACAGGAAGCGATCACCGATTGGTAAGAGGCACATTGAATCTTAGAATAAAACTCGAAAGGTGTCGACTGATGAAGTCTACGCTCCGACCAGCGCCTATCCAGCTCCAAAACCCCGAGAGCTTTCAGCTCGAATTGCAGAATCGCTTCGAATGCCTGGGAGACTGCGAAAATCTGGACGATTATAATGACAGGTTTGTGCAAATTGTCCAAACAGCTGGGTCTAAGGCTTTCAAAACCCGCCGTTCAAAAGGAACCAAAAAGATCTCGGACCTCACCAACAAACTCATGGAAGAAAGACGAAACTTGGTTCTGCAGTCCTCTGACGATGCTGCTCAGTATCGACGTCTAAACAGACAGATCTCCAAGTCCTTAACTCGTGATTTACGCCAATTCAATACTGACCGTATTGAAGAGGCGATCAAGCGAAATAAGGGCTCAAAAGTGTTTGCAAGGGATCTGTCTGTTGGTCAAAGCCAACTGACCAAGCTGAAGACTGAGGATGGCAGAATCATTTCGTCGAAGCCAGAGCTGTTGGAAGAGGTTGAGAAGTTCTACGGACAATTATACACCAGCGTACGCACACCTGTCAGTAATCTGGCCAAAGATCCAAGAGCCAGATTGACCCGACACTACACCGAAGATATCCCGGACGTCAGCCTTTATGAGATTAGAATGGCTCTCAAACAGTTAAAAAACAATAAGGCACCGGGTGATGATGGAATCACGGCTGAGCTTCTGAAAGCAGGTGGAACGCCGGTATTAAGAGCTCTTCAGAAGCTATTTGATTCCGTCATACTCGAGGGACATACGCCTACGGCATGGCACAGAAGTGTGGTGGTACTTTTCTTCAAAAAAGGTGACAAAACCCTATTGAAGAATTATAGGCCTATCTCACTTCTGAGCCATGTCTACAAACTGTTTTCGAGAGTCATTACGAATCGTCTCGCTCGCAGGTTTGACGACTTCCAGCCTCCCGAACAAGCCGGTTTCCGAAAAGGCTTTAGTACCGTAGACCACATACATACGCTGCGGCAGATTATACAGAAGACTGAGGAGTATAATCAGCCATTATGCTTGGCGTTTGTGGACTACGAGAAAGCCTTCGATTCGATCGAGACCTGGGCTGTGCTACAGTCTCTCCAACGGTGCCAAATTGACTATCGATATATCGAAGCGCTGAAGTGTTTGTACGAAAACGTCACCATGTCGGTCCGTCTCCAGGATCAAGGCTCCAAACCTATCCAGTTGCAGCGAGGGGTGACGTGATATCTCCGAAACTGTTCACCGCCGCCCTGGAAGATGTTTTCAAGCTTCTGGACTGGAGCGGACTCGGCATCAATATCAACGGCGAGTACCTCACTCACCTTCGATTCGCTGACGATATCGTAGTCATGGCTGAGACCTTGGAAGACCTAGGCACAATGCTCGATGGCCTCTGTAGAGCCTCTCAACAAGTGGGTCTAAAAATGAACATGGACAAGACGAAAATTATGTTTAATATCCGTGTCGCACCCACTCCTCTGAAGGTTGGAGACTCTACACTCGAAGTTGTTGACAATTATCTATACTTGGGACAAACAGTTCAGTTGGGTAAGTCCAACTTTGAGAAAGAGGTCAACCGTCGAATCCAACTCGGCTGGGCAGCGTTCGGGAAGCTTCGCGATATCTTCTCGTCCAAAATACCGCAGTGTCTCAAGACTAAGGTCTTTGACCAGTGTGTGTTGCCAGTAATGACATACGGAACAGAGACGTGGTCGCTTACTATGGGCCTCATAAGAAGGCTCAAGGTCACCCAAAGGGCGATGGAGCGCGCTATGCTCGGAGTTTCTCTGCGTGATCGAATCAGAAATGAGGAGATCCGTAGGAGAACTAAAGTAACCGACATAGCCCGCAGAATCGCGAAACTTAAGTGGCAGTGGGCGGGGCACATAGCTCGTAGAACAGATAGCCGTTGGGGCAGAAAAGTTCTCGAGTGGCGACCACGAACCGTAAAACGTAGTGTTGGCAGGCCTCCCACTCCGACGGACCGACGACCTGGTGAAGGTCGCGGCATGCGCATGGATGCTGGCAGCGCAGGACCGGTCGTTATGGAAATCCTTGGGGGAGGCCTTTGTCCAGCAGTGGACGTCTTTCGGCTGAGAGAGAGAAGAAGTAAAGTAATCATGACTGATTAATTTTTCAGCTAAACGACAGCTCTGCTGCCCTGGATCTGATGAAGCCTCATTGCGAAGGCAACCGTAAAAGTCGCGCGAAATGCATCGCTCGCCGCGCGGCCACGCTCGTGCGGCTCGGTTACCTGAGCAAAGGCATCGATGAAATGAAAGCGGCTGTCAAACTACTGCCCGAGGACGAGAATTTGAAGAAAGACTTGTATGATATGGAGAGGGCTTGGGAGCAGAACCCCGATTCAGATTAGCGTTTTGTTGTTTTATCATTTGTTATTTATTTTAGGTGTTTGAATTGAACGTAAATGACATGAGACGATTATGAAGCTTAATATTTCTGTTTTTTAAGATATTGCAATAACAATTTATTAGTGTGAAAACAGTGAAATTAGTCGAAATCACACTATGTGAAGGAAAAATATTATAATTCGTATTAAATTACAATACATAACTAAAATAATAATAGTTTTATTCTTCTATCATCTTCTTCGATAGCCCTAAGTTGTTAAGGAGAGCGTGAGGCGAAGGGTCCCTGCCTCGGAACCTCCGGAATACTTCGCTGGGATGGCAACTGCCTCCGTACGCCAGATAGGTATCTCTATATCTCTTCCCAACAGCTAGGACATCCTGATCCCCTTGCCTAGCCTCTTCAAATGCACTGTAAATGTCTGCTGCGATCATTTTCGACCACAGATGGCAGTAATACGCCGCCCCCCACTCTTCAGAAATGACTTTCGTGAACGATAAAGGATGCGAATCGTATTTGTCGAGCCGCAAAATGTTGTATTTAGGCCACAGTTCCTTCATGAGATCACGCCAGAATGTTTTCTTCGAATGCAGTTCTAAATCGAGACGCGAGAGGTATAATTCTTGACACAGTTCATACCCTGCCATGTGCCTTCGCACGCTCTGCAGATTTGATATGATGTTTTCTGGCACTTGCTCTTCTGTTTTGTAATGTCCGCTTAACGCGCGAATTGTGTTAGGATCGTATAACCAATGAATCATAACGTGGCCACATACTTCAGCTGCGTCCCATTCAACATTAGATAGGCCAGCTACCTCCGCGTAGTTAGCTTTCGTTAGTAAATGGCGCAACGAGTGGCCGAACCTTTTGAATAACACTCCAACTTCGTTAAAGGACAGCAGTGAAGGCTTATCGTCTACGGGCGCTTGGAAGTTGAAAATCAGTGCTGAAAGCGGAGTCGTTTCAGTTGACGTGCATTTATTACGTACAGAGATATGCCAGCCCGCGTCATCGTACACACGAATTTTAAGGTTTTGACGAGCATATGGGTCTAAATAGAAACCAGCTATAGGTCTATTACTCGAGTCATCGTAAACGTCGTAAAATTTAACATCCTTGTGCCAGGTGTCGACTCCGGAGCGCTCCACGATCTGAATTTTGAATAAAGTGCTGCAGAGGTTGAAAAGACTATGAATGACGCGCGGTAAAGGGAAGAATTCGCGGATTTTATTCTCGTCGAAGTTATAGAGCGACCATTTTTGCTTCCTTTGCCAATACGGAATGTCCCAATGCTCTAGTTTGACATCAAACCCTCTTTCGTTGGCAAACCTCTGCAGCATTTCAATCTCAACTTCTTGCATTGGATAAGCAGTTTCAAGGAAGCTGTCCAGTACACTGTATACATTTTCAACTGAGCCAGCCATTTTGGTTTCCATGCTCATATCAACAAATGAATCGAAGCCTAAGATCTGTGCCTGTTCGTGTCTGAGACTGCGTATCTTTTCCAAGTTTGTGCTAGTTTCAAGTTCCTTGTTGATGTAGTTCGAACATCGTTGCCTGTAAGCTTGCCACATATTCCATCTCAGACTTCGCTCCGGGCAATACTGCATGAAAGGCTCAAAAATATGGGGTTCTAATGTAGCTTTCCAAGGTCCCTTGCCTGTCTCACTGTTACTCGCCATAGCCTTGACCAAGCTGTCTGGACATTCCTTTAGAATAGATTCATCAACTATTTGAGACGTGAACAACTTATTAGCTGTAGTTACTTTTTCGCGATAGGTCTGCCTTTCCTTTTTCAAAGACCCTAGAAGATTGTTAAGCCTTTCACGTTTCGCACCCTTTACTTCTAACCCATTGAGTTTCCCTTCTAAAATGTATTTATCTAGGAGCCTCTGTTCTTCATCAGTCAGTTTCTTCAGTCGGTTTTTTTCATCAACAGCCGATTGGAAGATGGGAAGGCTATTGAATTTACTCGATCTAGCTCTGTGAGCTCGCTCATGAATTTGAATGTATGATTTTGTGGGCATCAGAGAACTATTTCCCAAGTATAGCGCTTTGGCCATACCCCACGCCAGTTCTAACTGACTATCAAACTTCTCCAAAGGTAAGAATATTTCGGTAAATGCGTTTTTGCAGTTATGTGACGCTTGCTCAACCTGCTTGACACCGTTTTCATATTCTAAGCTCTGCTTACTGATCGCAGCAATACACTTCTCTATGGTGATGTCGGTGAACTCTGGAAGGCCATTATCGCAGAGGAGAAGATTCTTATCTGCATCTTCACCAATTTCTGGTATCCTGAAATATTTGTAAACAAAACATGAATTTTACATAAAATAAACAATTTCATAACGTCTTTGGTTCTGTTATTCCTAATTATTAGAGATGCGCCGAATATTCGTTTGATATTCGGTATTCAGCATCTTTTTCACTATTCGTATTCGGCCGAATTATTCGGCTTTGTTGCCGAAATATATTCGGTTCAATTTTTTTTTACTACGTAAAAACGTACGTGTACGTGTTGTGTCCCACTGCTGGGCAAAGGCCTCCCCCTTTTTCTTCCTTTTTTTTATTAAAAAACGAGAATTCAGTTGGTTACATGACATGGAGTAGAATTAAAAGACAGCTTCATATGCAAGATTTTTAGGGTTCCGAAGTAAACAAGGAACCCTTGAAGTTTCGTCATGTATGTCCGTAATTCGTCGGTCCGTCTGTCCTATATAGGCTTTGCTCAGAGACTATTGCTACTAATAAACAATAATTTGTACAGAGATAGGCGAACTGCAGAATAAAATCACGAAAAACTTTTTCTTTTTTTAGGGTGCCTCCCCTACACCTAAAGTGGGGATGATTTTTTTTCTCTCTTGATTATACTGTCGTGTGGGGTTTTCTTTTAATAGGTCTTATACGATGAGTATGTAAAGACCAATTTTTGCTTTAGGAATCCCTTTGCGAAATATTTAACTTTAAAATGACAAATTTTGTAAGAGCTCAGTGTCCCTAACATTTACTTCTAAAATTGTAATTAGCAGCGACACCGTAGCGTACAGGATAGAACCTGTTTACGTGGCAAAACAAAGTGATGGTAAACCGAATAATTCGGCTGAATATTCGGTTCGGTAAAGGTTAAACTGAATAATATTTGGTATTCGGCAAAATCACTATTCGGCGCATCTCTACTAATTATAATATTTAATTTCTCTTGTGATGAGAATTATTAATGTTTCTTTTTATCATCCATGGGCTCCCATACCTCCTTGAAGCTTGGTAATATAATTTTTGAATAACAATACAATTGGGGTAAAGGAGAATAGGTAACATTTGGTTGGTTGAGTTTTGATTTTCTGTCTGTTTACAATGCTTGTTATTATTACACTAATCCATAGCTGTGTGATTTGTCCGCATATATTTATATAGCTCAGTTTTAGAATGGAGTAATGAAGCTATACATTGGAGTAGAATTATGTTTATCTTTATAGAAACTTACTAAACTTATTGTTTTTTATTGTCTTAACTATCAAAATAGTTAATTGGGTTTGTCGTTCAGAGGTTTTGCCAGCTAAACATTGACAGTGAATCCAATCCAATGGGTTTAACTAATATGGAATATGTGGAATTGATTATTAGATTTATATTTTTTCAAACTATAAGGCTAACCTCTACTTTAAGTTAAAAAATATGATAGGGGAATAGAATAGCTATAATATAACCACCAATGTCAACATTATTTTCCAACAAGACTAGAAAGGTTACCAATAGAAATTGGCCGAAACGGAATTAAAAACAGATCGTAGCTGAAGAAACTATTGTTTCGGTAATATGATATTATCAAAACCAAATTCAAATAGTGAATAAAGCAGAATTATTAGATTTTACGGCATTATAAAGAGCAATATGTAAAATCAATAACACTTACAAAACGACGTAGCCAGCACTGCGTTTATTCTGGTAAAATTGCCTTTTCACATGTCTAGCGATAACATTACTGCGAAGGAACGATAAAGCCATAATTTATTTGGTTTCAATTAGGTATTTTTAAAATTAATTCATTTCATTTCATAATCGCAAGTCGAACATATGATGATGACATTTGGTTTGATTGATTTATAGTTGACTTGACATTGACAGTTAGCACTCTCTTGACCCTTGTTTATTTTATTGTAGGCATATCAATCTACAGGTATTCAGCCAGAAAAATATGTACATAGATGTGCCCTTTCCGAAATTTTCGAGAATTTTTGGAAACGGTTAGGAAATATTCCCTAAAACGGAAATTGTTGGAAAAGTACCTGAAATATTTTAAAAAAGGGAATTTTCTTTTTGCAGCTGTCTTTAAAAAAAGAAGATTGACCATCACTAAAGTTTTCAAGGAAATCAGATGAAGGGAAATACATATTTTCCATATTCCGAGGAAATTTTCCCAAGAAATTTCCGAGAAATTCCCAAGAGATTTCTTGAGAATTTCATTCCCAGGAAATTTTCCAAGAAATTTTGGAGTTTCCAAGAAATCTCTTGAGAATTTCATTCCCAGGAAATTTCCCAAGAAATTTCAGATAACTTTCTTGAGAATTTCATTCCTGAGAATTTTTCAGAGAAAAATATTTTAGTACTAGACTAGCTGTTGCCCGCGGTTCCATTCGCGGTAAAAGTCTTATGTTTTTCATAAAAACATTGAAATATCGTGAAATAGTGACAGACAGACTTTCGCAAAAAATTGGGAGAAAACGTTCCCGAAAAGTTTCGGAAATTTTCCATGAAAGAAATTTTCGGAAACCGAGAAATTCTCGGCGGCACATCGCTATATGTTCATGTGTACAAGAACTTTAGCTATTACCCGCGGTTTCGCCCGCGTGAGTTTCCCACGGGAACAGCGCTTTCTCCCGGGATGAAAGATACTCTATGTCTTTTTCCGTATTTAGGAAGATTGGTTCAGTAGATAAAGCGTGAAGAGGTAGGTAACAAACAAATAAACAAACTTTCGCATTTTTTATTTAGTTAGCATATACTGGGAGTTAGAATTATGGAATTTAAACTAATAAAACGCTCCATAATATTTTATTACGTTTCACTGTTACAAAACTACTCTAATATCACCGTCTTTTTCAATTACCGCTCTGGTACTATCAACCAAAGGTACATTGACCATTTGACAAGTACATAATGCGTTACAATTATTACAATCTGGCTTTTCTTCTTTATTCTTCATCGATCTATTCCTATTAGTCTCTTTCACTGGCGGGCTGCAGCAGAAGTCTGTGTCCAAGCCCATCTTTTCGCCGTCTTCTAAGGTTTGCGGTAAATGTTGATTTAGGGTTTCTGGCAGAAGCAAGCTGGCAATTCCACCAGCTACCAACAGCCCTCCCATGATTAGTAGTGGCAACACCGAAATATCAGAACCCTGAAATTAATACAAAATATAAAACGACTGTCTGCCTGTTTGTGCTCCTGGATTAAGTACTGGAATTTCTATAAATTATCTATACCTACCCACATAGCTAAGCTTTTCATGAGCAATCTGTAACTGTAAACCCATATGTAAATGGTAAATGCAATGCAAGAGCTAAATGCTGCTAAAATAAAGATTCGTTAGACTATAATTTCCATATCCACAAAGTAGGTTAGATTCAGAAGGAAGGTGCTTAGACAGCGGATTGTATGCCTACATATATGAAAAATATTGTTTCTCACCATATAATTAACAAGCGGAATGAAGATAGGTCCCAGCATGCCCAACACAGAACTGAGACTCATGCCAAGCCCCCTCACCACCGTGGGGTACAGCTCCGACGCCATCAGGGGGAGCACCACGAATGACGAGGAGATGCCCATCTTGCCGACACAGTACAAGGCCAATGTTACGTTGCTTTCTGAAAAGTACCAAAATTTCTAGCTAAAAATTAAGTGGAGCATTCAGAAATGGTTTTTATCCTTCATGTGCCATCTTCTTATGAAAAAATTTAAAAGTTTTTAAAAGTTAATTCAAAAGTGCCAGGAAGTACCTATATTTAGTTTAGATATTTTTAGTTTGGATATTGCTGGCTTGATCAATGATCACTTCATTATTATCGGTAAAAAAAATCATGCTTCGGAAGCACCTTAGCTAGGTTATGTTCGCTACTTATATCATGGTTGGTAATTTAGAGAATCTGAAGCATATCTAGTGTATTTTTTCTTTGTCTAAAGGGAGTTTCCATTGACCTTTAAACATAGAAGCAGGATAGAAATATGATGAGAAAAGAAGAAGTTGCTCACCATGTTGCACCAAAAACGTGGTCAAGCAGGCCACTCCACCGACTACCATACTCATACACAAGGTCCACCTTCTTCCAAGTCTCTCCATCGACGGCCAAAGAAACAAATACGTTGGCAGTTCCACTAGCCCTGCCAAAAAGAAGTTCAGTATCTCATTCCCCCCCAACACTGGAGCGTAATAAGACAGCCCGACGTATACGCTGGTATTTGTAAACCAAATAAAGGTGATTATGATGGTCTTTTGACGAAGGTTTGGGGTTCGGAACAGGTCCATGATCCCATATTTGCGAGATTTCTCTTTTTCCAAGTCCTTTTTCAGCTTGTCCGATTCGTATTTGCGACGGAGTTGGACCATGTAGTTGGCCGGTAAGGATTTTCCATTTACTCTGGAAGGAAAAAAAAACAAATCATGGCTTTAGGATACAAAGGTGGTGTAAGAGTAACTAATGTCTCACCCCATTATTTCTCATTTTTTGTAGCCACGAAGAGTTTGATAACTCCAGAAGGATATCATTTCAAACCAGAGTAAAAAATACAGACTTACTGCAAAGAATAAGCAATAAATTGTCATTTCGCTTTGGACGATGGTCTCACAAATACAGTGGTATAATTTTACCTGGCCATCCTCTTCAAAATGACTTCCGCTTCTTCGAACCTGCCTCTTGCTAAGAGCCATCTTGGGCTCTCTGGCATAGGCCACAGATACAGAAAGAAGCAGACGAATGGCAGCGTTGTGGCCAACGCTAGATGGCGCCAGTCCCGCACCAGGTACACCACGCCTGCCAGGAAGATCAGGCCGAGGGAGTAGGCGATGTTTGACAGGATCGTGCAGAGAGTTCGGCAGCGTGGCCCGACCAATTCTATGGCTGTGAATCAGAAAATATTTGAAAGTAATTTTAATGTTTTATTGCCGGGAGCTATAGTTGATCGAAGGCCGGGAGACATTTTTCTAGGGTCAAGGTAAGTCATATGAGCCAACATTTTGTAGTGTAGTCTACTTTTTGAAAGCTCTTTTTGAGCTACTTTTGAATATAATAAATAATAATTTTATCGAAACAATTTTTAAATCAATCAGACGCGGATCCAGTGTATTTCGACTCGAAAAGACGAAGATTCAGACTTTATTTTACATGAAGCGAGAGTAGATGACCCTTGCAATACCTTCGTGTATGACCAAGCCTGTCTAGAGTACGTACCCAGAACGTAAGGCGTGGCCATGATAGCAGGGACGGTGAAGCCCACTCCAAACCTACAGATGATCCACACGATGTAGTTCTGCGCAAACGCTGTCGCCACGCCAAAGATGCATTCTATCAGGAGGTAGATGAAGAAAGACGGCTTTCTTCCTATGCTATCCTAGAGGAAGATAAAAAAGCTAATTCAATATTTCTCCTTGGGCCCACAAGACTTTGTTTAAACAATAAAAAACTGAACAGTCAGCTAGTATGAAAACTAACATAGGCATATGAGTCAGGTTGGTATACAAACTCATGTAGCACGGTCAGGATTTGAACCTGGGACCTTTGCAGCCACAGGCTGGCGCCCTACCACTCGGCCCCCACCTTCTTCTCTGTTACCTGAAGGTATCCGAAGATGTAGTTGCCGATGATGCCGCCCACGCCGAGCAGCATCAGGCCCAGGGTCGGAAGGAAGTTTCTATCGCAGACCAAATTCCACTAGAGACAGAGAAATAAGTAACTACGGTATATGTTCATGTGAAAACAACACCTAGTATTCGTATCCTTGATAAATAATCCTTGTTGATTGAATAAATTGAAGGATTCCTTCAATCACGGCGTTTTAAATAACGATTTGTACCGAATGTGATCTTTTGGTAGTATGTGTATTTTGTCTTCATGTGAATGTCTGTCTGTCATGCCTGGCAAAACTGGTGAATCAATTTTGATGATTTCGGCATGGGTTGGTTGAAGACACGAGATTAAATATGGGCTATTTTTTATTCATAAATCAATTCCCAAGGGACCGGAATAGGGGTGGAAGTAAATACGAAAATCCGTAACATTTTTAGAACAGCTCTAGTTGAGAAATAAACTTAAAAACTTGTATACGTCATGATTATGACGTGCTCGTTAGATGCGAGATATAATGTTTTTTTTTCTATGCTCCAATGAATTACCTCAGTAACTATAGTATTCTTATAAACACTGCGATCGTAGTTCCACCCGTGGGTGCAAGGGATCACGTCGGCGTCTCGGGAACTCTTCGCATCGCTGTAGTTTAACTTGTACATGCCACACTCGGAGAACGAATGTTCACCATCCTTCACGTCCGTAGGTATGCTGAAAACATACGTATATTATCATGCCTTTTTCCCGACTTATATTAATTCTGTGCCGTAGGGGTAGGCAGAGACTACAGATTTCCACTTGCTACGATCCTTGCAGATCTATCTCGCTATTCTCGCTTCCTCTACCTACACTCATCACTCTCGTCATACATGCTCGCCGGTTATGGCTGCTCTGCTCGTAATAATGCTGCAAACATAGTTTACAATCAAACTAGCTGCGCCTTGCGGCTTAGCTCCTGTGGGAATTTCGGGATTTTGAATAGTTTATAGCCTTAGGTAGCCTTCCTCATGAAATGGGCTATAGCCCATAGAAAGAATCCGAAGAAGAAGAATCAAACCGAAGTTCAAGAGATTAGTAGCTTTTATTTTTGGGCTAGCACAATCTGTATCATCATCATCAGCCATTTAATGTCCTCACTGCTGGTGCATTTCCTTTACAGATGGACGGAGGATGGGCCATAACCCTCCACGCGGGCGATTGGTGGATTATAACGACTGTAAATACAGTTGGGACGAACGGGTGTAGCAATTAATAGCACGGATTAATCTTTTACACGCCGAGCGCCAAGCTCGGCCGTGCATTATACTCAACTCGTCAAAATAGCGCCAGTTTCGAAACATAAAGTCTCTATTTTATCCTTGCCTTAGATTCTTCGCCAGCTGTGCATCCAAGTAGTCCAGCTCCGGCACCCAGCACCAGTGCGGGACGTCGGCCGCCATGAACAGTTGCGCGTATGCATGGAACCCGCACGGGATCATCGCCGGCAGCAGCACCAGGTAGATCACCACCTTCTGGTAGCGCCCGAACGTGCCAACGTCTTCCAGGATTGCGTCGAAGTCCATGGCTGAATGAAAACGACAAGGTACAGAAGAAAAAACATTGCTGTAATCAGGGCTGTTACCGGTACCAACTGGTAACAAGCTCTGCCAGTAAGTAAGTATTTGAATGAATGTAGTCCACATATAGGCGACCACGAACCGGAAAACGTAGTGTTGGCAGGCCTCCCATTCGGTGGACCGACGACCTGGTGAAGGTCGCGGGTTGCGCATGGATGCGGGCAGCGCAGGACCGGTCGTTGTGGAAATCCTTGGGGGAGGCCTTTGTCCAGCAGTGGACGTCTTTTGGCTGAGAGAGAGAGAGAGTCCACATATCATTGCACAATATTCATCCGTCGAAAAGAAGAAATAGAAAAGTGTCGATTTAGTACACTTTTCTTAGATCAATTGTCGTAGCAGATTGCTACGAAAGTCACCATTTTCTTCGTAGCAAAGCCTACAATATTTCGTAGCTTCTTTAGCAAAGCTCATAATTTTTTCCGTTTTCTATACGAATTTTACTTTGGCAAATATGATGAAGGATGAGTATCACAAATTATAGTTATTTTCCCCATTTCTGTATATAAAACGGATTCTTATTCGTATGTAAAAATTTAAAATAAACTTACCGCAACTCGTTAAATGGTTTCCAATATAAATGGCCGCATCAATCAGGTGGTAACTGGCCACCACGGTGGACAATGGTCAACTGGCCCACGGTCTCGCGTCCTACCTGCGGGACCCTAATACTACTGGATTATACAGTGTGTCTATTTTTATTACCGAATGGCAAATTTTCAGAAGGTTTGGTTCATAATTTTTTCTCTCTAACAGTTCATCCGACTTATTTCTCGATTAGTGTGTCAGTGAGCTTCAAAGTTCTGTGCGGCTTTTGTCAGACAGCGTCTATACTATTTGGCTTATATAAATACAGTATCACGTCTTTTAACCTTACGGAGTAGACAGAGCGAAGCGTCTTGAGACTCTAATGCCACGATTAGCTGGATAGTGGGCTTATTGCTGGTATCGAGTTTCAGATATATAGTGACAGGTATCAAGCCCATCGCCTATTAGAAGAATCCGCCCAATTTACAGTCCTTTCCTTTAGTTGGCTTTTACAATCTGCGCTAGAAGATAAGCAGCTGGCACATTCTATGTTTTTTCTTCGCTCTCAAACCAGCATTATTTGGTTTATATTATTTTTGTGACAAATTCTTAGGTGCCATTAAAAAAGAAGCGACTAAAGTTGTTCCTTTTTCAAATCACCCAATATAGCATATAGGATGCGCGTGCGCCAATTATTCCATTTGTCCAGCGCAGTCAGTCAATTCGATTAGTTTATAATTGAACGGCGAAAGGACAGGCCGAGCCAAGGTCGAAACTGTCCATAATTCATCATCCATTGACGTTTCACTTGGAGATCGGAATAAAACATTCGGTTTGAAAGCTGCAATGGATGTGTAAGATTTGAGTCAGACTCTGTCAGGGCCTCTGATGTTTGTTGTCGCAATCAAAGTATTAGATTGATGGATTGATTGACGTGTATAAGGGCTCAGGGTTTTGTTGAGAATAATAAGCCCATGGGAAAATCCTTCTTCCCAATATTATACGTGGAGGTTCGTGAAGAAATGTTTAAATTCATATAAAACTTGTCTACTAGGCAGATTTCAATTGAATTTGGTAAATAGGTAAAGGAAAACTAGGAATGGTATCGCAATTTTACAATTAGAGTCAAATAACAAATTTACTATTATCGTCTACCTAACAGGCAGTTGAGAAAATGGTGAGAAATTAGACATACTCGTATATAGAAATTCACCAATGAACGCAGATAAAATATCAATGGGTGTTTTATTAAAATCCCGCTGTCATCATCATTGCAGCCTTTGTTTCGTCCGTTTCCGGACATAGGACTCCCTATAAAGTATTTTATCTTCACCTGAGTCATTCTTTGTCTGTGTGTGGCTTAGTCCTCCTAAACTACTTTATTCGTATAAATCTCACCCATGCGAAGTCGGATCGTTAGTATAAAATAAAATATCGTATACATATATAAACATAAATTTATTAAAAAAAAAAAACAGAATTAAAACAACATATTCTTTTCCCTAACCTAAATCCTTCCTAAATCTTATGGCACATCCGTCTGTACCAGTCCGGGTCATTCTTCGCGACAGTCTCCGGGCGGCCATCTTTGTGTCTGTAGTGGAACTCGGAGACGCCATTACCAGGTACATTGTTGACCGAGTATCGACAGAACCGCTCCACCATACGGGCTTCCCATTCGTCGGAGACGTAGTGCGTGGACTCGTGTTCCACTTCAACCTGGAAATGGAAAGGAAAATTTGAGTTTTCTCGAGGATTTAGGGGTCATGAGGGTCCCCCCTGGGACCTACTTGGTATATATGTTGTTTTCTATACTCAAAATAACCCCAGACTTAAAATAAATCTGGCACTGTTATTATTAGTACTTTGGGTTATTTTGAGTACCACGCAATAGAGTTACCTCCTGACGCGAATGCTGGATCGGCTCTTGTTCCAGAAACCTATATTGTAGTACTGAACATCAGGTTCCGGCAAGGTTCACGACGTGTTACCTTATTCATTGATGTCTTATCGGTGTTCAATCAATTATTGTTTTAAAATTGAGAGATCATTTGCAAGGTTTGGTTTGGCTGTTAAGTGGATGCATCAATATATCCTACGCTTAGTCAACTACCCAATTAGATGCCATTATTATATTATACGTTAATTACCATTATATTATACGCTAAACCATTATATTATACGCAAATACTTAGTACAGAAGGAAAAAGGAATAAGTTTTCTACAAAAGACTATCTTTTTATCATACCTGTACAGTATAAATCTGGTCGCCAGCTCCGAATCGGAAGGCGTAGTCCCTGGGCGCCTGCCCCCCCTCGCCGTGCTGCCACAGCTGGAGGTCCACCCACTTGACCGGCAACAGGGTTCCGTCAGCTAGCGTCACCATGCCCACCTCGAAACTGAAAACAGCCTCAAAAATTAAGTTTCTGGACTTATTTTCCTCCACGGGAGCAATGACGTAAGAAGGTATAGGTTATAAATATAATTATGATAAGCTAAGCAGCAGTAAAGAAAACCTTGAAAATTTTTGATTTATTCTATAGATTGACAAGAGTGACTGTGATTTGATCATATTGATATAAAGTGTTTGTAGGTTTGTGAGTTTATTTGTAGGGGGTAATCTCCGGAACTACTGAACCGATTTTAAAAATTCTTTCACCAATAGAAAGCTACATTATGCCTGAGTGACATAGGGTACAAATGTATGTATGTACCTCCCGTGCGAAGCCGGGATGCTAGTAGTCTATATTTTCGAAAACAATTAGTTCGAGAGATAAAGAAAAGACAGTTGACTCACACGGATGCAGTGGAGGTCTGGTTGATGACCCCGACACTAATGCGAACGCCGTTCTTCAAGAAGATGTGATGGAACGCGTATCTGTGCATCAGGATCCAGTCTCGCTTCTCGCCTGAAATATCATCATAGAAAAATCATGTCAAAAGGGCCGAGGGCATGACATTCTGGATGGTACCTGATTCAAAGGATATCCCTAGCTCTCCAGAGAGGAAACTCTGCCAGCGTAATGGGTACCTTTGAACCAGGTACTGTCCAAGGCGGTATTTTTGATTTAATTAATTTTAATGTGTATTTAATAATTTTAATGTGTAGTTTCATCATCTTATTTATTTATTTTTATTTTAGTTTTATTTGAATTGTAATAAATGTTGGTTGTTGCGCGTTGTAGAAAATGATAATCAAAAAACCAACGGCTCTTCTCAGAGCCATCCCAAAAAAAAAAGGCACTTTTCAGTCAATGAAAATCTAATTTTGCCATTTCGACTTTAGATGATGATGATGATAGAAAACGTTATAAAATAGGCATTTTCAAAAGTAGTTTTTGGTACAAGCTTAGACACGAAAATGTTTATCAAGAGCAAAGGTTCCCAAAGTTCATTTTCTCATAGACCATTTTCAAATAGGTTCTGTTTTGGTGAACCGCCTAAGTATATAGCATGGAAGTAATAAGTACCTTGTTGTACAAAGTACTTACTACTTCCATGGTATATAGTTTTTAAAGTTTTATTTGTTGCCTAGAAAAAAATATTATAACTTGTGTGTAGACCCTAGGGAGGGGATCCCATCACTTTGGGAATCACTGATCTAGAGCCATTTCAAGGCAAATAAAAAAAATCTTTCTATTTCGTGAAGCACGTAAAGTTTGAATGAACATGTCTTACCAAAGCTGTGATCTCTGAAGGAAGGCACAGTGTACGTAAATGATTCGTTGTCTATTTGGATTTCACACTTCATCACTCCGAACTGCTCGTAATGGGACTGGTGAGCCCTGAAATAGTAAGATAGCTGTGTGAATAAGTATGAAATAAATAAGACAGTTTAAAAAATTCAACAATAATCCAAATCATACATGATGGTGGTTCTGAAATTAGCGCTGCTCGGTAAATCCAAAATGGCGGCAGCGGCGGTTAGCTGAACTCAGTCAGTGTTTCTCTATTACGAGAACTTTTTACCCTTTGAATATTTAATCTCTAGAAGGACCGCGGCAATGCAATTTACGTCCAAAAAAATATCGGCTGAATGTTAGCCCGTAACTCGCGATCCGCCGCTCAGTATCCAATTTGCGGCTAAGCGATACGTACGCTTCGTCACTGATTTTCGGAAGTGAAATAGTGCGTTAAAATGTCGAGCTGCGTTATAAAAAGTTTGCCGAAATTATAAAGGACGTCGAAAAACAACCCATAAAGTCAGCTACCATCAGTAAGTAATCCAAATTCTATTATATTTAAAGCAAATATTTCGTCAAAAAAATCAAACAGTTTACAAACGCGATTTTGACAGATTTTTAATGTTGCCAGTGTTTTGTTTGCAAAATATTAGGGAAAATATAAGCTGAAATTTGGGAGACATCTGTGAATGTGCGATTTTTTTTATTGTACAATTCAACCAGAGGTTCAGTATCATGAGTGGAGTTCAAAAGCGCATTGCACCCTACACACATAGCAAGATTAAATATGGCGCGTGTCCCGTTTGTTTCTTACCACTTCACGCTTTATCTACTGAACCAATCTTTCTGAAATTTTGCATACACCTTTCATCCCGGGAAAAAGCACAGTTCCCGTGGGAAATTCACGCGGTTGCCCGCGTGAAAAGCTAGTTCAATCATATATTAGCCAATTGCTTAAAAAAGTACGTCATACAAAAATTCTCTTCTCTTCTTCTCTCAGCCGAAAGACGTCCACTGCTGGACAAAGGCCTCCCCCAAGGATTTCCACAACGACCGGTCCTGCGCTGCCCGCATCCATGCGCAACCCGCGACCTTCACCAGGTCGTCGGTCCACCGAGTGGGAGGCCTGCCAACACTACGTTTTCCGGTTCGTGGTCGCCACTCGAGAACTTTTCTGCCCCAACGGCTATCTGTTCTGCGAGCTATGTGCCCCGCCCACTGCCACTTAAGTTTGGCGATTCTGCGGGCTATATCGGTTACTTTAGTTCTCCTACGGATCTCCTCATTTCTGATTCGATCACGCAGGGAAACTCCGAGCATAGCGCGCTCCATCGCCCTTTGGGTGACCTTGAGCCTTCTTATGAGGCCCATAGTAAGCGACCACGTCTCTGTTCCGTATGTCATCACTGGCAACACACACTGGTCAAAGACCTTAGTCTTGAGACACTGCGGTATTTTGGACGAGAAGATATCGCGAAGCTTCCCGAACGCTGCCCAGCCGAGTTGGATTCGACGGTTGACCTCTTTCTCGAAGTTGGACTTACCTAACTGAACTGTTTGTCCCAGGTATACGTAATTGTCAACAACTTCGAGTGTAGAGTCTCCAACCTTTAGAGGAGTGGGTGCGACACGGATATTAGACATGATTTTCGTCTTATCCATGTTCATTTTTAGACCCACTTGTTGTGAGGCTCTACAGAGGCCATCGAGCATTGTGCCTAGGTCTTCCAAGGTCTCAGCCATGACTACGATATCGTCAGCGAATCGAAGGTGAGTGAGGTACTCGCCGTTGATATTAATACCGAGTCCGCTCCAGTCCAGAAGCTTGAAGACATCTTCCAGGGCGGCGGTGAACAGTTTCGGAGATATAACGTCTCCCTGTCTCACCCCTCGCTTCAACTGGATAGGTTTCGAGCCTTGATCCTGGAGACGGACCGACATGGTGGCGTTTTCGTACAAACACTTCAGCGCTTCGATATATCGATAGTCAATTTGGCACCGTTGGAGAGACTGTAGTACAGCCCAGGTCTCGATCGAATCGAAGGCTTTCTCGTAGTCCACAAACGCCAAGCATAAGGGCTGATTATACTCCTCAGTCTTCTGTATAATCTGCCGCAGCGTATGTAAGTGGTCTACGGTACTAAAGCCTTTTCGGAAACCGGCTTGTTCGGGAGGCTGGAAGTCGTCGAACCTGCGAGCGAGACGATTCGTAATGACTCTCGAAAACAGTTTGTAGACATGGCTCAGAAGTGAGATAGGCCTATAATTCTTCAATAAGGTTTTGTCGCCTTTTTTGAAGAAAAGTACCACCACACTTCTGTGCCATGCCGTAGGCGTTTGTCCCTCGAGTATGACGGAATCGAATAGCTTCTGAAGAGCTTTTAATACCGGTGTTCCACCTGCTTTCAGAAGCTCAGCCGTGATTCCATCATCACCCGGTGCCTTATTGTTTTTTAACTGTTTGAGAGCCATTCTAATCTCGTATAGGCTGACGTCCGGGATATCTTCGGTTTAGTGTCGGGTCAATCTGGCTCTTGGATCTTTGGCCAGATTACTGACAGGTGCGCGTACGCTGGTGTATAATTGTCCGTAGAACTTCTCAACCTCTTCCAACAGCTCTGGCTTCGACGAAATGATTCTGCCATCCTCAGTCTTCAGCTTGGTCAGTTGGCTTTGACCAACAGACAGATCCCTTGCAAACACTTTTGAGCCCTTATTTCGCTTAATCGCCTCTTCAATACGGTCAGTATTGAATTGCCGTAAATCGCGCGTTAGGGACTTGGAGATCTGTCTGTTTAGACGTCGATACTGAGCAGCATCGTCAGAGGACTGCAGAACTAAGTTTCGTCTTTCTTCCATGAGTTTGTTGGTGAGGTCCGAGATCTTTTTGGTTCCTTTTGAACAGCGGGTTTTGAAGGCCTTAGACCCAGCTGTTTGGACAATTTGCACAAACCTGTCATTATAATCGTCCAGATTTTCGCAGTCTCCCAGGCATTCGAAGCGATTCTGCAACTCGAGCTGAAAGCTCTCGGGGTTTTGGAGCTGGATAGGCGCTGGTCGGAGCGTAGACTTCATCAGTCGACACCTTTCGAGTTTTATTCTAAGATTCAATATGCCTCTTACCAATCGGTGATCGCTTCCTGTTTTTACGGCATTGATCACAGAGACATCATTGAATATGTGCCTCTTCGTCGACAAGATGAAGTCAATCTCATTTTTGTAACGCCATTAGGATGCAACCATGTCCACTTTCGCTGTTTTGGCTTTTTGAAGAAGGAGTTCATCATAAAGAGGCCCTCCTTCTCCATAAAGCCGGCCAGCAGATGACCACGTGCATTCCTCGTTCCATATCCAAAATTCCCCACTCTCAGCTCATCATCGCTTCGTTTGCCCAGTTTCGCGTTAAAGTCCCCCATCACAACGGTATAGTGGGCCTGGGAGCTATGTATGGCTCTAGAAATATCCTCATACATAGTCTCTACCTCGTCGTCGGAGCGATATGAGGGCGGTGCGTATACTTGTATTACCTTCAACGAATACCGTTTGGTGATTCTGAGTACAAGGTACGCTACCCTCGCCGAAACACTCTCGAACTGGACCACGTTGTTGACGAGGGACCTGTGGACGATAAACCCGACACCACCCTGGGACAGTTGGTCGCCCTCCCGGAAATAGAGCAGGTTTCCGGACTTGAGGATCATGGTGTCCTCCCCCTCTTCGGACTTCACATAATCCTACAATATCCCATCGTAACCTGCTCAATTCTTCCTCCAGTTCAGCGAGTTTCTCGTCGGTCCGCAGTGTGCACGTGTTGTAAGTTGCCAGGGCCAAGGGTCGTCGGGGTTGGTAGCCTGGTATCTGCCGGGGATTCTTAGCACCCCTGCCCCGCCGTTACCGTGACCGCTACCAGAGTCCGGGATAGCGGGGCCGCCGGGGACTAGGGGCCGTGTTGTGGGTGTATCAACCATAGGGGTTTTGCCGTAATCGCCACGCTTGGCAGGCGGGTTGGCGATCGCAGTGTGATGTCATAGTACGCGGAAAGATGCTGCTGCCCATCCTCCGGTGTTTTAGATCCCTTAGTCGCCTCTTACGACACCCACGGGAAGAGATGGGTTGGTGCTATTCTAGGGCCACACCACAGGCCAAAAGAAATATACAAAGGAATATTTTTTTGTTATACAAAGGAGTTTATGTTAGACAAAGGAATTCATAAAGCAGGGTTCATATTGACACTATCCATATACAAAGCCGCGGGCAAAAGCTAGTATCTCATATACCCGAGACACTACTTACTATACCCTCCTTTCATTGGTAGTTGGATAAAAATATCGTCACTTCACAACATTTCAATTTTGTACGTGCGTCGTGCGTCCGTCCGTTTGACACTTTAGGTAAATACATTTTTTTTCAAGTTCAGAAGTTTTTATTTATCACTAGCAAATATCATATGTGTATAGGCCCTAACGTTATTTCCTTTGTATGACGTTACACAATGTCATACAACGGAACCAAAATATGCTGTGACAAAACCTATTCTTAAAAATTAGGTTATAAATTTGTAAAATTATCTCTCTTTTAATTACGTTACTGTTTTACACATTGATTAATCTATTATATAATGAAGAATTTTAATTAAGAACTATAAACTTACCGAAGTTATAACGTCATACAACCAGAACTATGTCCGATTAGAACTAATTAAGTGCTACTTAAAAGCAAACCCAAATACCACGGCAATCAACTATACTTAGTTCGCAATACTACATACTGTCTAATCTCACGCTTGATAACGTTTTCTCCACTTTAGTGACCTTCTATTTACGAATTTCAAATTCACCAAACGTAAACACCTTTTATTTTTACCCATTTTTAATTATTTTTTTTAATCATTTATTCAACATAACACAAAAAAACACTCATACAAACATTTACCGAACTGCGGAAACCTCGCAGGGTTTATCTGTGTTCTCACCGAATGTCGCTATTACACTTGGGAACAACAATCGTAGGCTGGTAACCCTACGCACGCACACAGAGACAGATTCTGCGAGTGTAAGACAGTGTAATGACGTTTGCTTGTGTGCGTCGCGTGCACACGAGGATAAAAATGTTGGCCTGTTTTTTGTCAGCCGATTACAAGGCGTGACTATATCTAGAGAGTAAATAATCAAAGTTATTTACCTAAGCCAGTCCTTGCTTTTGCAATGAGTCTTTTTTGAAGAATTGAAATCATACTGTAAACAGGGGATCATGAAATCACAAAATCTTTGTTACACATGGGGTACAGTACAATACTGAAATGTTATCTTTTCTCTCTGCATCACCTCTTGGTTGTCTGGTAGAAGAATCCTCCGGCTTTAAATATAATCTAATCTAATTGAATCTAACATCTAATTTAAGTCTGCCATTTAAATGTTTTTGTTAAGAAGTTAAACAAATAAAAAATACAGATCTCCACGATGAACACTGAAGCTGAACTTACGTTTTGAGCCTCTCAAAGTACTCCCGGCTCCACTTCTCCCTGGCGATGGACCTAATGACTGCGGGCCCGTACAGGTCTGTATCATAGTCAAAGTAGCCCGCTGTGGCCGTCCATTCCCCCTCAAACACCACGTCTACCAGCTTACTTGGATTGTTTTGGAACCTGGGACAGAAAAGCACTACTTGTTTGAAAACCTGTTGGATATAAGTTCCTTACGGATACCATACGGATACACCATACTTCCATACCAATGGTTAGGAGAAAGGTTTTTTTATCATCATCATTATCTCGAGTCGAAATAAAAAAAAAAAAAATTTTTTTGGACCAATATTTGGCCACTTTATAGTTGGCCTCATTGAGATCTTCCAGGGTAAAGGAGGAAGGGTAGTTTTTCTTCTTCTTGTAGTGCCTCTCCATTACTGGAGGTTGGCCGTCAGTTTCGCACTCTTCTCTGTTCGTCGCTATGCGTGTCAGCTCCTCAACCCTGGTGACTCCGGGCGAGTTTTTATTTACATTTAATTATGCAACTCGAAAGTTTAAGTAGTTACCACATCTGTCCCCTGTAAGTGATGTTCCACCGCTTCATCGGCTCGACTGGCGCCATCTTGATGCCTTCAGCTCCGAAATCGCTGACGTGCGCGCCGAAGAGGACGGTGTCCGGTATCTTCTTGCTGCAGAGTAGACCTTTGCCTGGCAACTGGATTGTACACAATAGTTTTATTTCTAAGGGCCACTCGACATTCTATTTCTAATGGACATTTTGGGCCGGTAATTTCGGTTCGGCAGTATCTGTGGGTACAGATGAAATAAGATAGAAGAAAATGATGATGAATATGCATCCATCGTCATCTTTAGCATTCTACTACCCACTGCTGTGTATAGCCTCCCTCTTTCTGTACACATCCATATTCTAAACTAATATTATAAATGCAAAAGTCTGTCTGTTTGTGACGCCTTTACAGCTAAACCGTTGGACCGATTTTAATGAAATTTGGTATGGATTGTTCAAAAATCATTTCCTAAGGGGCTGAAGGTTTAGTAGGGGGTCAAAGTTTGTATGAATACACATAAGATATACTTTTTTACAAAAGCTAGTAAGTTTTACCCCAATATAAAAGAGTCCGTTGCACATGCCCATAGGTCGCCGCTCGCACCCCGAGACGAAGTAGATTCCCTCGCCAATCTCGTTTCTGGAAGCCGAGATGAAAAATACGGCATCGAAGGCCTGAAATATTAAAAGAATAAAATAAGTTATTACAAAAATCATTTTTTAAAAAGCGTTACCAAGAATCTTGGAGCTCTTACTACTCTAGGCGCAAAACTCCAGTCTTTGCCTGTTTCCTAGACCTGTCAACCGCTTTTGACCTGGTTTCATACGACATCTTATGGAAAAAACTTGAAACAGCCAACGTTCCTGTGGATATCATAAACATTTTCAAATTTTGGTATTCTAACCAGGTCAATAATGTGCGATGGGATGGAATCCTCTCCAAACCGTATGGATTGGAGTGCGGGGTGAGACAAGGGGGCTAAGCTCACCCACGCTCTTTAATCTATACATAAATGAAATGATAGAGAAGCTCAGCAGCGCTAGTGTCGGTTGTCATATAGATGGGGTGTGCGTTAATAACATCAGTTTCGCGGACGACATGGCGCTGCTGAGTGCATCTGTCTGTGGGCTGCGGACGTTGGTTTGCGGCTTGCAGAAGCCTACGCCCTCTCTCATGGCTTAATATACAATGTTAAGAAAAGTCAAGTCATGGTCTTTGGGGACGGGAGGAAGCTATATGACGAATTTCCACCAGTGTACCTCAACAATACTGTACTCCAGAGGGCGTATAAATTTAAATATCTCGGCCATATGTTGACTCCCGACCTCAAGGACGATGAGGACATCGAGAGGGAGCGGAGGGCTTTGTCAGTGAGAGCGAACATGCTTGCTCGCAGATTTGCGCGTTGTTCTGGGGAAGTAAAACTTACCCTGTTTAAAGCTTTTTGCTGTTCTTTTTACACGTGCAGTCTGTGGGCAAGGTATACTCAAAAACCTTATGAAGCTCTTCGCGTGCAGTTCAACAATGCGTTCAGGATGCTGTTGAGGTTACCTCGCTTTTGTAGCGCATCAGGAATGTTCGCTGATGCACGGGTGGATTGTTTTAACACAATAATGCGTAAAAGGTGTGCATCCCTGGTGCGCCGAGTGCGAGAGAGCAACAACAGCATCTTGCGCATGATCGCAAGCAGGCTGGACTGTGCATACATAGGCCATTGCTGCCATATAGCCGGGGGGATGGTGAAGGAGTGGCCTCCGCAATAAATTTTGTAAATAATTCCTACTAACATAGCATAAGTTTACTAACATTATGAGTCCTGGTTACTTGAATAAATATTATTTCATTCATTCATTCATTAAATGCGTGGCAAAAATTTTATGTCCGTGCTAACTATTGAGGAGTTCCCTCGTTGGAAGCCAATCCTGGGTCCAGCAAGTCACTCTAATATAGTCATAGGAATCGAAGCCACGTGTAAAATTTCGACTCTGTAGGACAAGCGAAAGTAGGTCTTTAAGATTTGTATTGAATCTTTCAAGATTTGTTTAAAGATAGACACCGGTGTAGCTGAATGAAAGCTTGTTAGAAAGCTTCTACTTACTTTGGCCATTGCAAACGTAGCAACCTTCGCCCAGGAGATGTTCAGTACAGAAGACCCCATGCCAGTGCCAGCACCACTACTTGTGTAGATGGTGCTGCCAGTGGCATGGGGTCTTCTGTACTGCCGTGCGTGCCGTGGCGTACTGTCGTGGTTGTCCACGACTACTCTGACAAGAGTGACCGACTCACTGTACTGTGCGATATATTATTGGCTTACTATAAGCTATAAATTGGTGCGATGCGCTCAATGCGCAGTGCTATATCGCGCCGCCCTCTCCCCGCCCGCCCCGTAAGCGACACGAGCCCGCGCAAGCGACACTTCCTTCTGGACATGATCCTGTGCCGAAATGATGTAACATGGGCTATCCAATCTCCTTAGATTGGATGTTCGACTTTTAAATAGAAAAGAAAAGATTATTGGTTTGATGGAATTTTGTCAAAAGAACAGTCAAGAACTGATATTCAAGGGAAGATAAAGTATCCTTTCTAAATAACGTGTTTGCTGTACGAAGTTATAGAATAAAGAAGAAGTAAAATACACAAGCTATTGTTATTTAATACACGTTACAATACATACTTTTAAATGCTTGCGATAATATCGCGTAATGTGAACGCTATGCTAAGTATATAGTATAGCATTGCGTCATTATTTGCTATAGAGCACAATATTATAGCGTAGTCTAAACTCGGCTTAAGAAGAAGACTTACTTTGGCGTGTCCACTGAGAGGCTGAGCTCTGTCCATGTGAACGGGGTCAGGTATAGCCTTCGCCCCCTGCCCCGCTCGCCCGCCCTCGCCGACTGAGCGGTTTTTGTAAAAATACTGAAACAAAACAAAACACAAACAAAATACAGGTGAATTCTAAAACATTAGCATATTTTCTACTGGTGAAAGTACTGAGCAAACTTTTTGTACGGGACCGACTCTAAAATGACAGCTATTGACAGCTATTTTACAGGACTCCGCTACAGCTTCCGAAATGGCTGTAAGTACGAAATGTCTATGAGTACCCACTCGCCCAAAATGTATGGAACAACAGTATTTTTTGAGATTACAGAGTCGTTCCCAAACAAAAAGCTGCTCATATCATGGCTACTTTCTCCAGTAAAAAGGATGTCTTAGAATTCAACTGTATGTATATATTTTTTTTATATTTAGGTATAAAATAGTAGCAATTCAGCACCTTACCTAGTTTATCTACGAAACGAAGATTAACATTACGAGACCAATCTCGTATATAAATATTTCAAACAATTGGCGGGCGGGATCAATCCCACCCGCCAATTGTTTGAAATATTTATATAGGTAGATGACATGCCAATAGGTGCCTAGATACAAATATAATTATCTAATATCATACCTAGTTACATTGCATCAACTGATAAATAAATGGCTTTTTATAAACTGCTACCTATAGCCAAAGGTTAAACAAGAGATAAGAGTTAAGTACATCATTAACATTGTACTTAGTCATACTTAGTTGTTTTTTTTCGTGTATGTTGGTCAGTTTTTGACTTTTTTTTTTATTTGGGAAACTAACAGTTAACTAAGTAAAAAACTTAAAAAGTGACTTGACAGTTTTTGAGTTAACAAGGTGTCAGACTCGATGGCCACGCTTAGCAGCTTTAGCAGAATGGAGATTCAGATATAGGCAGTGGCAGGTTGCTAGAACATCGCATATATGACAAGAACCTCCCCCCCCTCGTTTAAAATCCATTCCCTTGACTGGTTGAGTTGGTATCCTGGATGGTACTTTGGGGCTAACTCAATCTGTGTGATTTATCCGTATATATTTATCAAGAAATTCACAAGGGAACGATCATCGAATTGTGGAACTTGGAGTAACTTGAGGCTTTGATGTGATGAGGAAGCCAACGCCAGTGGCTTAGTTAAGTTTTATCACCAATCTAAATAGGTATAATTTGTTCAAAGTAGGTGTGCATCTAAATCTACATGGTAAAATGGAAAGGTAAATAAGTTATGTACTCACTTTTCTGTAATAATACAAGAGCGCAAACACAACATACTTCAAATAGTACCACTTCCCTGGTTGCGAATATACATCAAAAATTGGCTTAGGATCTTTAACTTTGTACACGTAAATCAATAAAAATAGAATTAAACCAATAACGCACAGAAATAGTGACATGGTCGCCCGGTTTACTTCGAGTCAAGATAATAAACACTTATATAAAGTATTTAGGCACAAATGATAAGACGCGGCTCGCTGTCGTGATAATAGTATTTTTTCACTAATAAGTGTAATTCGATTAGCGGATTTGTCGCTACAGGAAAAATGTGTGTTGGTTCATTTCGCCGGGCTGGAAGTTACTTTCCAGTAATGATGAAACACAGTTCCATCCTCATTTGAAATGGTACTAGTGATAAAGAAAATTAACAGTAGTTTTATCAAGGAAAAGTGTCAACTAAATCAATCAACCAGACTTTGGATACAGCCTATGTTTTGGGCGTCAGTATGTAGTCACATAGGTACCTATGTAAAAACATTTTTTTGGACAGCTACTTAATATAAACTAATTCTTCTTGAGAGGGTGAAAAATAAAATCAATTTATTATAGAAATGCGATTTTCATTTAATTTTTAAAGAGATTAAACTTATTTTACTTACAAAAAGCACAATTAGACATGCGAGATTTCACAAATATCACTTATTATAAATATCTATGTGGAGATATTTATTTCTTATCTAAATAAATCAATAGTTTAATAAAAAATCAATAATGACTTACTTAAAACATAAGATAACATTTTGTAAATATTCGAAAAATGAGTTGTAGATCGCTAAGTCACAATATAAAGTATATTTTATACTGTGCTTAAGTATCTGCTTACTTCTAATAGACGTAATAACATGGCCGAATTAAGCGTATGTTCCCAGTCGCCCCCGCGAGGTTTGCCACCGGAGGCAAATGGGAATAAAAAATTCAGAGTCGCCACCGGAGGCAAATGGGAACTCATCGCCCCCACTTAGTTTCGCTGTACATTGCTTGCTCGTATCATAGACACCGATTAAGCAATTTATTCTAAATCTGTAGTTAGACTTTATCATTCAAATGAAGTTTACAACATTGATTATTTTGCCTTTGAGACTGTTACATTTAAACAGTTAAAATAAAATGAACGGCAAGATTAAAAACACCGGAGGATGGGCAGCAGCATCTTTCCGCGTACTATGCCATCACACTGCGATCGCCAACCCGCCTGCCAAGCGTGGCGATTACGGCAAAACCCCCCACGGATAAAATCCTTGGGGAGGCCTTTGTCCAGCAGTGGACGTCTTTAGGCTGAGAGAGAGAGAGAGAGAGAGAACGGAAAACGGAACGGAAAAATAAAAGCACAAGTTGTATTGAATTGAAATATTTCTTTTATTTTGACTTTGATTTGAATGAACATTTTAATAAAAAAAAGATATTTTATATCACAGATAATCAGACTATTTACAATAATAGTAAAATTTTCTTATAAAATACGTATTAAGAATAATCCTTATATTTAACAGACTTTTAACAGATTTAGAATAACTGGCTTAATCATGTTATTGTCTACAATACGAGCAAGCAATGTACAGCGAAACTGAAGTGGGGGCGATGAGTTCCCATTTGCCTCCGGTGGCAACCTCGCGGGGGCGACTGGGAACATACGGAATTAAGTACCTACCTACTGAGATTATATAAGACCCAGTTATACCAATAAAAATTATTTTACTATACCTACAGCATGATATTTTATCCACCAGATAAATTTTCGCAGCAGGATTGGATGATCAAACTGTGTAGTTGTCCAAAGAAATCTATAGCAAAAAGTTCCAAAAAAAATTCATCCTAACCTGACGTGGTTGTTGCTGTATAAAATGAGACCCTGCATTACAATTACATATGATTTCGATTTAAAGGTGATCTTGATAAGTTACGAAATAGTGTGACATGATAAAATTGTAATTACCTAGGTTATGTACGAGTATATTACACGTTACACAGAATTAATATAAGTACTACGTACGTTACGTAACATTTTGCTTGGACAATATTAGAAAATGTTACATGTTTTTAAGTTGTTTTGTTCAGAATTTTGTTTTTTTTTTTTAACCAATAAAAAAATATACTCTTACAATTTGTTAAAAATAGGACAATAAGTAAATGTTATAACATTTTGTAACTGCTGTGTAGAAGCACCTTTAAGCATATCACAAGATCTTAAAGTACGAAAATCATGGAATAAGTATCAAAATCTTTAAATATAAAAGTACAATAAGATACACCAGTAAGTAATGATGCTTAATAAACATACAAAAAATCGTTGGTATTCAAAACTCTATTAAATTTTAAGTTGAAATTTTCAGGCTATCGTCGACCAAGTAAGTACAAAATCCTTATAAACAAATTAATAACATCTAGATATAAGTTGAGTGCCGCAAAGATGTATTCTTCAGGCGAGATGGTGTACTTGTGGTTCCCTCCTAACATGAGTTGGGTGTCGTAAACGATGTACAGGGAGAAGATTAGGGCTCCGATGGACGCGTAGACGATGTCCAATATCTTGTTCGGCATTATTGGCCACATGATTCCTGAAAAAAAGTTTTTTTTTTTTAATACGGATAACGTGTCACGTTTACCCGGATAGACAGAGTCAAGAGTTGACACGAAGGCCACGTTTAGCTGGGTAGTTGGCTAGTGGAATGGAGATTACGATATAAGGTAGTGACAGTTGCTATGGCTCATCGCCTATGAGAGAAATCCTTAAAGTTCCCTCCCTTGGTTGATCTTTACAATCTGCGCTGGAAGAGAAGCAGCAGAAAACCGCATATCGATGTAACTAGGTATCTAGGATTGCCATTTGGTACACGGGCAAACACACGTGAACCACACTCAATGACTTTCTTGGCAATGCAGACGCTAATAGAGTGGTGTGGTGATATAGAAAGAGGCAATAGTAGTAATCCATACTAATATTATAAATGCGAAAGTTTGGATGTGAGTTTGTGAATTTGTGGGTTTGTGAGTCTGTGAGGATGTTTGTTACTCAATCACGCAAAATCTACTGGACGGATTTCGATGAAATTCGGTACAGAGGTAGATAATGACCTGGAATAGCACATAGGCTACTTTTTATCCCGGAATAAATGGTTCCCGTGGGCATGGGATACCAATAATAGTAACGCCATCTATTATTTGACAAAATAGACGTCATGTCAAAATGACGTCACGTCAAAGTGACGTTAAGTGACGTTACGTCAAAATGACGTTACGACAGCCTCCCCACTACTTCCATATAAAATGGGCCGTTGCACCGGCCGGCAGTATGCCCAGATTCGTCGAGGTGTGCGGACCGCTGCTGAGTGCACGGACTAATGGCACTCTGCTCAAACTTCTATATATTATGTGTGTGAAGGAACATCAGTGAGTTGGTTGTGATGTACATTGCGTGCGGAGGCGGGGCGCGCAACATAGCCGTATGAGGTACACTATATTTTTTCCATTACATCTAATTTGTCATTAGATGGCGCTTTAATTAAATACTTGCCTTTAGTTCTCACGGCCTGCCACGAGATGGCACTTTACCGCGGACAAGTTCTTTCAATATTGTTTCGCGAAGAATGTTTTTTCGAGTAATATTTTATAAATGTTTATGTAATACCATATAGTGTAGCGAAAGTAGTAGCGCCACAGAATAGTAAGTAGTACTAACGTACATATCGGTCACTCACCACCCCGCACTCATTTCAAATACCGCACCCCACCCCGCCCAGCACTTCGCTGTAGACGACATCACTGACACGGTTTAGGCGCGATTGGTTCAAAGTTCCAAAAAATGTTCAATTCGCGGTTGGTCGAATTCGCGGTTGGTTCAATTCGCAGTTGGTCCAATTCACGGTTGGTCAAAAAATAAACAATGTTTCCGAAATTGCAAATTTTTTGAGTGTTAAACTTTGTATATTGAGAAGCTAAGATCATATAGTAGTAGTTAGGTTTAGGTTATTTTTTTTAAGACCGCCCGGAAAGACTTTGAGGGCGGAAACGAAGTTAGGTTCAGGTTATTTTTTTTATTACTGCCCGGAAAGACTTGAAGGCAGAAAATAAGTTAGGTTCAGGTTACTCTTTATGACCACCCGGAAAGACTTTGAGGGCGGAAAAGAAATTAGGTTCAGGTTATTTTTTTTTAATTACCGCCCGTTAAGACTTGAAGGCAGAAAATAAGTTAGGTTTAGGTTACTTTTTTATGACCTGTTGACACGTTTTTTTATTATTTTATATCTTTATTTATCAATATATCTATCTATGAACGGTCGGTAACGATGAAATTTTCGCGCCATTTTGATTGAAAATCACGACATGCACGCAAGCAGCCTTACTAAATTTCATGCTCACATATATATGCGAGTGTATAAACGGTATTTGCCTATGAATTTGTAATTTTGCCTATTTGCTATTTTACCTATTTTTCAACTCGCTTAATCGTGAATAAAGTGCTAACTCGCGCTCAAGCAACAGTTTCACAGGGCGGGATAATGATTAATCCTTCTTTGCCGCGGGCGAAGCCGCGGGTAACAGCTAGTAGGCCATATATAGATAGAGGCCGATAGAGGCCTCTTCCTATTGCTATTTCACACACTAGCTGATAAACTATCAAATAGAATGCCGGTTTCCTTACGGTATTTTTTGCTTTACTGGGAGTAAGTGGAGGCACTTATGAGTAGAAGAAGTCGCTGCCAATATACAGTACATATTAAAACTTGTTATGTAGGTACTTATATATAATTTTTGGAATCTTACCCATGAGTAAAAGAATGACCAGAGCGCAGAGAAGAGATCCACCAATCCCCGTGAAGTCGTACTTGGTTTGTAACGCGAACAGAGTAAGAGAGAAGACCACAGCTGCTGTTATACCCACAGCCATCATCACCTGTGAAATAAGCATTTTCAAAATTATATCTTGATTGACAGTGAAAGTTTATCCTCGAGCAGTATTTTACTCTTGCCTGTCTTCATTTACGGTGTAGAAACTATCTCTACCCTATCACTGATCAAAGCATCGGTAAAGACCGTATAGCGGAACCATGGAAAGAAAGATCAACGCTTGGTATCTCCCTTTGACTAGAAAAGACAAGAGGATTTGACCTTCATCACAGGCTCTGTTACAGGTAGACGTCCCCTCGACCATCAACGGTGTTGGAGAAGATCCATAGTCAAAAAATGTTGACGACAAGCAAGTATTTAATGCTAATAGATCGTTTATCTATATTAATAAATCGCTGAGGGTAGAGGCATGAAATATTGCAGGTTCTTAATATAGCGTAAGTAATCACTAAGAAATAGAAACTTGAAATTTTGTAGGGAGATCTAGCATAAGTGAACCCTAATCGAAAAGAATTTTGGTAAAATGGGTGAAAAACGTAATTTATGCGAGCGAAGTCCAAATATAACAATGGCTGCGGTGAACAGGCCTAGGAAGATGAGGTTCATGGTCCGGCGGACCTCACTGAAGCAGATCATGGATAGACCAGTAATGGAAATCAAAATGAAGCTTGTAAAGCGGCTACTCACAGAGTCAACGTCGTAGGTGCTAGTGACGGTGCCGAGCATAGATCCAGTGGCGACGGTGAACAGGCCGAGGAAGATGAGGTTCATAGGGGCCTTTCTGCGGACCTCGCTGAAGCAGATCATGGAGAAGGCCATCGTGACGTAGACCACGAATGCGAAGATCCTGGAAATAAAAAATAAATAATTGGACGACATTCAAGGGATCATACTATAATTAACTTGGATCGTGGGTCCGATGCAAACACAAAAACTATTAGGTACCTACCTACAGTACTAAGAACCGTAGACAAAGTTACTTATATGGTTGTAGGGAAGGCTTAGAGGAGAATGTTTTTTGCTTGTAGTAGGTTATTGCAATTGTTTTGTTGTCATTGTTTATTTTGTACATTGCACTACTTTGTAGCAACCAGTTTGCGAACCAATAAATAAATAAAAAAAAAAACCGGTCAAGTGCGAGTCAAACATCGCGCACCGAGGGTTCCGTACACACGAAGCATCTCACATTATAGCTCTAACTAAAATACCAACTAGTTTCAAAAACAAACATAACTTTCCAGTTTGATCCCTAAGATTCATACTGTTACATTCATACATAATAAGTTGACGGACAGACGGACAACAATTATGAATAAGGTGATGTGATTAGTGATGGTCTTATGATGTGATCTTATAAGGGTTCCGTTTTTGCCTTTTGAGGTACGGAACCCTAAAAAAAGAATGAAGGCAAGATTAATAGAGCAAGAAAGAAAAATTTTGCGTCTTTCTCTCATGGATTCTTTCACACTTTTATATGGGGGCATCACATTAGGTCATCTGTCGCTTGCCTCTTATTTGATACCTCCTTCTTTCCAATGCTCTTCCAGACAAAAACAATCCATATTTTTAGGGTTCCGTACCTCAAAAGGCAAAAACGGAACCCTTATAACATCACTTTGTTTCAGTCTCCCTCTGTTTCTTTGCCCTCTGGCATGTTAGGCGACCAAGATTGTTTCATGAGTTTCTTTCGGCATTTCTTCTCAGCAGTGGTCGTTCCGAAATGGTAGTAGTTTGTAGCTTTGAGACATAATATGCTATGATTATATAATTAATTTCAACGTAAAAAAGAGCCTTCTTTGAAGCCCAAGTTTTAATAAAGGATTTTTGACTTCTCTTATTTGCCTATTTCTATATTCATTTTTAAACATATAAAATTACATACAACATGTAAGGATTGTCGGCCGCCCATTTCTTGATCGGCTCGTGAAAGAGGAACAGCGATATGAAGGCGATGGTGATCAGCAGTTGGCAGGTCAGGATGCCGTACACCTGAAAATGTTCATTTGTTATTGACTGAGTGACTGACAGACAACACTAAGTCAAAACTAGGGCGTGTAGGAAGCCGTTTGGCATGTAGTGTTTACGTTAGCACGATTTTTTTTAAATAAATAAATATATATGGACAAATCACACAGATTGAGTTAGCCTCAAAGTAAGTTCGAGACTTGTGTTATGTGATGTTAACTCAACGATATATTTTATAACAAATACATAAATAGATAAACTTCCAAGACCCAGTCAAAACTAAAAAATACCATTTTCCATCTTGAACCGACCGGGGATCGAACCCGGGACCTCCGGCGTGCGTGATGACCGTTGGGCCAAAAACGAGGTCGGAGGCAGGGCTTGAAACCGGTTAATAAAAAACCTAAAAAATAAGTGTTTTGACCTGGTTACGCAGTAACGCTCGGGCCATTACGATCGGAGTGAAAACCCTTTTGAATCGGTCTCGCGAGCGGAAATTACCTGGTTAATCCCGCGCGGGCGAGTGACAAGGATGGGTATATTGCTCAGCGTTTTATCTCACTTACGCATTTGCAAGTCTCAACGTGTAGATTGGTTAGATTTATATCGAGCGAGAGTGAGAAATAATCATAGTTAGAGCGAGATAGAACACGATCGTCGAAAAGAGCGAAATATTTTGGGTCTTTCCGGTATTTTGAACAGGAACTGAAATGATATCGCGCTTTGAACATAACCAGAAATAATATATGGTTTTGCTCAACCGTAACTGATTTAAAACGCTCTTTTTTTAAATGTATGGCGCATCGAGTGAGCTGGTTTAGAATTTTAACCAGGTATGCAAGCCCTGGTCGGAGGTCGTCAAAAACGATGACGGCATCCTTCATACCATACTTAAATTGCAGAGTCATATCACAACTAAATACATACCATGCATCCGAACTTGATCCGAACGGACGATATGTTACGTCATGATTTATACAAAGACAAATTTCTTGGTACAAGTCGTTATCGAACAGTCTGAGCTCGACTTTTTAGGGTTCTATTCCTCAAAAGTTAAACAAGGAACCCTTGAATCACCTTGTTGTAAAGAATATTTTTCTCAAGAATGCATACCTTCCGTATCAAGTGGAAATTCATATCAAATATTCGTGTTTTTCAGCAGCAAAATAATCAAATTTAGGTAGTTATACGTCAACGCGATCTCGAGATATTACAGTAAATGAAGCAATTTTTTGCAAATCGTGCGATTTAAGAAGATAATCAAACCTACGTTGACCTAGAATACAGGAATAAATCTTTATGTAGTTAGACTACAGAAAAAAGATCTTTTAGTTGGGCAATAAGTAGTTGGAGAAAAAAAGGGGAGACTTTTGCCAAGCATTGGGACCTATAGCTTAATAAAACTAGTCGTTCGCTGCGAACGTAGACCTCGCGACTATTAAAATACAATATTTATTTTCACAAAAAATTAAATATCTCAAAAACGGCTGGACCGATTTTGATGCCCAACGAACTTGAAAATTCTATTAACCATCCCTACATATATTCCAACTTTCATCAAAATCGGAACAACGGTTCGAGAGTTATTGCGGAACAAACATACATACATACATACATACATACAAACAATGTGTTTTTCGCTCCAACTTGAATTATAGCCCTCGCTCGCTTCGCTCGCTCGGTCAAAAAGTGAGATGCTTCGCGTGTACGGAATCCTCGGTGCGCGAGTTTGCCTTGCACTTGGCCGGTTTTTTTTACAGTATTGTTTGAGTTCCGGTCGCTGGGGTCACCTTTCTGTTTCAATTGTTTTGCTTTTATTATTATCAGTATTATTAACTGTGGTGTCTTAGTACAGTAATATCTAGATCGGCGCATGAGTAGTTAAGGATTTTTTTCAAGTCGCCTAAAGCCACGTGTCTTACATTTTCCGTTCGGAACACAAAACACACACACGTCCTGTGTGCGCCTGTTATATGAAAAGCATGCATTCGGATCTCCAAATCTGAAATTTCCTAACGGAAAAAAACTGATGTGTGCGGCCGGCTTAAAGGTATGTGACTTGACGACTACCGCCATTTAGTTAAAGATGTCGTACGTATACATACACAGTAAAGTAACAGTCGGCTTGTGTACCTGCAGGTTTCCTAACGATGTTTTTCTAGTGTATAAGCAGTACTTATATTAATTCTGTGGTATAAGTCAGAAGAGTACTCACTTTCCTGATGAAAGCCCTTCTGATTGTTTTCTCTGTGAAATCTAACGTTTTGAACATGCCTGCTTCTCCATCGATCTGGTCTGTCGAATTCATCTGAAATAAATAAATATTATACGGACAAAGTCAAAGTCAATTATTTTTATTCATGTTGGCTTAAAAATAGCACTTATAAATCTTCACTTTCTTGTTTTTTAGTTAGTTGACGTCATAAAATTACTTAAAGCTAAGTTTACCACCCGCCTCCAAAGCGCAAGTGGAGAAGAGGCGGCGCAACAAACTCCACTGCTGCATAAGTCACAACAGTGGACAAATTACACAGATTGAGTTAGCCCCAAAGTAAGTTCGAGACTTGTGTTATGGGATACTAACTCAACTCAAATAGATAAACATCCAAGACCCGGGTCAATCTGAAAAAGATCATTTTCCATCTTGACCCGACCGGGGATCGAACCCGGGACCTCCGGTCCGGTGTGGAAGTCCGGCGTGATGACCGTTGGGCGATGAATGAATAGTTTATCCAAATAAACACAAAAAGATACACAAATAATAACAGAAATGCATAATAAAATAAAGTGTATGCTTGACTCGAGTTTCAAAACGGAACCAATTCAGCAGGTGAAGGAGTATTTACCACTGACTTAAATTGTGGAATTCACAAGCTACACCGCTAATAAAAAAGATGTAGTAGTGGTATTAAATTAAATTAAATTAAATTAAATTAAATCGACTTTATTTCAGACTTACGTCCATATAAAATGTTAGTAACAATTTGATCTTATAAACTAGCGTTAGTAACATGTACACACAAAAACAAATAAAAGATTATAGTAGCTGCCTAAGGATGCAAGCAGTCTATAATATTATGACTGCGTGCATCCTTATCCAGCGAGCCAGCATCGGCGAGTCCCACCGGTCTGCCAACACGCTCAGGATACTGTTAACCTAAAGGCACTTAAGGAAGGAATGGAAGCTTTAGTATCGGAGGCCAAGATCCTCTTTGGGTCGTCGAGCCATCGAAGTAAGTAAGTATATACTGTCTTTGGTATCTTTGGTTTACATCTTTAGAAAATACATAGATACATACTAAAAACATATACCTATATATATATATTAATATGACGATTATACTATATTATTTTTTAAATAAATTTTAGTATATAAGGCGCCGCAAATTTGCAATACCTGTAAAAGGTTTCTAAGTTGTAAGTACCAATATTAATGTAAGACCAAAAATGTACACTTAGTTGGCAAATAAATGAATATGAATATGAATAAGTAAAGGCACTTAAACAAATCCCTTTCAAGACGAGCGATAAATCACTGAGTCTAAGGACTTAAAAAATATAAGTAATATCTCGAAAGTTTGTTTTTTAAACTTGAGAATATTTTGTTAATGTGTCAATTACTTAGAGGTAAACGAACGTGACGTGATTTATTAAGTTGTATCACATCTTAAGAGCGCACTCAAGAATCGCCCTTGCCCCAGTCGTTTTTCAAATTTAAATTGACTTTTTATCGACATACTGTTACTGCCGCTATTTAGGCACGAAACCTTAAATAAGTACCTACTTGACTTTTTTGAACTGGCGAATATCTATGCTAGCTTCAAAATGAGTGCAGATGTGGTGTTATTTACACTGGGAATCCCGATAACAGGCGGCATCATTATATCATGGTCATCACTTTATCATTTTCCCGTTACTTGTGCCACCGATTATCTAACACTAGCTTTTGCCCTCGCTTTGCCCGCGTGAATTTGTTTGTTTGTTTGTTTGTAATAACTTTATTGCACAATAACATAAATACAATAGATACTAATTACAAATCCAGAAAATGGCAACGGCAAATTGTTTTGGAATTATCTAATTTTCACAAAAGAACCCTAAAATTTCCGGGTCAAAAAGTACCCTAAATGTTACTTGGTTACTTTTTAACCCTCTAAGAAAATCCGATCTTAATCGGATAATCCTTTTTTAAAAAGATAGAAGTATTTTTTAGGGTTTTTTTTTTAATTTTCTCGAAAAAACCGTAATTTCTGGGATAAAAAGTAGTATACCTTATTTATATTAGTTATTTCAAGACTCAACATGACCTAAATTAGCTAAGTGTGGCCTTCGAGTCTCACGACTCGTGGCTCTGTCAACCCCGTAAGGGATAAAGATGTGATTCTGTATGTGTATCAACTAAATGTAAAAATGAGACAAATAGATTATTTCTGTAGATAAATAACTAAGGATAGGTACTAATAATATTACTAAAGGATGTTGTTACATATTCAGCACGCGAGAGTGAATTTGAATGAATGAAATACGCATCTTTGCATAAAATTAGTATAAGTACTTAAAACGTTCTTACATTGCTCTCATTTAACTCCGTCGCCTTAAATCCTGGTGGGTCTGAAGACGCGTTCCCCACGAAGCGACCCCCCGGTGGATAAACCCCCTCTTGTAGATAAACACCAGCAAGGACTTTCATGGTTGAACCTTGAGGACTAACCCCCTGTGGGTTATCTTGTGGGTTAGGTGGAAGTCCTTGAGCATTCGGAGCTTGAAAGCCCTGGGTTTCGTTTTGGGGGTAGCTAAGATTAATGTTGTTTGGGTTTCCTGGCACGTGGAAACCTGGTGGAGGATAGGCGGGTGGGTAGCTTGGTTGAGGGTGTTGGATAGGAACTCTTGGGTAGCCATCTTGGACTCCTAAGTTAGCTACGATTTGAGGGTTCGTACTGGCAACGAGGACGCTTCCTTCGTTATCTGTGGATAAAAAAAAATGTTTTATTAACAACCTAATTCAACAAACAATCTATAGGTACTAAACCTATATTTTTTGTGTTTTCCATTATGTAAAAACATAGCTAATTGAGTACTTAATAGACGTGTGCGCCGCGCCGCCGCGCCGCCGCCGCCGGCCATTTAGGCCGCCGCCGCCGCCGATGAGTTTGTCGGCGTGTAATCGGCGTGATTTATTGTATATATTTTTATATTAATTTTGATTTAATTCACATTATAATTTAATATTGTAAAGCTTCATATTGATTTAAAACTCTTGAAAGAAGTTATAATACACATAAGTCGAGAATTACGCATTACGTATGTAGTTAAGTACTAAAATATAATAAGATACATTATAAATCAACTAACTTATTTCTACACTATCGCATTGGGTGTACTTGTAATGATATGTGTATATAAGAATTAAATAAATAAATAAATAATAAATCAATAGGTGGTTACTTATTTGTAATATTAATAATAGATAAAAGGTTCATAACCCCTCCACTCAAAGTAGCCGGTCAGACCGGGGCGCTACTTGAGATTTGTCGAAAATACTACGTGCAAATGTGTACCTTTGTTCCCAATTCAAATAAACAACAACGCAGTCCTTTCTTACTATTACAAGAAAGCAGACCAATGGCACAGGGAGGGCACTTCATAGAAACGAGGGTCAGGGAGCTTCCTTTTTGTACGTAGTACTTATATTAATTCTGTGCCTATGGTAAAGTTAATTAATTCCTTGAATTTAAAAGTTTTGAAAGTGTTCTAAAAGACTTGTGTTTGGGCCTAAATTCAACAAAATGGAGAGTACTACACCAGAGTCCACTAGAGTGGTAAAACAGTCTTAAAGAAACAGAAAGTATCTAAATTGAAATACAACCACTGTTTTAAAGTTCAAAGAAAGACGAAGTTTCAAAGAAAAGAACCAACTTTTAGTAACGGAGCGTAGAATCTACCGGAAAATCCTCGGTCCTGTCAAGAAGCCAGACGGAAGCTAAAGAGAGTCCGGAAAAATTCCGAAATAGAGAAGCTGGTGAAAGAGCCGAATATACGTGGCGTGATAAAATCACAGCGACTGCGCTGGCTTGGTCATCTCGGGAGAATGAGGGAGGATCGTGGCGTCAAATCAACCTACCTGGGAAAAGCATCAGGCAGATATCGCCATTGGAGAGACATTGTGGAGGCTGATCTGCGTGAGTTGGGAGTGGTCAACTGGCGAGCCACCTTGCAGAATAAGAGTCTATGGCGCTCTCTCGTATCGGAGGCCAAGATCCACTTTGGGGTCACTGAGCCAGCGGAGTAAGTAAGTAAGATGTTATAATTATAAACATTTAAAACAATACATTTTCTTACTGTAGGCTATTAAATTAGTTTATATGTGAAACAATTGTTGATTTTTAATTAAAATATTGTGATTATACAAGCACATTGTTTATTTTTTTTAAATTTTTCCCCCACGCCGATTTCACGCCGATTACGCCGCCGCCGCCGGCTATTTTACGACTAGACGCCGCCGCCGGTCTGGTATAAAGCGGCGCACATGTCTAGTATTTAAAGGGGGTTAAGGTTATAATCCTGCCGTACGTACTCTAGTAACTGCAAGTCGTGGATTTTTTCTGTCATTGAGCTTGTATTTTGTAATTTTATTCCGATTTCTATGCGTGGCACCCACAGAATCTAAATTATTGCAGGGGGTCTAAAAAGGCCACTGACAAAACAGAATTATGATTCATTTCTCATTTCCTACATATTTAAAAAATAACCTTATTACACCACGCATAAGGTTTATAATTAATATTTAGGAGTGGCCTTTTTAGACCCTTAGATCGATGTAGTTACCACTACACAGTTATCTTGGATGATGTAAATGGGGGCGTAAACCAATGTTTTTGTAATCTGTGACGTAGACTTTTGTCTTTGCTTAAAATTCCTTTTGAATACATTAGCACAGATTATCTCGATGTTTGGATGCCTAATCGTGTATGTCGAAGTCAGTACCTACTAATACAAATGATTACAAACATTGTACCATCACAGAATACATAATGTGCGTTAGTGTACCTAGTAAGTAACCGCCCGGCGCGCGGCGGACGGGATATGCAAGTTATTTTGGTCTCGTCCATCTCTACAGTCTCGGCACAATACAATGCAATATTTCAAAGATTTTCATTTTGCAGACCATATGCAATTATGCATCGATATATTATTACTACTTATGTGATCGTAGCAAGTGAAAATCGCTGCCTACCTGAAAAAGGCGTGATAAAATGTATGTAAGGCGTAATAATAAGTAATGTAGGTACCGGTATGTATGTAAAGCGTGATAATAATTAATGTAGGTACCTATTTACTATGTAGATATTTACATTAGTACATAATATAACCCCGATGCACATGCACATACCTATGCAATCAGATTTTTTTTATTACTGAGTAAATTATGCTAGTTTTGAGTCTGAATTACCAGGATCCCGTTCCTTTCGTCTATCTATCAAACAAGAGGTAAGTAGGTAACTATTACCTACCTAATGTGGGAAAGTTATTTATTATTTTATTTATTTATTATTACATACCACTTACAACTATCATTACAGGAAGCATTATGCGATAGTCAGTCTTAAAACGAATTATTAATTATTTACATAGGTAACAATGATGATTAGCGCCATATGAGAAGTAACAGACTCACTTGGTTTGGCCACGTGATGAAGAGGGAAGAGGAACACTATCAAGGAGAGCTGTGTCAATGAAAGTAGGCGGATATAGGGGGAGAGGAAGGCCTAAAAAGAGATGGATGGATTGTGTTGGGGAGGATATGAAGGTAAGGTATTGGGAGTTTATAAAACTATGGCTAAGAATAGAAAATTATGGAGAGAAAGGACATTTTGCGCCGACCCCAGATGATGGGATAAGGTAAGGCAGATGATGATGATGTGAATTCATTCAACAATAAAATATATTTATTATAGTTGTAAAATATAAGGAAAATAATAAAACTAATCTTCAAAAGAAATAAAACTGATATTCTCCTTTTATGGACCAGTTTGTTTATTAATCCATATAACGAAAAAAACCGCGATTTAAATAGAAATATCCTCTAAGGAAAAAACATGATAAATGTAAAATTAGGTAGCAATCCAACAGATTTTGCTGTATTGCGAAATCATAAGAGCAAAATACCGGATCGTATCGTGACGTCAAAACCGGTATCATTAGTGCTCAAGCGTTTTGGGAAGCCCGAAAAAAGGGAAGTTTTTCTTTGATGTAAAACATCTGTGGCGTGGCTTGGCAATTATATCGACTCAATGCATCGAGATATTATGTACTAGTAATTGTATTTCGATGACTCAATGCCATGATGCTGTCGTGCCACGATGCTCAGATGTTTTACATCTGCCGGGCGCCCGTGACGTGACGGTCATCTTTTTTGTTTGATGGATAGGATAAAATAATAGTGGGTAGGTACCTACCTACAGTGACATCATTTAGCAATAAAAATTTAGAAAAAGATATGTACTGACCAGTAACAGTAACCTTTAGTTACTAGGTAGGTATACCTAAGTAAATACTAACCATGATATTAGGTAAAACCCAAAATATATTTGATATAGGTAAGTAAAAGCCAACAAGAAACATAAGTCAACAATAACTGTTTTACCAAAGAACAGCAGAGAAAGTTTGCATACGAGTTTTGAAGATCATTTTCCTCAAAGGTTTGCAAAATCAAAGACCGAAAACCAAAACACTGATGTGGAAACAAAAAATTCTTACCTTTGGAACTGGCCATGTCAAACTATACACAAGGTAACACAACACACAGTAAAAATATAATATTCACTGTCTTAATATCACATAGGTAACCTTATTTTATGCGGTAGAAAGGTATATAAACAAAATCCGCCTCTCTACACAATAAATACACGACTGTCTCCCACGAAGTTAAAATGCGTACTGGCTGGATTGTTTAGTCTGGTTGGAGTCTGAATTGCTGACTGTCCTTTGTCTGCGCATATACATATACGATACGAAGTTGTTTAATTTAATTTTTGGCTAGTTTTTGCTCGCAGCTTCGCTTACGTGAGCTTGTTTTAGGGTTTTTTAATTTTCACGAAAAGACCCTAAATGTTTTCGTAAATGTAAAAAATTAAGTACCTAAGTACCCTATATGTCACTTCTATAACGTTCTAAAGAAAATCCCATTTAAATCGGATAAGCCGTTTCAAAAATATAAGTCTGTTTAGGGTTTTTTTTTATTTACACGAAAAAACCCTCAATATTTACGGGTAAAAAATTACCCTGTAACCCTTTTTTTCCTCTTTCTTTAAACCCTCCAAAGATAATGCAATCTAAGTAAAACGGATAAGCAGTTTCAAAGGTATGTTTGTTTCAGGGCTTTTTTTTTAATTTTCACGAAAAAACCCTAAATATTTCCGGATTAAAATCTACCCTATGTGTTAATCTGTAACTTTCTTAACCCCTTCAGTGAAAATCCCATCAAAATCGGATATACCGTTTCGAAGATAACTGTGGACTAAAAATAAAAAAAAATGTTTGAGAACTGGTAACGGGTAAACAATATTGTGGCGTACTAGCGGAGCTTGTTCCCGGCCACCCGCACAGCTGTGACTCATTACATTGAGATCCGTCTCGGCGTACGGTCGGGTGCCTGAGTGCGAGCAGTCGCCACTCATAGTTAATATCAAGTTGTTCTGTACCAACTTCTATCCATATTAATGTTAGTCTAGGAATACGGGGGAACACCAGTTATGAGGCCGTGGTGTACCTCATGCGCGGGACGAGGGGCGCATGACGATTGCCGTATACCTAATATCAGCCAGTACGGCACATGTCGACGAGGATGGGATTTTGTAAGTTTATTTTTATCATTCTTATACTCAAAAAAAAAAGAAGAAGGTATATTCAATTTAATTTTATGATCCTATCGCTGGGCTACCGCCTGCGTTAGAATTAGATACTTATTCGAGGGTAGAATCCTCAAAGATAAAAAATAATATTAATATATCGTATACTATTATTAGCCATCTCATTAATCAATAATTCAGTCAAAGGATACAAAATGACCTTGTTGGCTTTAGTCCTATAGACGCCTCAAAAGTAAATCAACAACAATACTTTTCTATATAAATATTAATTTCAATATTTTCCTGCCTCTATCGCTTGGTCATAGTTGCCGTGATAGTTATGAATATTACCCTCATTTGAAAAAAATATATATATGAAAGAAAATGTTTAGTACTGAACAATGAAAGACAAATACAGATTGTATGTATATTTCACGTAATATTTAATGACTCGAATGATGAGCGGCACCTAGCTGTTGTATGACCTAGCTATTGTAGCTTGCCGCTTAATACAATGTAAGTTATTCTGTTAACAATGGTTTTTTTCAGTACATTTAAAATATGAATGCATATTTTGGTTTCCTTATGTGGAAACTTCAGGTTAAAACGTAAATACAGTGATACGAATCTTGAGGTCATCGGCTGGACCGGCAGGACACAAGACGGAATATCATATTACCCACTAATTGATTGATTATTTTGCTGAGGGCGAAGTATATAACTCAATTACTTTTAATTTAACTTCGATTGTCCATTTAACGATTTACCATAAAAATGTTTGAAGCTCGATGTCGTGTCACTTGACAGATACAGCGAATTTTCAAATTTTCATCTTCTAAAGTATGGATTACCTTTGCTATTTTCAGAATAGAAAAAAAAACCTGTTTATTTTATTGAAAATAAAAATATTTATTTCGTCACCACAATCAAACAATCAGTTAAAACTTCGTCTTTAAAGTTAATACTTAGACGGTATTATTTAATATAAATGCAACCAGGGATTGTGGTCGGTTGATACCCGAACTAGAAAAATCCTGTGTCCCTGGTTCCAAACCAGAATGAATATTATTAACTGATAGTTAATCGATGGTGTACTATTTACAGGTAAACATTGTGTTAGCCATATAAAATGTATATTTGAATATCGTGTTGAAAAAAAGCAACAGAATTTGAACTAAGAGTATATTAAAATAGAAATAGGTATTTAAACAATACAAAGACGCAAATCAATTTAAGAAGGAACTATGGGTAATCAGCCTTGATATGAGTCTCAAAATATAAGAATCCTTTGAACCAAATAGTTCGAACTTGGCTAGTCTTGTAAACAAACTACCTGCCGAGATGCAATATAATCCACAAAAAGAAGATTTTTTTTTACAATTATTAAAATAATTCATCTGGTTTCAAAGTATATAATGTTTAACCAGTATAATTTCAGCTTATGATTGACCGTAACACTTATAATGTGTCCAGTATACAATTTACATTACTGAATGTTTGTTTGAGACTTGTTCACTGTATTTCTTCTCTGTTGTGCAGAACAACTACGCTCTGCTGCCAGAAAATGTGCGCAGAGAATCCGGACAAACGAAGCGCCGTGAACCTCTTCACCGAAAAAGACCAGATTTTAAGTGGAGACCTATAGGTCCCCAAAAAGCCCGATGATACCCGACGGTAAAGATTATATACGGCACTGCGTCTGTCCGACTAGAGCCTAAAACCTAACCTATACGCAGTCTGCTACCACTATAGCTTATAAAGGGAGCTATAGAACCCTATGTACTAATAACTAAGTAACTAAAATTCAACCACTTACCAAACTGAATCTTCTTAATCTTCAGATCCAACTTCGAGTGTCTTTGGAAGTGGATGCGGTCCCTAAACACCCAACCTACCCCGAGATCTCTTCACAGAATAAATACGTAGGTTTCTTCCAGCAGTTCCACTCGGCGACGGGATTCGGCGCCTCCAGGCAGCCACGTTTCGCATCTCACAAGAAACAGTCACAATAACAGGGTTTTTCACAAACACGAACGTTCAATAGTTATTTAACAAAAGGAAGCTCACAATTATAACTCAAATCAGTTATTACAAAGAAAATTAACGCCACGCCGCGCGGCTTCAAAATGCAACAACCCAAGATGGTGGCTATGTCACCGCGATATTTCCTGCGACACGGCCTCGTGCGCGCGCGTTCCAAGGACCACTGAATGTCGACGGCCGGAAGCCGTCTGCGCAATGTTGCCAGGAGGCAAACGCAATGGCTATACGTAAAGCCAGCTATACACGGCGCTGCTACCATGCGACAGTGCACAGAGTTTATAAGCATCGACAATTTTTATTACAAACATCCCCCCGTCCCGGTCTGAGAAGCAGACCGCTAGCTTACTCTACGGGAAGGCGGGCGAGAGAGGTCACAGCTCTCCTTAAAATCGAACCGTCGACCAACACCTCAGCCACACGCGGAGTGCCATCTCCGCCAAGAATCAAACGTAATATGCGAGCTCGTCGCCAAAGCAATGAGGGCAAATTTGCCTCTTTTAACAACACTAAATCACCCTCCCTGGGAGGCTCAGTCCTGTCTGTCCACTTCACTCTTTGCTGCAGCAAATGCAAATATTCAAGCGACCAGCGACGCCAAAAGTCCTGGCTCATTTGCTGCAACATTTGAAAACGCGACAACCGATATACGCGTTCGTCCTTCCACGGGTATTCGGGCAGGGCATTCAAAGGCCCTCCCACCAAAAAATGACCAGGGGTGAGAGCTTCCAAGTCATTTGGATCTGGAGATAGCGGACAGAGAGGACGAGAGTTGAGGACCGCCTCAACTTTACAAAACACTGTGGCCAGCTCTTCAAAAGTTAGAGCCGTTTCTCCGATAATGCGGCGGAGGTGGGTCTTTGCGGATTTCACAGCCGCTTCAAAAATCCCTCCCCAATGGGGGCAACTTGGGGGACTAAACTTCCAGGTTATTCCCCTTTGGGCAGCAATTTGACTTAAACTAGTACAATTTTTATCAATAAACACAGAAACATCCTTAAGATAATTTACAGTTCCCTTATAGTTTGTGCCATTATCAGACCTAATAAGGGAAGGTAGACCTCGACGCGAAACAAAGCGATCCAACGCGGCGACGAAGGCCTCCGTAGTCAGAGCCGATACCACCTCCAAATGGACAGCCTTGGTGGCCAAACAAACAAATACACACAAATAGCCCTTCACAATACGGGCATTACGAAAGGGAGAAGCCTTGATCGAAAAGGGACCGGCAAAATCGGTTCCAACGCCGTCAAACGGCCTCGAAGGTCGGATTCGATCAGCGGGCAAATCACCCATCTGTGGTTGCATCGTGGATGCCTTCAACCTATAACATGCAATACATCGAAACAGGACACTACGGATTGCTCTTCGGGCAGACAAAATCCAAAATTCGCGTTGCAAAATAGCCAACAAAGCATTGCACCCAGCATGGGCGTTACGAATGTGTCGATCAGACACCAAAAGCTGCACCAAGGGTCCGCCCTTGGGCAACAACAGAGGATGGCGAGTCTCATATGGAAGATCCGCCTTCCGGAGCCTGCCTCCAACCCGAAGAAGCCCATCCGAGTCGATGTACGGGTTCAAACGAGCGACCGCGCCCTTCAACTTAGCGCGTCCGTCGCGCAAAATACGAAGCTCTGACTCAAACCGTCCGGTCTGCACGACACGGACCCAATGCAACAATGCGCTCCGGCGCTCTTCTGCACCTGCAATCGGCTCCAACCGCTTTGCCTGTGGGTTTCTACAATTATGTATGAAACGCTTAATCCAACTGGTAACACCCAGAAGCTTATCCAAACTGCTATACCGAGCAAGTAGCCAATCCGGCTCCGACGTCGTCTCAGCGACTACAGCATGTACACGGAGCCCAGTCAAACTCAAAGAAGTAACATCTGTCTGACAGACAGGCCAAGAAGTTTCTGATCCCATCAGCCACTCTGGGCCCCACCAGAGCGGGTGTGACACCAATTCTGGTGCCGTACAACCTCGGGAAGCACAGTCCGCTGGGTTAAGCTCTCCCGGCACATGTCTCCATGTTATATCAATTCCGATATTCTGGATTTGGGAAACCCGATTTCCCACAAAAACCTCCAAGGTATGTGGGGCCGCGCGCAACCATGCAAGCGCGACCTGGCTATCCGACCAGGCGAAGATGTCCCGTATCTCGACCGTGGCCGCCAGCTCACATGCAACGTGATGCAACAATTTAGAGAGAAGGTGAGCTCCACTCAACTCAAGCTTGGGAATAGTTAGCCTAGTCCTGATGGGGGCGACCTTGCTCTTCCCTAACAAAAGCGAGACATTGACCCGGCCATCGGCGTCAACTGTCCGCATATAGACTGACGCGGCGTAGCCTCGCTCCGACGCGTCACAAAAGCCATGCAGGCTGGCTCGATATTTCCCGGGGGCAATATTCGACGAGGCAAGGCAATCCGATTGACTTCCTTAATCGATGAAAACAACTCGAGCCAATCATCCAATGGAGAGCCAAACAGCGGCTCGTCCCACGAGACGCCCAAAGTCCAAAGTCTCTGAAGAAGACACTTCGCAGAGAATATCACTGGACTGATCCAACCGCTTGGATCAAACATACGAGCTATTACGGACAACACCGTTCTCTTAGTCCAGACTTTTGGTATTTCCAAGTCCACTTGGAATGTGAAAATATCGGTTAGCGGCTGGTACTGCATGCCCAGCACCGCTATCCTGTTGGGATCATCCACATCCTCAAACAGGTGAGGGTTCTGTTGGTGATCCTCCGGGATCCCTTCTAGAACTTTAGGCTCATTAGACAACCACTTACGTAGCTCGTAGCCACCTGTCTTCAATATTTCAATCAATTCATCCCGCAGTAGGAGGGCCTCCTCAATACTTTGGGCTCCGGTGCACACGTCATCAACATACAAGTCACGTGACAGCACGGAAGCCCCACGGGGAAAGCGGATCCGTTCCCGCTCTGCCAATTCAAGCAATGATCTGATGGCGATATAGGGACTAGATTTCAAACCATACGTGTTTGTGTTGAGTTCATACACCGTCACAGGATCCTCAGGGCGCTCACGCCAGAGTATCAACTGGAATCGCCTGTCCTCAGGATGTATGACTGTCTGGCGGAACATCATCCGGATGTCCGCACCAAAAACCACTTGATGTCTTCTAAAGTTCAAGATGATGTCAATTATGTCCCTATGCAATTTGGGACCCGAATGCAAACACAGATTCAACGAAACCCCGTTCGAAGTGGGTGCGGACCCATCGAAGACGGTCCTCAATTTGCCTGTTGAGGCCTTCACCACCGCGTGGTGGGGCAAAAAATAATGCTCAGTTGAGCTCCAATCAACTCGAGCCGGAGACATGTGACCCAAATCCTCGTACTCGCGCATAAATTCAATATATTTATCGCGAAGTACGTGGTCACGCTGCATACGTCGCTCCATGGACAGCAGTCGTTTCTCCGCAAGCGCCCTACTTTGCCCTAGGCTAGGACGAGAGGCAACAAAGGGTAACCTAGTTACAAACCGACCGGAGGGCAACCTCTCCGTGGTCGATCGAAAAAGGGCTTCGCACTCAGCGTGTTCCGGATCCATCCTGGAACTCATAGGTGGCTCCTCCACCTCCCAAAACCTTTGCATGGTCTTGGCCAAGGACGCAGATGCGACGACCGGTGGCTCCTCCACGGTGCTATTATCAAACACAGGGCCCATCAGGGCGAAACCAAAGATAGTAGACACTGCCATCAGTGAAGACGAACCCAGAGCCTTCTGTGTACCCAACAAAATCCAACCCAATACGTCCGAGCCCAGGAGCAAGTCCACTGGGCCGGGATGAAAGACAAAGGGGTCGGCCAAATCCAGACCCGAAACCAAAGACAACACACCCGGCGGTATGTCTGTCGAGGGGTGCCAACCCGCAATGGTATCCATTACCATAGCCGAAGTCGTGATCCTCATTGTGGAGGACTTCAGCGAAGAAAAGGTGACAAGTGTCCGGCCCGTCAGACACTTCACTTGTATGCCACCAACTCCAAGAAGTGGCACAGGCGAGTCTTCCACGACTAAACCTAACTGGCGTGCCACTCGAGTGGTAACCAAACTGCTTTGAGCCCCTGAGTCCAACAGAGCTCTCAAATTAATGGCTTCCCCCACGACCCCATACGCGGACCACCGCGGTAGGGAGCAGAACCGTCCGCGGCTCTGTCCCAGCAAGGGAGCAAGCTAGTTACGGGCTCCCCACTCTCTCCAAACCAGGGGCGCGCCACTGACCCGGATAATATGGCGGGCGAGTGCACATCCCCATCTGAGGGGGCATAACCCGCGGCCCGGCCATACATATGGTACGGCGGGTGGTACTCCAGCCGTGGGTACTCGTGCAGCGGCGGAGAAAACCGCTGCGGCTGCATGTGTTGGGCATTGGTAACCCGCGTGGAGGGGGGTGTCCCCACTCTCACGTCCGATCTAGGGCCCCCGCCCATGGGGGCCCTATCCGGGGCCTGGCCAGCCACATACTGGCCCCGACCTTGGGGCGCGTGGTCCCGGTCCGCCAAGACCCGCGCCGGTACGCGACCCCCCTCCCGAGGGGGAGTGCGACGAGCGAAGCCGCGTCCTCCGTCCGATGGTGGAGTGCTTCGCGCAGGAGCGCCCCCGCCCATAGGGGACCCCTGCCTCAACAACCGGGGGCCATCCCCGTTCCGGTTCATGCAGAGCATCACGTGGTGCAGCCCACGGCATGCACTGCATGGTATGGCCCTGGGACAGTCACGTGCATAGTGACTGCCCAAACAGTAGAAGCAAAGTTCATGCCGCCTTGCCATGCGGCGCCGATCTTGTACTGGCAGTCTCTGCCAGTCCCTGCATTGCAGCAGGCTGTGGCCCATCCGGCCACATTGCAGGCAGTCCGCGTCCCCCGCGACTGCTGCCGTGTGTGCAACCCGCACACCAGCTCCACGCGGTGGCGGTTGCCGTCCCTGTTGGGGCTTACCTCTCCATGAGGGTTCCAAGGGCCTACGTTCAGGCGCTCTGGATGGCGCTGAGTCCGTCATGGTATTCTCAGCGGCCCGTGCCTCAAACTCCAAAAACTTCACCAAGTCAGTGAATGTTGGTAGGGTGGTGCTGTCCCGCTCCGCATTCTCGCGCTCAAACCGCGAGCGGATGTCATTGGGTAATTTGCCCAATACAATGTGCACCAGCAAAAAGGACCATTGGTCCACCGGCAGCCCCAGTGTGCGGAGCGCGTTACAGGCCACTGTAACGGGCGTGAGCAACTGCAGGCGCAACTGTGCCCTATTGGCCACCTTGGGCAGGGCCATCAACTGTGCGGCGTGCGCATCCGCTAACAAACGTAAGTTTTGGTAGCGGGAGTTCAATAACTCCCAAGCCGTGTCGTACTGGTCGTCCTCCACCCGGAGGTGCTGGATGAGCGACCGCGCTTCACCCTCAAGAGTGGAGAGGAGGTAGGCCATCTTCTGGGCCTTCGACAAATCCTGTCGTGCTACGACCAGGGACTCAAACATATTTTTATATGCCACCCACTCCTCCATCCTACCCCCAAAGTGGGACAGCTGAAGGGTGGGGAGCCGACCAGTAACCGCTGGTCCTTCCTGTCTAACAGGTGTGCGAGGGGCTGGTCCGCCAGCCTGTCTCGCCCTTATTGCGGCCGCCGCCTCCACGATGTCATCGTGCAGACTCAGGATCTGGTCCAGGTCCGCCACGTGACCTGCGTAAACCTCCGGGGTAAGGTCGGCTTCGGTAAGCGCCGCCATGGCCGCTTCCGCGTTGTTCAATCGTGAGCGGAGCTGATCCGCTCTTTCCAGTATAGCGGCCTCCCTGTCCTTCCGGGACAGGAGTCCACCGGCCGTCACAAACCATCTCAATTCGTTGGCGAGTGTCGCCTTAGGATTGGGGACCTTCGCCATCGCGTCAAGTCACAAACAAAAAATAACAAAAGGTAAATAAAAAACAACAAAATCAAACAACTACACGAAGAACCGCGGTAGGTATGAGAATGGCACAAACCCGGAACGCACGGTACAAACCGCAAACAAATACAAAAAAAGGTTACAAATATTCTTATACAAACAAACTAAGAAAAATCTAATAATTTTTACAAACAATTAATTATTTTTTACAAACGAACAAATAGAGGGTAGATAAACTACGCTCTGCTACCAGAAAATGTGCAGAACAACTACGCTCTGCTGCCAGAAAATGTGCGCAGAGAATCCGGACAAACGAAGCGCCGTGAACCTCTTCACCGAAAAAGACCAGATTTTAAGTGGAGACCTATAGGTCCCCAAAAAGCCCGATGATACCCGACGGTAAAGATTATATACGGCACTGCGTCTGTCCGACTAGAGCCTAAAACCTAACCTATACGCAGTCTGCTACCACTATAGCTTATAAAGGGAGCTATAGAACCCTATGTACTAATAACTAAGTAACTAAAATTCAACCACTTACCAAACTGAATCTTCTTAATCTTCAGATCCAACTTCGAGTGTCTTTGGAAGTGGATGCGGTCCCTAAACACCCAACCTACCCCGAGATCTCTTCCCCAGAATAAATACGTAGGTTTCTTCCAGCAGTTCCACTCGGCGACGGGATTCGGCGCCTCCAGGCAGCCACGTTTCGCATCTCACAAGAAACAGTCACAATAACAGGGTTTTTCACAAACACGAACGTTCAATAGTTATTTAACAAAAGGAAGCTCACAATTATAACTCAAATCAGTTATTACAAAGAAAATTAACGCCACGCCGCGCGGCTTCAAAATGCAACAACCCAAGATGGTGGCTATGTCACCGCGATATTTCCTGCGACACGGCCTCGTGCGCGCGCGTTCCAAGGACCACTGAATGTCGACGGCCGGAAGCCGTCTGCGCAATGTTGCCAGGAGGCAAACGCAATGGCTATACGTAAAGCCAGCTATACACGGCGCTGCTACCATGCGACAGTGCACAGAGTTTATAAGCATCGACAATTTTTATTACAAACATCTGTGATTCCAATGTTCGAGGAGCTAGGACTGGTTTATGTAATACGGCGGCCCATCACGGCTTTGCACGGGTATCCTATGTTTTGCATTGCATATAAGGGTAACCTTTGTTATTCAAAAATAATGTATCTTTCTTGTATGTTAACACCTGAGTAGCTGATGCTGATAAGATAATAAATAAATAGATGCTGCTGAGATAAAAGCAAATGTATTCGAAAATACTTAAATGCTAATGAGTACACGAACGCGATGCGATGATGTGCGAAGGTGAATCGTAAACTGATTGATAGATAGACAAAAATATGCATTCGTGTAATAATGCTTACCGGGCGATTTGTATGTGCGGTGAAACCGTACAATTCTGATGAAATAAGAAATTTCAAATTGATCCAGTGATTAAGATTTTCATTACAGTATAACAAAAACAACAAATCTTCAATTTTTGTAATATGAGTTTGGAAGTGTAAGAAATGTACTGTAAGTGTATTGTACACTATAATGTAATGTATATTCAATAAGAAATAAGTAAAATAAATAGAAATACCTAAAGTAACCAATAGTGCTGCCTGAAAATTGACGAATTTGAGTACGAGTACCAAAAAATAAATGCAGGAATGAGTACTTAGCATAGGTACTTAAACACAATATGTAAAATATGTCGATAAGTATATACATGTACAAAGTTTAAGCCACTAGGAAACCAATATTCTATAGATTAATAGATTTTTATGTACCTACTTAACTCAATTATGCATTTACAGTCTACTCTGTAAAATACAATGGTATTTTATTTAGAGGAATTTCATATTTTCTCAATGGTGAAAACGTGAATTAAATTTATTGCGAACGATTTTAGTATGATCGTTCGGTCCTGATAAATACAGTAACTGATTTATACCTAACGATTTTGATACTTTTCAATATTATAACTACTTTAATTAACGAAGGCACACTCGGTTGTTTATATACGAGTATGTTTACATTAATTTACATCACAATTGTACAACAATGAGCAAGTAGGTGTAGGTACTACACATGCATGGACAAAGTACACTAATTGTTCTTTAATGCACTAAATACCATAATATACGATGAAAAAAAAACAAACTATCTATAGTTTAGTTTTGTTTGTTTGTAAACTCTTTATACATAATGAAACAAAAAGAGAGACGTACAATGGCGGACTTATCCCAAAAAGGGATTTCTTCCAGTCAACCAAGTGTTTGAAAGAAATAAGAAATTAAAATTTCCAATTGTAAATGTGTAGATAGAGGTTATTTTCTATAGATCATTGACGGATTAAATAAAAAATGATCACTAGAGTTGTCACGACAACACAGTTAAAATATTTAAGATCATTGTATCAAATCAATGTTACTTGTACTATTGATAAATTAAATTACTCGAGCTTGGCAATTAAATTGCGAGAAATCAGCATTAAATTGCTAAAGTTACCTTTATAAACCAAAGTATAATTTTAAATAAATCAATATTATAGATATTTAAGTAAATACTAATGTGCTATGGAATAATGTTCTTCCAACCAGGTATTGAAGTTTATATTTATTGATAATATACAATACGTGAGTTTTGTGAGGAAAAATATGTGTAAGGACAATGATGACCTCTGTGTGTGGTCCCGGGATAAATTCTCGGTCAGGTCAAATTATCTTTTTGAATCGACCTGGGTCTATTAGTGTGCCATCCTACACACAAGCGACTGTTAACAGCAATAATCCACAAAAGTGGACAATAAAACAATGTGTAAGGACAATAAAGACAGCCTCCTTGTGTGGTCCCGGGTTAATTTCTCGGTCGGGTCAAATGATTTTTTTTCAATCAACCTGAGTCTAGTGGTATGCTATCCTACAAAAAAAAAAGAGTCCTACTGTTAACAGCTAATTCGTAAAGAGTAACGACAATAACGGATAAAGTAACGACTGTTATAAATTTAACAGCTATTCCACAAAGGTAGAAAAGTAATGATTGTGGTGTAGCAGCTACGAGTATAAAACTATTGGAAAGACGTCCAATGTCAGCAAATCCATGTTGTTGGGTTGTTATTTAAAAAATAAATGTGTTAGAAAAATATTGTAGGTACATGTATATGTCTGACAGCTATCTTGGTGATGACCAATGTTAGCAAATTAATGTTGTTGCATTGTAATATAATATATGTATAGTAGAGAAAATATACACATAGATTACTAAAAACTCTAATTACATGCTGAACATGCATGCTATAGGCAAGTTACAAAAAGCTCGTTGCCAAATTGAGTTTGGTGGAGAAATACGGAATAGTCACTTCACAGCTGATAGGTACATAAATAAGTACAATGAATATGTATTGTTATAAACAATAATAGGAATATTACATATAATTTATTAATATAATTATTGTAATAAAGAAAAATTAATCACTTTAAAAACTAAAATAAAACTAAAAAAAAAAAAAAAAAAAATATGTTATACAGTCATGACAAGATGTTGCTCAGAAGAGTGACAGTATTGCCAAGTTGATTAGAAATGCTGATCCTTGGATAAAATTAGATTAATTAATTATTAGTTGTTTTTAAACAGATTTTGCTTGTAAACAACGCATCATGATTTGTTGATAGCAAATCCTTATCTGTATAGTATTTTATAGAGATGATCTATAGGCTGATCCGGCTATATGTAGATCCATAATTTCCTTCCTGTCCAAAATAACTAACAATATTTCTGACATTTCTTTAAAGTTTTGACACATTGTAACAGTTGTCATTGTTCATTTTCCAACTGTAGTAATTATTACAGAATACTATTTCTACAAACATCAAACCTGGTAGTCCAATCTAAAATACTTGAAAAAATTATGAAACCACATATAAATAAATACAATGACACGTGGTTATTATTACAATTCGGTTAACTGAAAACCTAGTATCGACCTCTGACATCATGGGGATGAATTTATAGTACGAAAGACATAAGAAGAAAAAAAAAAAGGAAAAGTGGCCGATGTTGGGAAAGTGGATATGTTGACTGATAATTTAAACTTTGTTGGTTATGATGAGATTGAAATCTGTGAAACTAAATGACTTTCGGTAAAGGAAATGTCGCAGAATATTTTAATGATCCCGATTTGCGAGATGAGAATCGAAATTTATTGATGCAGATATTTATATGATTCCTATGAGATTGTTCGCGTTCTTTATACGTCATGTAAAAACATATCAAAATAAAAAATAGAAAACATGTCATGTCAGAATGACATAATAGGGACCAATACTGTAATGAGTTTCTTTCGGCGTTTCTTCTCAGCAGTGGTCGTTCCGAAACGCTGGTAGTTTGCAGCTTTAAGAATTGTGATGCTGTATAATTTGAAATTTGATGTAAAGGGTTACTTTTGATTTTGATTTCATACTAGTGGTCACTAAATTTATTGACAACCTTTGTCTGTATTAAAATCATTAAAAGAAGGGAGGGATGTGGCGTACTAGCGGAGCTTGTTCCCGGCCACCCGCACAGCTGTGACTCATTACATTGAGATCCGTCTCGGCGTACGGTCGGGTGCCTGAGTGCGAGCAGTCGCCACTCATAGTTAATATCAAGTTGTTCTGTACCAACTTCTATCCATATTAATGTTAGTCTAGGAATACGGGGGAACACCAGTTATGAGGCCGTGGTGTACCTCATGCGCGGGACGAGGGGCGCATGACGATTGCCGTATACCTAATATCAGCCAGTACGGCACAAATATAATTTAAAATTTGCAGTTATTTTGCAATTACAGACTCCAATTTTATTTATTTGTATAATAATATATAAACGGCAAACGAGTCACCTGATGGTAAATAATCACCGCTGTCCATGGACAACTGTTTCGATGAGAAAATAAATTCTCACTAAGTTCGATCATCGAACTGATTAGTAGAACTAGTGAGAATGAACGTACTAATTTAATAAATGCGAAAGTTTGGATGTGAATTTGTGAGGATGTTTGTTTCAAAATCAATTGAACGGAATTCGATGAAATTTGGTATACGGGTAGAAAAATACCGGGAATAGCACATAGGGTACTTTTTATCCTGAAATTCCCACGGGAGCGAAGCCCCGGGGCGCGGCTAGTAACCTAATAAATCGACTAAAATGCAGGGGGCCAATTCCATTAAGTACAAACGTAGACCGACAAGATTTCTATGGTACTCTCATATAGAAATAAGATATGGTGAAAAAATTCCATGCGAGCAGGACTTGAACCCGCGATCGTCTTTTTACGACCTTGCTCTTCCAACTGAGCTATCGCATTTCAATCCTACACATCGAAAATCTTCACCATATCCAATTTCTAATGAAACGAATTAGGCATGCGTCACCTAACACCTATACCCACTATACGAGTAAGGTATTTGAGATGCTCAAAAATCCAAAAATAAAAGATTTCTATGCTTTAATACAATTACTTCCTTCCATCTTTCTCTACTTAACTTAGAAGTACAAGCCACAAATATGAACCTGGGACCTCGATCATAAGTTTGAGGTTGATGTTAAATAAAAAACGAATTAAAAGTCATAAAGTTTATTTCGTAAGTAGACCTTAATCGAGAACAGCAAATTTTAAAGCCATAAGAGCAGTAACGTACGTTCACAGTGTAACGCGTCATTATATAGTTCATTAGTACATTATATCTCGATGAGTTCATTTTACATTAGGAACATACAAGGGTTACTTTTAATTCAATCTTGAAAGTATAACATTTTTGCACTAAGTAAAACTAACCGATTGGTTACCTACTCAAACTTATTATTAAAAATAGTCTTCCTTTTTATTAAATTGTTTTTTTTTTAGTTTTTAATAACACGTGTGAACTAAATTTAACCCTTGTATATTTTTAAGGATGTTAATACTAGACATATAGGTACAAAAAAATGTTTAAATAATATCAGGAAAAAAAAAATAACGAATAAAAGATTCAATTTATTGTATTCTTGTTTATTTCTAGCGATTTCCTGATATTATAAAAACTCATTTTTGTTCTTTACATTCAAATGTGTAGATAACTAAGCGGGATACTCAAAAATATGTAAGTAGGTATGATTTAAAATTTATACACACGTTACTTACATAATCATTTCGGTTTTAAGCAACTGTTCCGTTTTCAACGCAAATCTTGTTTACCTTTCAATTTGAATTTCGCGCGCCTTACCGATGCACTTATCAATCATCACAATTCGCTGTGCTGCAGTTCTATTTAGCCAATGGGGCGCCCGGACTTCCGCTGGCGCATGCGCAGATCCTACCGGTGTCTGAGAGATCAACGCCATAGGCTGGTAGCAGAAGGCTGGTGGCAGAACCAAAAAAAACCTCTCCGTGTCTGTACGTGAAAGCGAAGGCGCGCGCGCATCAAACATTACATTTTACTCAATTATTCTTAATAAAACTTCAAGTGCTCAACAGTGTTTTTGGAACTTTATAATCGTGTGTGGCTGGCCGGCTAGGTGTCTAAAGGAAGAACTATTCGTGAGGAATCGTGCTCGAAGCCTGCCTACATGGTAAGTGGTTTGTGCATTGTTCCTATTGTCTAAATCGTCTGTAGCAACGCTTATTAACGGCGAATGCTTTCAATAAGTATTCGATCCAATGTGGTGATTGATAGTGTACTCTAATTTCTACTTATCGAATCAATTTAGCCACATTTTTTGGTGCCGAAACCCGGGAACTTTGGATACCTACCTTCAGTCTGCCGCCAAATACCAATTCGATTTAGTAATTGCTACTTCATTTACCGTATTCCACGCTTATTATACTTACTAGTACAGCTAAAACGAATAAACATAACATTTTGTTTCAATTACTAATCGGAAAACAAGTCTTTGTTCCATTTTGTTTTGTTGAGTACCTTACCTACCGTTTATCGATTTAAGATGGCTTCCATCAGTTTCTAGAATATTTGTTGAAAATAAATTCTTTTGTCGTTTTATACTTATTAGCATAAAATTATCTACCGTTTTACCGTTCGCAATAATACAATATTGCAAATCCACCTTCTCATAATTTTATGTTGATAGTTCGTTATAACTCGACTACTTTTTTCCAACCGTTCAACGTTTCCTCTTGATATTTATTTATCGAAAATTTATTTCGTTTCAAATTACGAAATATTTTTTATCGTGACGTTGTATCGTTTATCGTATCATATTTTCAACGAATTTTGGTGCGTTCACATTTTCATTATTACCGTTTTAGGTTAAAAATCATAGTTTTTTGTTTTTACAAAAAAACTGATTTTTATTTTTTTTATTTACCGTACATTAACGAATATCGCAAACCGTTTTTAGTGTTCCTAACGCTCATTTAATTCATCCTTATCAATTTAATTTATTTCAATTTAAAACTCAGGTGACCGAGGTGACAATATTACCTGTTGTCGTGTAATACCGCCCCAGTGATTCTCGTCGATTCTTGTGAACGCGGTCTCGCTGAAGACGTTCGCAACTAAACTTTTTTATCGAATCCGAATATTTGTTGCTATCAGGTTTTATTGTTTTGATATTAATTATGTCTTTACTATCAAGGCGTAAATCTAAACCTACTATTAAAAAGGGTATCGAAAATACGTACACTATTAATAATTTGCCCAGTTTGCGACGTAAACGAACTATAGCATATAATCGCTTAACGAAGGCTTTGGAAGTAGGTACCTTAGCCAATACCGATGAATCACAAGTAGGGTTATTTCTTTCATATTGTCATGAAATAAAAACGATTGCTGATAGTTTTCATGACTCCCATTTTATTATTTTGGACCTTCTTAAGGATGATGCCGATGAGGAGGACGATGAAGTTCAGGATCGATTTGACGAATTGTATTTTCAAGTGTTGGCAATTCAACGAAAATTTGAACAACGTTCATCTCAACAAGCTGACACTTCGAAACATAATTCATTGACCGGTTCGCACAGTGGAAATATGCGGTTACCAAAAATTTCGTTGCCAACTTTTTCCGGTGCTATCAAGGAATGGCCTGAGTTCATTGCAACTTATAACGCGTTGATACATGATTCTACCTCCTTATGTAATATTGAGAAATTTCACTATCTCGTGTCAGTTTTAAGTGGTGATGCTTTATCGTTCATTAGAACTTTTCCTGTTGCAAGTGAACATTATTTAAGTGCGTACGAGGCTCTCAAGTCCCGTTATGAAGATAAACGCGAATTAGCGTTTACGTGCTGGCGTGATATCTTGGACGTTAGTTTAAAGACTTCGAACGCTCAAGATTTTCGACGCGCCTTAGACACGATCGATGAGAACTTAACAATTTTAAAAACTTTAAAATTACCTACCGATAAATGGGATTTTGTTCTTTGTTATAATGTTCTGGCCAAACTCGATACCAAATTAAGACGCGAGTTTGAGGAAAAACATACCGATATTGAGCTTCCACAGTATAACCATTTAAGGGCATTCTTACACTCTAAAGGTGAAGCATTAATTCGCGACACGCACTTTTCGAATGTTACCAATAAAACCGCTAACGTTTCAAAGGACACACCGGGAACTTCACAGAAGTTCAAGCGACATAACGTCACGCATTCGCTTGTCGCTCCCACCGTCACTACTCATAAAAATGTTGGTGATAAACAACAAGCGAAACCTGCTCACAATTCGAGCACTCCGATTCGTAAATGTGCCTACTGTCGCAATGAACATCACATCTCGGCCTGTAATGATTTTTTGGCAAAATCAATAGATGAGCGCATGGCTGTGGCCACTGAAAAGAAATGGTGCTACAATTGTCTTAACGCATCCCATTCAGTGCGAGAGTGCACATCAATGTTTTCATGTCGACAATGTAGACGTAAACACCACACTTTGCTACATAAGGAGTCGGCGGCAAGCTCGGCGACCTTAGTGGCTAAGGATTCGTTGACTCAGTCTGATCCAACCGTAACCACAACCGTGTTACTGGCAACAGCTCTAGTCCAGATTCGTGATGCTTCTGGTGAATTTCATACATTTCGCGCGTTATTTGACACCGGCAGTCAAAACAATTTTCTCACGGCTCACGCCGCTCAACGATTAAATCTAAAACCTATAACTGGTAATATCAACGTTTATGGGTTAGGGGGCAGCCCTGCCTCAGTCAGTGGCTTTGTTACATGCGACATTGGCACCAACTGTAACGTAAAGTTTCGTCTGGGAATGCTCGTCATACCGAGCATTTGCGGAGATCAACCGATAGCAAGGCTAAATACGAAAGGATGGGAGGAGGTCAAAACACTACCGCTAGCTGATCCTGGTTTTGACATCCCTGGTCCAATCGACGTCTTGTTAGGTGCCGACGTCTTTGCTGAGTCACTTCTCGAACAACGTCTGAAGGGCAACGCCTCTCAACCGCGAGCTTTCAACTCAGTCTTCGGCTGGCTTCTTCTTGGGAAGTCCAGACTCGCATCGTCCAGTCTACTAGGAGTAGCCCCTTCTACCGTAGACGATAGTTTAAACAAAATTGTTCAACGTTTCTGGGAAATCGATAACGTTCCACAATCTTCCCGATTGACCCCAGAAGAGCAACGCTGTGAAAATAGTTTTCTCAGTAATCACTACCGTGACGAGACAGGTAGATATGTAGTTTGTCTCCCCTTCAAGGACGACGAGGAGCCAGTCTTTGAAGGTTCTCGAGAGATAGCCTTACGACGCTTTCATGCCATTGAAAGGCGTCTGTATCGCGATCACAATTTAAACCAACAATACGTGGAGTTCATGACTGACTATATCGACAGTGGTCACATGACTCTGGTACCTGCCAAGCAAATGGGTCAAGGCAAGTATTATATACCGCACCATTGTGTGCTACGTCCCGACAGCGCTACAACGAAGCTTCGCGTTGTATTCGACGCCTCGGCTAAAGATGCAACTTCCAAATCGCTAAACGACTCGCTGCTGACGGGACCGAAGCTACAATCAAATATCGTAGAGATCCTTCTTCATTTCCGTGAGCACGCAATTGTCTTCATGGCAGACGTGCGCCAAATGTACCGTCAAATCAACCTAGCTCCTCAACATCGTGATTATCAACGTATTCTCTGGCGAGCTCACCCAGATGAGCCTCTTCAAGAGTACGTATTAAATACCGTAACGTACGGAGTGTCTTCCGCTCCATTCCTGGCGTGCCGCTCTATTCAGCAACTGGCCAACGATGAGGGTCACAAGTACCCAAAGGCCAAAACCGTTTTAACTTCCGACATATACGTTGATGACGTCATCGCTGAAGGACGCCAGAGAAATCAAAACTCAACTCATCGCTCTTTTCGGTCTTGGCTCGTTTGAGCTCCGAAAATGGGTGAGTAACCGACCCGAGCTACTTAGCGATCTTCCCGCGGAGGCGTGTCTTTCAGAAGCAATCACTTTTACCGAAACTGAAGACACAACTATCAAGGTTCTGGGCCTTAAGTGGGAGCCTGCTTCGGATTCGTTCGTCTTTACCGTTAATCCATCTAATCAACCGTGCACCAAGCGAACGATTTTGAGTGAGGTTGCCAGAATTTTCGATCCTCTGGGTTTTCTATCTCCTTTGACAATTCATGCCAAATGTCTTATTCAAAAGCTTTGGATTCTAGGTCTTTCATGGGATGATAAGCCCCCACCGGAAATTATCTCTCAATGGGAAAAGTTCTCTGAACAGCTTCCTCAAGTTAGGAATCTTAAAATTCCACGTAAATACGCTACCGATAGCGCTCAATCATATCAACTGCATGGATTTTGTGACAGCTCCGAAGCAGCATATGGCGCCGTTATATACCTGCGTGTTATCGAGTCTGACGGCTCCGTTCGCGTCTTTCTCGTATGTGCAAAGGCTCGTGTAGCTCCTTTAAAACGTCAATCGTTACCTCGCTTAGAGCTGTGTGGTGCAGTTTTGCTTACAGACCTTATCAAATTTGTCAAGGACACGCTGCGGATTCCTGTCCATGACACTTATCTGTGGTGTGATTCCACCGTTACCTTATCCTGGTTGCGAGCTCCTTCTTCTCGCTGGGTGACATTCGTTGCAAACCGCGTAAGTCACATTCAAGATATCGTACCGACCGAGTGCTGGAGGCACGTACCATCTGTCACAAATCCTGCAGATGTTTGTTCGCGTGGGCAATTGCCTCACGATTTGCTAAACAATGCCCTATGGTGGGCGGGCCCAGAATGGTTGTCTCAACCACAGTCTGAGTGGCCAATCGATACATCGAAAAATCGTTCAAACGATGACAATGCGGTGCTCTCTGAGCAGCGTCGCACCACGGTTCTCGTTTCGGATCAAATCGAAAGCGTTAATCACACGTCTATAATTGATCGGCTATTCGAAAAATATTCTTCTTTAGATAAAATCTGTCGCATTATCGCTTACGTTCGCAGGTTTTGTAATAACATGCGTAACACTGTTCCGCGATCAGATAATCTTTTTCGTAACGGACGCTGAGCGTCATCGTGCGTTACTAATTATCGTCAAACATTTCCAACATCGTTGTTTTTTGGATGTCATATCCAAATTACAATCAAAGATACAGTTACCTCGCAGTTTTCGTAAACTAAACCCGTTTTTGGACGAGCAGGGTATACTCAGAGTAGGCGGGCGCCTATCGCGCTCCGATCTTGACTTCGAACATAAGTATCCCGCATTATTGCCCAAAAAGAGTGTTCTTACATCAGCTGTAATCGAATCTATTCATCGAAACAATTTTCATCCCGGTCTGAACACAACCAACTATCTGATTTTACAACAGTTTTGGATACTTGCGGCAAAGCATGCTGTACGTCATCATCTTTCAAGATGCATAAGATGCTACCGTCTTAAACCGAAACCTTTGCAACCCTTTATGAGCGACCTTCCGGCCTTTCGTGTCAATCAGGCAAAACCCTTCTCTGTCGTAGGTGTCGATCTAGGAGGGCCTTTTCGAATTAAGCTCGGGCTTCATCGTGGTGCTAAAATCGATAAAGCGTACTTGTGTTTATTCGTATGCTTGAGCACAAAAGCAGTGCACCTTGAGGTGGTTTCTACTTTATCGACTGACGGCTTCATCGCGGCATTGCGTCGCTTCGTTTCTCGTCGCGGCCGCTGCAATGTTATTCACTCTGACTGCGGTACGAATTTCGTTGGTGCAAGTTCACAACTAGCGTCATGTATCGAACAAGCCTCTCATGCGGAAAAAATAGATTTTAAACGTAACGTACCTTCTGCTCCCCACTTTGGAGGGGTGTGGGAAATCCAAATCAAAGCCGCAAAGAGTCATTTGTACCGTATTGTTGGCGATCAGGTCTTAACGTTTGAAGAGCTTACCACACTCTTCGCTCAGATCGAATCAATTTTAAATTCGCGGCCTTTTGTGTCCATTGAGCTCGGATCCCAACGATTTGAACGTTCTTACGCCCGGTCATTTTTTAACGCTGGAACCTCTTACAGCAGTTCCTGACTCCGACTACAAGGACGTAAAAATCAATCGACTAACTCGATGGCAACTTATCCAATCTTTTCAACAACAATTTTGGAAACGCTGGAAAAATGAATATTTACATGGGTTAACTCAGCGAGCAAAATGGACCACGGACTCAACACCGTTAATTGTAAACTCAATCGTACTTATAAAAGAGGACAATCGGCCTCCTCTTCAATGGGCATTAGGACGAGTTGTTTCCTTGCATCCTGGCCCTGATGGGGTAGTTCGAGTCGCAACCGTTAGAACAGCCAGGGATCACTCGCTTAAGAGACCTTTGGTCAAGCTATGTCCTCTACCCTCCGTATAATCGTTTCAACTTATCATTTGTTAGCTTTTAAGTTTAGAATAATAACTTAAACATATTTATCGTTAATTACCGTTTCTTATTCTTACTCTGGGAAAATCCTATTGGTATTTTGGTGGGCGGAATGTTCCGTTTTCAACGCAAATCTTGTTTACCTTTCAATTTGAATTTCGCGCGCCTTACCGATGCACTTATCAATCATCACAATTCGCTGTGCTGCAGTTCTATTTAGCCAATGGGGCGCCCGGACTTCCGCTGGCGCATGCGCAGATCCTACCGGTGTCTGAGAGATCAACGCCATAGGCTGGTAGCAGAAGGCTGGTGGCTGAACCAAAAAAAAACCTCTCCGTGTCTGTACGTGAAAGCGAAGGCGCGCGCGCATCAAACATTACATTTTACTCAATTATTCTTAATAAAACTTCAAGTGCTCAACAGTGTTTTTGGAACTTTATAATCGTGTGTGGCTGGCCGGCTAGGTGTCTAAAGGAAGAACTATTCGTGAGGAATCGTGCTCGAAGCCTGCCTACATGGTAAGTGGTTTGTGCATTGTTCCTATTGTCTAAATCGTCTGTAGCAACGCTTATTAACGGCGAATGCTTTCAATAAGTATTCGATCCAATGTGGTGATTGATAGTGTACTCTAATTTCTACTTATCGAATCAATTTAGCCACAGCAACACTTATGTATAAACGCTTATCGAATGATTAAAATATGATCTTCATAATAATTATCTCTAAATCTTAATACAGTTTAAAGGTCCATTAGTTGGTAAACTAATAAAGAAGTTGATTTTAAAATTTAGTCGGTATTTGGTTGTTACAATAATTTTGTAAGTATTTTTATTTATTATGCCATTTACATTATTATTCGTTTTTACGTTTTAATTCAAAATAAAAGTTTATTTCTTTAATAAATTAGTTATTTATTCAAATTAAAGTTATAAAATTAACTTACACAATTTTATTTATTTACATTTTGAGTCTGTCTTATCCATAAAAAGTTAACGGACCTATTTTAGTTAAAATATTTTTATATATGTTTTTGTACTATCTCTATTTCCAATATTTGACATTGAAAAAACGAGATAAAATATATTTTAATTAAATTCCTATTCGTCAACTTTTCATGAATAAGAAGACATTACATAGCTAGGCAAAAACATGAAGAACCTTTTGTATGTTCGTATGTTTGTGCCATTGTAAGTAGTAGACAAGAGGAAAACCCACAAAAATAGTAATAATATTAGTTGAATGACAGAACAGAGATAACTTCCATATCTTATTTTTCCAATAAATTAATATCAAACTAAAGTACTCTCATATAGAAATAAGATATATATAGATTTTCGATGTGCAGGATTGAAATGCGATAGCTCAGTTGGAAGAGCAAGGTCGTATAAAGACCTGGTCGCGGGTTCAAGTCCTGCTGGCATGGAATTTTTTTCACCATATCTTATTTCTATATGAGAGTACTTTAGTACTAATATTGCATCTGAGATGCTCAAAAATCCAAAAAATTAATAGCAAACTAGTCTTTGCCCGCGGTTTCGCCAGCGTAAATTTCCCACGGCAACAGTGCTATTTTCCGGGATGACAGGTACAGTACAGTATGTCCTCCTCTGTACCTCTTACTATATGTACCTATGCGTTTCAGGAAGATTGCTTCAATAGATAAAGCGTGAAGAGGTTACAAACAAACAAAAAACATTTTCGCATTTATAATATTATATAGTTGGGATAGATTTATTGAAAATTCAGTTCTTTTGCTCAGCGAATTCACTGTTTATTGTAATATCACCTACAGTAAAATACATTTAGGATATTTCTAAACACATAAAGCATTGATCTTTGGTCGCAACAACTATTAGTTTGCATCTAGCTAGCTCTATTTAGCCTGTAGACTCGGTATCTTCTAGTTTTAGATTAACTTTAAAATTATTGAACAACGGTTGCAGTGCAAATGTGCCCTATGATGTCGCTGAGTTTAGGCACCAAACACACGAGCAGCATTTTTCCGTCGACCGCAACTGCATGCTGTCGACGCAGCAAACTGCAGCAGTCGATTAACACCGGTAGCTTCAACTTCACATCGCGCGCAGTTTCGTCAGTCGACTGCAAATAGCTTGCTGCGGCTAGCTGTCACCATTGGTCGACGCTAACGTCCACGTGAAGTTGGAACTGCCGCTGTTAGTCGACTGCTGCAGTTTGCTGCGTCGACAGTATACTGCCGCTGTTAGTCGACTGCTGCAGTTTGCTGCGTCGACAGTATACTGCCGCTGTTAGTCGACTGCTGCAGTTTGCTGCGTCGACAGTATACTGCCGCTGTTAGTCGACTGCTGCAGTTTGCTGCGTCGACAGTGTACTGCCGCTGTTAGTCGACTGCTGCAGTTTGCTGCGTCGACAGTGTACTGCCGCTGTTAGTCGACTGCTGCAGTTTGCTGCGTCGACAGTGTACTGCCGCTGTTAGTCGACTGCTGCAGTTTGCTGCGTCGACAGCATGCAGTTGGGTGGTTGACAGCAAAATGCTGCTCATGTGCTTGGTGCCTAAGTACATAATTTTTCATACTCCCCGTTTTGTATGTGTTTTACATGGTAAAATTCCCTTTTGAGAGCATTCATACAGTTTGAAATTTTAATCTATTTGTGAAGAATTGTAATTCGCATTTTCCTGGCCATATTATTGCTAATTGTTTTATGTTTGCTGTAAATCTTACGTAAATAAATAAATAAAAGAATTGTATGCAACATTTGGTATGTGGTCTGCCATATGTTTCCATCAGTGGTGTAACAGATAACCCTTAGCTATGGAGGGTTAAAACGGACACTGATGAATCGGAATAATAAATTTCTCATTTCCTAAATATTTAAAACTGAACCTTATGTGTGTAAATAAAGCTAATTTTTTAAATAATTAGGTTTATCAGTGGCCGTTTGAACCCCTGCCCCGGTAATAATATAGTTCTAGAAAGGAACCTAATTGTTTTGTTATATGACGAAATAACTGGGACGAGAAAAGAATATAGTAAAGGTCCGAGAACCCCTGCCCCGGTAATAATATAGTTCTAGAAAGGAACCTAATTGTTTTGTTATATGACGAAATAACTGGGACGAGAAAAGAATATAGTAAAGGTCCGAGGGCCCCCTGAACTTTGGGGCCCCGGCGCACTTACAAATAGCCCTCCGGTAGCTACGCCACTGATGTCACTGCCAGCTTGTTAAAAATATTTCTGGCCAGCTTTGCTATTATACAATTGTATTATTATTTTATTCAATAAATTCAGCCACCGAACAATTTTTATACATTTTCTGCGAAGTAAAACTGCACGTAGGTATGTATAAAAATCTGGGGCCGATTTGTTTACGTAACTACTTTTTTAATTTATAAATATAGACACAGACGGATACGTTTCTAAATATTGGATTATTTTAGTTAAATATCTGGTTATTTTATTACTTTATGATCTACGCTGGCTTATAAATGCCAGTATAGTAAGGGCAACACGGTCTCAAAAATAAAAGAAAAAACAAAATGAAAAAAAAAAATTATATTTTCTCTTTACAATAATAATCTACAAAAGGCCAAGAACACACTTGCACATTTATCACATCGATACAAGTGTGGACCCGCAATTAGAAACAGAATAAATACAAGTTACACTTTTCTCTGACACACGCGAGTTACCATTGAAACCGGGGGAATTAGCAAAAAAAATCTATAACAAAATAAAAGTTACACAAAACAATATTATGAGAATACTGGAATATCGAAAAATAACTTAAAATCCCTATGACTTAATTTTTTGTACATCGTTGTGAACTATAAATATTACTCGACTACTTAAAAAAAGGAAAAACTTGCTTAATAAAATAAGGACCGCCCATTATGTATCCTTTTTCGCGCGAATGACATTAATCTTTTTTTAAAGTAATCGTAAATCTGACCCCGATTTCGACTTATTTACAATCAGCCATCGACAAGTGCTTTCAAAATACCATCGGAATGCACAGTCCGTAGACAAAATTAAAAAAATAAACACACACACACAAAATCAAATCGACGCTATATGTCAACGCATTTCGTTAGTTAGTATACTTCGAAAATAACATTTCGGTTCTTTTAATCATAAAAGAAAGTAATTTCCAAAATGGCAGAAAAAAATCTTGTCAGATTTGGAATTTTTATTATTATTTATGTCTAAAAACTTAAAACTGCAAAAGCTACACAAATTGAAATATCATTACCAGAATATCCCACTTCTGATGTTATAATATCCCACGCATTACACGTCTTTTTCGTGACGTTCACAAGACGTGTTTTGTGACGTTCACATTACATCAATGTACTGCTAACCATACCAAAACGAAATGCATAAACAAAACCATTAAAGTCTGACAAAAAAGACCGCGACCCTTACACCTCATCCTAATTCCTAGACGCGCCAATGATGGTCAGAATGTACAAGAATATGTTGACGATATCTAAGTACAGGTTCAGAGCAGCGAAGATGTATTCTTCAGGGGAGATGCTGTATTTGTGTTTTCCGCCAAGCATGAGTTGGGTGTCGTAAACGAGATAAAGGGAGAAGATTAGGGCTCCAAGCGACGCGTATACGAGGGTGACGATCTTGTTCGATGGTATGAAGATGCAGATTATACCTGGAAAGATAGATAAATAACTTTATTTGTAGCTACAACAACATATACAGTTTCACACAACAAATAACAAAAGATAAACGAAAAATTATGGGTGTGTTGCAGCAATACAAAAAGGTTACCTCAGTGGCACTCAGAGATGGGCATTATTCGAATAAATTTTTATTTGGATAATCAACCGAAATCACTCCCACAGATTGTCCGAAGCGAGAGGACAGATGTTTTACATCAAAAACAAGCAAGCCTTACATACCTAAAACGATTGTATGAAAATGATGACGTAATTTATTCGTTATTCAACGGACGGATGATATCACGGATAATTTATTCATGGCCAATTTATCCGCTGATGATTTATTCGTGAATTGACCATGGATAAAATTTTATGCGGATGATTATTCGAATAAAAATTTGCCCATCTCTGGTGGCACTATTACCCGGAGGGCAATACATCTACAAGATGGGTTTAGTGTTTCAAGATTGATAGCTCAGCTACATATTTTCAATTTTGCAATACAAGTATGGTCTACTGATTACAAAAATGACATTATTTTTGGATCCAAGATGGCGGACATATTTTTTTTCGTTTTTGACATTGGGTACCGTTTCCTAGGTTTTGAGGGTGCTTATAACAAAAAAGACACATATTTTTGGATTCAAGATGGGGGACACATTCTTTTTTTAAAATATTGGTAAAGTTTCCTAGGTTTTCAGGGGTATTGATGACAGAGATGACATTTTATTTCAGGATCCAAGATGGCGGACGCATTATTTCATTTTTGCAATATGGGTATTGTTTTCTTGGTTTTCGGGGGTGCTGATAACGAAAATGATATTGATTTTTGTATCCAAATAAAGTGGACCAGATGATTGCAACTTCAAAGGAAATAACTGATCTATGAAACGGAGTAGCGTTTTGGTGGCCGACTATTTCCATCTCATTCGTACCTGCAGTTCCTCGCATAAGTGCATCTCTATCGGTACCTCAGTTTTGACGTTTTGTATTGGACTCTTTGTATGGGAGTCGCGTCTCTTATAACGTAGTGATAACAATATCTTTGATGTAGACTCACCGAATATCATGAGGATGACGACAGCACAAAGCAGGACGCCTCCCATGGTCGTGAAGTCATACTTGGTCTGCAGAGCAAATAGTGTCAGCGCCAGGCACACCGCAGCCGTGATACCCACAGCCATCATCACCTGCACATACAGTTATTTTAACATTCCCATCATTACCTGCACATACAGTTATTTTAACATTTCCATCATTACCTGCACATACAGTTATTTTAACATTCCCATCATTACCTGCACATACAGTTATTTGAACATTCCCATCATTACCTGCACATACAGTTATTTTAACATTCCCATCATTACCTGCACATAGTTATTTTAACATTCCCATCATTACCTGCACATACAGTTATTTTAACATTCCCATCATTACCTGCACATACATTTATTTTAACATTCCCATCATTACCTGCACAAACAGTTATTTTAACATTCCTATCATTACCTGCACATACATAAATTTTTTTAACGTCATATTTGTAACAAGCTCTTTCGTCCTTGTGAATTAATTTTTCAGCCATCCTCCAAATTAACAAAATTCCTTATCTAACTGGCAAACAATGCTTCGCATGTTGTATAAAAATTGATAATTAATGTAATCCTAATACTAAGCAATATTATATATATGCGATAGTGAGTTTGTTTATTTGTATGTTACCTCTTCACGCTTTATCTACTGAACCAATCTTCCTGAAATTTCGCATACACATAGTTACAAGTACTGAGAAGGACATAGGGTACCTTTCATCCCGGGAAAAAGCACTGTTCCCGTAGGAAAATCACGGGGAAAAAACTAGTAAACTATAAATACAATTTTGAAGCGGTGGTGGCCGAGTGGTTTGCACCCGCCTGTGGCTGCAAACGTCCCAGGTTCGAATCCTGCCCGTGCTACATGAGTTTGTATACCAGTCTGACTCATGTACCTACGAGTATATTAGTTTTCATCGACCACCACTTGCTTCCGGTGAAGGTAAACATCGTGAGGAAACCTGCACTCTAGTTGATGATTATCAGCTAGTGTGTGAAATGGAGAAGGCAATGGCAAACCACTCCATTAAAATTGCCAAAAGAGTCAAATTTTTGATTGATTGATTGTGTGTGTTTTATTCCATATAATGACCACGACTCTCAGTCATGGGAAAATACGACTAAAGAGAGGGATAAATAAGATTGATACAGATACTCACAGCATCGACATCATACACGCTAGAAGCGACGCCGAGTAAGAAACTTTGAGCGATGGTGAATATTCCGAGGAAGATGAAATTCATCGGAGCCTGCCTCCTCACAGTACCACAGCAAGCCATCACTATCATCGTCACGAACACAGTCGCGAAGGCCACCCAGCTATAAATTACACATAAACAATACTTACAGCATCAACGTCGTAAACGCTAGAAGCGACGCCGAGTAAGAAACTCTGAGCGACGGTGAATATTCCGAGGAAGATGAAATTCATTGGAGCCTTTCGTCGAACATCTCCGCAACACGCCATCACTATTAGTACCACGAATACAGTGGCGAACGCCACCCAGCTATAAAATTAAATTGCCTTTGGTCAATATCGGGTGAATTATATTCTATTTCTAGCTGGCGCCCGCGGCTTCGCTCGCGTTAATCCTTTCTTAGCGGATGCCTACGTCATAATATCTACCTGCATGCCAAATTTCAGCCCGATCCGGCCAGTGGTTTGGGCTGTGCGTTGATAGATCACTATATCAGTCAGTCAGTCACCTTTGAGTTATATATATATAGATTGATGAAGAGGTGGTGGCTAAGTGGTAATGACACCCGCCTGAGGTTCAAATCCTACCTGTGTTACATGAGTTTGTAGACCAATCTGACTCGATGGAAATCATCGTGAGGAAACCAGCACATTGGCTGACTGTTTAGTTTACTAGTGTGTATACGGCTACTGCCACTAGATGGCGGTAGTCGTAAAAGTCATGTCAAATGCCTTTAGGCGACTTGAATAAAATCTGACACCAGTGTTAGTAATAACACACTCGATAAGAAATAAAGAAGAACATGAATTCTAAAACATTGGCATCCTTTTTATTGGTGAAAGTAATGAATGTGAGCAACTTTTTGTATGGGACGATATCTCGAAAAAAAACCAATTTATTTCAGGTAACATGAACATGACCCATATAGCGTGAAAAAAAAAGTTGCCGCGAAAAATTAATAATTATTAAATTACAACATGAAAAAATATGTCACATACTATTTTGCAATACCTACTCGCCCAAAATGTTTTGTTTGTTTGTAATAACTTTATTGCACAGTAACATAAATAAATCACTAATTACATAAATCCATGAAATGGCAACGGCGGACTTATCCCATGAAGGGATCTCTGGAATGTATGGAACAGCTGGTTTTTTGGCCGATTGCTTTAAACGATTTGATAGTATATGCTTGAAGAATAAAAATCTAAACAAAAAAAAATCTAAAAAAATTGCTTTATCCTGCCATCTTAACTCTATTTAGTCTAATGGTTGACTGGTAGAGAATTCCTTGGCGTCAAGTCCACCATTTGTACATAATTTTTGTAATTTTGTGCAATAAAGTTATTAAATAAAAATAAAATAAAACAAGTTAATTATTCAAAAATAAAACAACACGACTGACAACTTACATAGCCTGTCACTCGGAGGAATGCAAGGAATCTAACAATACCTCTCACATCAAAAACTGTTAGGCTGTTCAGGACTTATGGCGGAATAAAGAAACTTACATACATACATGAACCCTGAAAACATAACACTCCCTTTTTGGTCAGTCGTGTCGTGTAAAAAGAAACAAAATATAAAGTAATTGAATAAAAAAAAATAAAAAAAGAAACTAAATCTAACTATTTTAGAAAAATACTTACAAAAGAGCAGGGTTCCTAGCCACCCAGTTTTTGGTCGGCGCGTGGAACAGGAACAGCGCGATGAAACCCATCGTGATCAACAGTTGGCACATCAAGATGGCATACACCTGAAAATAAGTGAACAAGCTAATTATTAAAAAAATAAAAAAACACGACTACTCACATAGCCTATGCCACTCGGAGGAATGCAAGGAATCTAAAAATACCTCTCACATCAAAATCTGTTAGGCCGTTCAGGATTTATGGTGTAATAAAGAAATCTACATACAAACATACATGAACCCTAAGAACATAACTTTTTTTTTGTCAGTCGTGTAAAAAATAGCTATTCGATCGACCAAATAGAATCATACAAGTGAAATATGCACCCCTGTGCGGGTCATATTTCACTGGTCATACAAAAATGTACATTTCGCATTTGGTGCACTTCGCAGAAAGAGCTCTTTTTGAGAAATTTGTTAATTTATGTATGCCCCGCAGTTTCATCTGCGTTAATAATTGTGCCTGTAGTTTTTTTCAAAATAAAATAAATAATTTGAGGAAGAGCAATAACCTACTGAAAGCAATATTTTTTTTGAAACAGTGCTGCGCCTATGGCGTCATATTGGTCATAGTCATGAACAAATTTGATTCGCCGAGTCAATACGCTACGCTATGTTGTAAAGTGACATCTTTGGAGAAAATGCTGCAGTAGAGTTTGTTGCGCCGCCTCTCCTCACTTGCGCTTCAAAAAATTACATAAACTAAGGTTACTACCGCCTAGTAACCTTAGCTTTAAGTAATTTTCTGACGACAACTAACTAATCTAGCTTATTAAGTATATGACGGTTTAAAAGTGCTGTTTTTAAGCCTATGTAAATAAAAACAATTGAATTTGAAGAAGAAAGCACTTACTTTCCTGACGAACGCCTTCCTGATGGTCTGCTCGGTGAAGTCGAACCCCTTGACCTCGCCATCCTCCCCCACGCTGCCGCCCGGTGGCACGTACCCCGCCGGCTGGAAAGTTACAATATTTCTATGTATTACTTTATTGCACTATAACACATCCATCCATACTACGAGTAATATTATAAATGCGAAAGTCTGTCTGTCTGTTATGCTTTTACGGTTTTTTTCAGGATGTCAGAGTAGTCCATACAAAAAGTAGCCACTGGACCGATATTGATAAAATTTGGTATGGTTAGAGTTGAAGACCTGGGGTCAAACATGGGCTACTTTCCCCCCTACAATCAACATCCAAGGGGCGGAAATGGGGGGCCAAAGTTTGTATGAAAAATCACATAAGATATAATTTTGCCGCGGGTGGAGCCGCGGGGCAACAGCTAGTAAAAACAGAGGCTGTGCAAACAAAAGATGATTAATATAATTGAAAAATAGGAATGAAATGATAAATATTTTTGGTAAGAAAAGACAACATCATGTACAATGACTGTAACGTCATACGAAATGTCAGGTGCAATCCATACCAAAATAATAAATGTCCATACATTATAAATGTGAAAGTGTGTTCGTTTGTCACTCTTTTAGGCCAAAACGGAGCAAAACTGACTGATTTAACTTGTAAACAATACAAAAATCATTTGTAGATTCCTCAAAACCTATTTTTCACAACGCTTTCAAAAACGAGTTCTAAGTAAGGCTTGTTACTAGTATCAAATTCTTCATATAAACTCCTAAAAGAACCGGTACTTTCAATGAGAATTTGGTACCGGTAACTGCCGGTAACTAGTCGCCTTTGATTCTACAAATTACAAACGTAGATGTCGTGCCTCAGTTGTGTCTCAAAAGCCAAAGAAATCGTAATAAAACATAGAAGTCTTACAGAGATCTTGTCACTTTATTTCAATTTCTTTAGCTCTTGAGACACGACATCTAAGTTTGTAATTTGTAGAATCAAGGGCCTGGACTTGTTACCAGCGCTTACCTGTACCAAATTCTCATGGAAAGTACCGGTACTTTTTGGGAGTTTATATGGAATTTATTAGTAGAATCGGCTCCTTGGTTGTAACTGTAACATACAACGAAAGTTACTTTGAATTTACATTACGCGCTATGGCTGCTATTATATTCATCCTTCATTACATCCTACACATAATTTGCAATAACAAATATTTTTTTTATTGTCAAAGAGACAATAAATTAAGACTTTGATATTTAAAATCCAGATGGCCACATTTTCAGAATCTTTTACATACGACGGACCGTTATAGGGATTAGTGCGTCAAACAAAACAAACAACTCGGCTTTATTTTATTAGTACGGAGAAAGATAGATAGATAGATAGTCATTTATTCCTTAGAATATGGTGATACAGTGGTGTTATTTACATATAGGTGCGACATACTCTGCCTATTAGGCGTAGGAATGTTAGGATTACAATATTACAATTACAATTTAAATTATACATTATATGAATTTGTTTAAGAAATAACTAGTTAATTCATTCTGCTCATTTGGTCATTAAAATAAAATTTTTTCAAAAAAAAAAAATGAACCGACTTCCATTATAATACTGAAAATCATGAAATAACTTAATAGGCAGATTAATCAAAAAGAAAAATGTATTGGCATGCTACCTACTGAACGAGGTGAAGTCGGTGCCATGTGCAGGAGTAAGGATATTATGTAGTTGTTTAGTTAGGCATTTTATTTGTACTACATGGTTCTTAAGCTAATTTAGATTATTTAATTTTTAATTTGGCACCGACTTCACCTCGTTCAGTAGGTAGCATGCCAATACATTTTTCTTTTTGATTAATCTGCCTATTAAGTTATTTCATGATTTTCAGTATTATAATGGAAGTCGGTTCATTTTTTTTTTTTGAAAAAATTTTATTTTATCATTTTTAGTGCACCTATAAAACCTATTTTCATGTTGTCATGAAAACTTAAACTTATTTAATCGCTGGCCGAAAATTAAGAAATAGAAACTTTTTATGTCAGTTTGATTTGAAATGTCAAAATATGTCAGAATTCCATGGAATTTTTGGCACATATATAGACCAAGAGCCTGCGACGACCAAACCGTTCTTCTTTTACAAATGCTGAATATTTATCTGTGTGGGATATACGGATAAAAAAGATTAGCGACTAGGCATGAAGTTTGGATCTTAGTTGCTTATGCAGGTAATATGGATAGCAAAAGTGATTTTTACAGGTATAAAAAGCACCCTTGGGGACCTCTCAAAGTAACATTGAATTCAGCTTTTATAATAAAACAAATATAACTATAATTCAGTAAAGTTACAATGTCTGGCAGGGGTTTATATCTGCATCAATTGCTTAGCAATGGAGGGCATGATTTCTAATATTATTCGGAATAAAATCTTATAAAAACTTTTACTTTGAGGAAATATAGCTACCTTAAATATTATTGCTACAAATTATCTGATTAAGTAATCATGATGCAACTTTTATAGTCGATAATCGCTATTTCTGTGTGTTGGGGACATGCAAAGAGAATCTTGAGTTTTCATAAAATAACGAAGGGCATGCTCTCGCGGGCTTTTGCTCTATAATCCAATGTTTGTATTTAAATATTTTATTAGGTATCTTTAAAATTACCGAACAGATTCTGACGTGGTTAAAATGGGACCAACTTGGGAATAGACCCTTTCGAATAAAAAAATAATTTCGGAAATCAGTCCACAGTAGGCGGAGAAATCGGCGAACATACATAAAAAAAAAACATACATACATCGAAACATATAACCTCCTCCTTTTTTGGGAAGTCGGTTGAAAATGAGTAATTAAGCCATGTGTAAATATGTAGAACGTATGTGAAGTAGAGTGAATATCGGGTGTAAGTATAATGTTAGTCCAATTTTTATCCACGAAAGTTCTCTTTCTATAGACTCCATTTACATTGTAACATAATTGTAATCGAAGCGGTGGTGGTCCAGTGATTAAGACACTCGCTTATGGTTTAAAAGTACCCAGGTTCGAATCCTGCTCGAGCCACATGAGTTTGCATACCAATCTGACTTATGTATGGTAGTTTTCATAGAGCACTACTTGCTTGAAGGAAAACATGGTGAGGAAACCTGCACATTGGTTGACTGTTTGTTTAGTTTACAAGCTACGGCTACTGCCACCAGATGGCGGTAGTTGCAAGTCATGTTAGAGGCCTTTAGTCGCTAAAGTTTAATATAGTATTTGCTTTAGGTAAATTGAATAAAAATCTGACACCAGTGTTAGTAATAAGTAACACATTATTTATACTATGCGCATGGATGCGGGCAGCTCAGGACCGGTCGTTGTGGAAATCTTTGGGGGAGGCCTTTGTCCAGCAGTGGACGTCTTTCGGCTGAGAGAGAGAGAGAGAGATGTCGATAAGAAGGTAATTAAGGTAACTGTAATATAATCGTTTTTCGTATAAGGTTTAATTGTAGCTTGGCCACCTGTACAGTGTACAGCTAGCTACAGATTAAAAATGTCACGTATTCTTTATCTTATCATTAACGAGCACTTTCGTCATAAATATGCTAATTTATCACAGCACCACAGCACAGATTTCGGGAGTTCTTCAGAAACATACCTGAGACATGTTTTACACTAAACTCGACCAAAGAGGCGACTGAGTCAGGGCAACACGCGATTATCGTTAGGGCAACACACGATTATCGCTGTTTTGATAAGATTACAAAGGTATATCGTATCCGCTATGTGGAAGTTTGATTTTGTTTAATGTATAGAAATATGATAGAGGGTGACTGTTATTTGACAAAGTTGAAAAATATTAGGCTTTTGGACGAGAATTTCTATATATAAACTAGCTTTTGTCCGCGGCTTCGCCCGCGTGATTACACCGTTTTGTACCGCTTTCACTGGCTTTGAGGTGGAATTTACAAACTACCTTTTTTAGTGCACACTTATGATACCTATATAAAAAACCTCTCTGAAGAAGTTTCTACGTTCAGTGGTTTTATCTCTGCGTTGATATATCAATTAATTTTGAGTCCAATTTATATAAGTAGTAGCTATTATCATAAAAAATAATAGAATAGCTATTACTCCTAGAGTCTGCGTTAGCCTTGGCGCATAAACGTGGGGATTTTTTTAGACCTTTCAAGTAATGTAACACAATAGTCAACACAACAAGTTACAGGAATTTGTCTTGTGAGATACGAGTACCTATATGACCTTATAAGGGTTCTGTTTTTATAGTTGAGAGCCTGGCTTGGTGGGGGTTTGTACCTGACTACAAAATGTGTGCGAGTGTGGTGTCTCTCCCCAAACTATAGACATTTGTTGTCCTGCTCCCTGTGCCCTAACACCTGCGCTCGGAATGACCTGATGAGGCCGTAAAAGTGACGGAACACTTTTCGGATACAATTTGAATGGATCGTTGGAATGGCATCGACACGCCAAGAAGTTAGAGGTATAGAGAACTCTTGTTACTGGTACCAATTTCTCCATATGCCCGAAAGGAACCGGTACTTTTATGAGAATTAAGTACCGGTAACTGGCAGTACTTGATATGATTCTGTCGTGTATAAAAAATAAAAAAAAATAAAAAGTGTAAGTTGGTGGGTGGTGCGCAGGGGTCTCCAACTATTTGAAGTGAAGACGGGCAATATCCCTGCGCAGTGCGATTATACACGAACAATTACTTTATAGAAAGCCGGATGTAATGCTCAGGATAGAGCCTCGCACTTTTGAAGTACAAGGACCTCTTGTCTAGTAAGCCTTAGGTCCTGGGAGTCATGGGCAGGATGATATCATTAATACAATATGGTTGGGATAGAATATAGCATTTTATTCCATAAACACAATAGCCGCTGAGGGCGGGCACATGTTATACTAATACCAAAATCTGATAAGTCTTTGCCGCAATTAAAAGTTAAAATTAACATAAACCAAATATAAGGTACCTGGCCAGGTCCGTACACAAACGTCTGTGCGCACTTAGAACGTTGTCCCGTTCACCGTTTTGTGATCCATTGGGTTCGAGCACTGGTACTGGTCGCGTCCTCAAAGCGACGCGGCGCTCCTGCACGCTCCGTTGTATGCGAGATAGTAGACGCTGGCTGGACCTTCCGAGGTTTGCGCTGAGCCACTACAGGGACCTCGGATCGGAGGCGGCGACGCGGCCTTTGGAAATAAGGTTAGGATCCGTGTGTTGCACCTTGGGGTCGCCGACGACGGGGCCTGCGCCGTGGCATGCGGTCCACGGTCCGGGGAAACCGCACCCTCCGGTGATGGGAGGACACTCCAGGAAGCGCCAATTCATATAGCCGGGCGGGCACGTGGATATCAACAGCTCATGTTCCCGACAACTTCGTGGCGGCGAATCTCCCCTGTGTCCTTGCGCGCATCGCGGATTCAAAAACTAAAGGTCAAACTACAGTCCCATGACGGGGAACCGAGGGCGGCGAAAGCGAAAAAACCCAAAAAATTAATAATTGCTCAAGCCATGTTACGTGTCGTGGCGGCCTATCTAGGAAGAGCGAATCGACTCCACTCGATTTGACATTTCGTCTTGTCACGCTCCTTTTCGCTTAATTCGGACGCACGTCAAACCAACCTTTAATATTCTTTAAAAGAACTAACGTTTAAATAAGGTATTTATTCGTTGAATATTATAATAATCTAAGTCGACGATATTAAAGGAGAATAATTAAAATTCTACAACAATCCTACCATGATTTCTTATTTTTTTATGATAAGAAAGGTTTGTTAGGACCCTGAGACGGAACGTGTGTCACCAGCTGTCAATGTCAGACGTCCAACTCTGCAGATTTTGTTGACAGTCTAATTTAATCATAGAATGTTTTGTTATGAATGTTTAGTTTTTGATATAATTCCGTAAGTACACAAAATCGCGTCGAGTTATTGCTACCAATGGTTTCGGCGTGACTCAAAGAACGTTTTGATGTGCGGGTCTCCCTGTTTTCTTAATAAGTATTGTAAAAACAACATATGAAATTTGTGTGCTGGTGTGTCACTTTCCCATTCAATTTGTCTGGAGACTAATGGATTTGAATGCCTGCTATTGTAGTGAGTCGAGAGCCTATCATGCAGGTAATACGCCACAGGAATAGTATCCCAATATATCAACTATTTCACCTAAAATATGACATGCAAAGTTGACCAGTTAGAAGTTCAAAATAATTCTGTAGTTATCACTACAATACCCCCTTTTCGGCAAAGAGGTTAAGTCGTACTTAGCCGAAACAGCCGGGGTAACCGGAGAAAACATTCACCTATCCTACGGCAATATATTTCTAAATATAAAACTATCAGCTATATATGAAACTAACTCATGCTATTTCATATATTAAACTAAAATGTATGTTCTAGAGTTCTAAAACTAACTCAATTTATGTTGAGTGTCAGGATACAGCGTCTGGCCAGACCGCTGCAATTCCCCTGCATTAAAAAATCGTACTTGGATTTCTAATGAGATAATCGCAAGTAGCATACTAATAATAAAGAATTATCTAAAGTAATATAGTTCTTACTTATGTATAATAAGAAAAACTATTTGAGATTTAATTAAAATATGTAATCTATCATTCCTACATAATTTACTAGTTAGTAATTAAATTGTAAACCTAATAAAGTCTTTAAACTAATGGAGAGCTCTCACACAAATAGACATTTAAAATGTATAGCCGTTGGGCTGACATTGTATAAGGGAAAAAACTTATTTTCCTTTTTTTCTCAAAAAATTAAGGAGTATTAATCCATATCCTTATATTTACTCTGGCGCCTAGAGTGTGTAGTTACAAAAGAAATTGGTTTTCATGAAAACGCTTGACAAAAAAATTTCACATGTGAGTCATGTCATATGTGAAAAATGAGGCCTCTAATTGGTTATACCAATCCAAAATAACCAAGTTCAAAATAAGAAAGTTGCTAGCTAGGGGACACACCTTGTGAGACTTTTATTATGTCCTTGACATGATATTTTCCAACTTTACCGGTTTCTATCTCCTGAAGGTCGTAAACAACATCCGAATGCTTCCTGACAACTTTACATCACAAAGCGCGGTGCTAGTTTAGCGGAGAAGAAATGAGCTGAACGACTGGTCATTTGAAGGTATTAACGAATTTGGAATGCCGCCTCTTTTCGGCAACATGCCATCCGTCATTATCTCCCGACCTTTAGCTAACAAAAATGGTGTGTGCCCGGTGGCAACGTTAATAATGCTATTCAAAGATAGCTACCACTAAGTAAGTCAGAAAAACATTTCAGTACTTTATGTTCTGAAGTGTTTCGACTACGCCTAAAATCATCAATTCTAAGAAAAAATCTGTGACGTCTGAGTCACCTGAAAATTTTAAATTCCACGACCTCAAATGGTCCTCCTTTAATATGAGAATAACGCGTTCGTCATCTTCCCTAGTCTCCGTAACATAGGTAGTCCTACCCATTGAGTTGGCTTGACGTACTAAACCGGGAGCTCCTAGTTGAGACAATGTGGGTTGTAACGCTTCAAGTGTGGAAGGGCCGGGTGGGTGGGTGTCAATTGCACCTCCCCGCGGTCGTGTATTAACAAATGAGGAAGTAGTAGTGGTAGGTGGTTTGTTTGCCTCCCCACTTACTTCGTGATATTGCTCTTCCCTTTCGCCGTCCGACATGTTGACAAGAATGTGAGGCTATATGTGTCAGGGTATGTAATAGGTTATAATAATTGATAAATTTCTAAATATATACAGGTTACTCCCTGTCAATAAATATAAATTAGCTCTCAAATTGAGATTAAATAGGAATTATGGCTGAGCGCTATGCTTTTTATTCATAGCGAAGCCCAAATAAAATATTAATTATTATATTATTAATTATAATATTATTTAGTAATATTATAATAATTACTATGAATTGTATTAAATGTATGCTTACAACCCTGTCGCATATAAACCTAACAAACACTAAAGTATAATAACTTTACAGTCAATGATATCACCAAAATTTCAAAATAACAAGTGAGCGAGTTTAAAAAATTTATAAACTATTTTTTAGAAAAAACTGCCACTCTCACAGGACTCAAAGGCTCAAAAAATATATTAGTTCGGGCGCCATTGTCGTGTATAAAAAATAAAAAAATAAAAAAGTGTAAGTTGGGCGGTGTGCAGGGGTCTCCAACTATTTGAAGTGAAGACGGGCAATATCCCTGCGCAGTGCGATTATACACGAACAATTACTTTAGAGAGAGCCGGATGTAGTGCTCAGGATAGAGCCTCGTACTTTTGAAGTACAAGGACCTCTTGTCTAGTAAGCCTTAGGTCCTGGGAGTCATGAGCAGGGTGATATCATTAATACAATATGGTTGGGGTAGAATATAGCATTTTATTCCATAAACACAATAGCCGCTGAGGGCGGGCACATGTTATACTAATACCAAAATCTGATAAGTCTTTGCCGCAATTAAAAGTTAAAATTAACATAAACCAAATATAAGGTACCTGGCCAGGTCCGTACACAAACGTCTGTGCGCACTTAGAACGTTGTCCCGTTCACCGTTTTGTGATCCATTGGGTTCGAGCACTGGTACTGGTCGCGTCCTCAAAGCGACGCGGCGCTCCTGCACGCTCCGTTGTATGCGAGATAGTAGACGCTGGCTGGACCTTCCGAGGTTTGCGCTGAGCCACTACAGGGACCTCGGATCGGAGGCGGCGACGCGGCCTTTGGAAATAAGGTTAGGATCCGTGTGTTGCACCTTGGGGTCGCCGACGACGGGGCCTGCGCCGTGGCATGCGGTCCACGGTCCGGGAGAACCGCACCCTCTGGTGATGGGAGGACACTCCAGGAAGCGCCAATTCATACGGCCGGGCGGGCACGTGGATATCAACAGCTCATCCTCCTGACAACTTCGTGGCGGCAAATCTCCCCTGTGTCCTTGCGCGTATCGCGGATTCAAAAACTAAAGGTCAAACTACAGTCCCATGACGGGGAACCGAGGGCGGCGAAAGCGAAAAAACCCAAAAAATTAATAATTGCTCAAGCCATGTTACGTGTCGTGGCGGCCTATCTAGGAAGAGCGAATCGACTCCACTCGATTTGACATTTCGTCTTGTCACGCTCCTTTTCGCTTAATTCGGACGCACGTCAAACCAACCTTTAATATTCTTTAAAAGAACTAACGTTTAAATAAGGTATTTATTCGTTGAATATTATAATAATCTAAGTCGACGATATTAAAGGAGAATAATTAAAATTCTACAACAATCCTACCATGATTTCTTATTTTTTTATGATAAGAAAGGTTTGTTAGGACCCTGAGACGGAACGTGTGTCACCAGCTGTCAATGTCAGACGTCCAACTCTGCAGATTTTGTTGACAGTCTAATTTAATCATAGAATGTTTTGTTATGAATGTTTAGTTTTTGATATAATTCCGTAAGTACACAAAATCGCGTCGAGTTATTGCTACCAATGGTTTCGGCGTGACTCAAAGAACGTTTTGATGTGCGGGTCTCCCTGTTTTCTTAATAAGTATTGTAAAAACAACATATGAAATTTGTGTGCTGGTGTGTCACTTTCCCATTCAATTTGTCTGGAGACTAATGGATTTGAATGCCTGCTATTGTAGTGAGTCGAGAGCCTATCATGCAGGTAATACGCCACAGGAATAGTATCCCAATATATCAACTATTTCACCTAAAATATGACATGCAAAGTTGACCAGTTAGAAGTTCAAAATAATTCTGTAGTTATCACTACAATTCATAAAAGGAATTTCTTATAAAGGAACTTTTCTTGGAATAGCGATAAAATTTATTCAGTAGAGTGAAATCGATAAAAATGTACAATATATGGTGTTGATATGTAGATTGTAAAACTGAAATCGTACTCACATGATAATATACTTTATTTTTAGATACCTAACTGATAGATAATGATAATGATTCGTCATTTAATCACTCGCCTATTAGTGCCTCATCTCAGCGAAAAGGTAAACATAATGATTGTAAAATTTCTAGAAAATTCTACAATTTTATTATAGAGCAACGACCTTTATGTATACCAACAATGTATGACGGGAAAGTGACTGTAAAGTGTGAGTCATTGCTATTCTCAGCTGCAATCTTGTGCAATAAAATAATTAAATTACACTGAGAAAATAACACTCGTTTACAAGACAGAAGCAAAAAGTTGTAGGTCGAGTCTCAACAGTACATAACATGGGTCTACCTAAACTCCATTTATTCTTACCAGTCCTATCATGTAAACAATCTTACCATGTCTTTTTTTAGATTTTACAACAATATAAATTAAAATAGCCTTTTTAGGAAATTACTTTCGTGGTTAATAAATGTTTTACTTTAGAATGTTTAGGATTGAACTAATATTTGATTTATTTTCAACAAAATTCAATAAAAAGTACTGTGAAGATTGTTTACATGATAGGACTGGTAAGAATAAATGGATTTTACAATATACATAGTTACATCAAATTTATTTTGCGTTATACTCGTATTTGTCACCGTAAAATTATAATACGGCAACTATATAGCTTGTCAAACGTTGCATTATACGTATATATAATTTATACGAAAGTCAGCTAAGAAATAAATTTTGGAAATTCCACCCTAAAGAAGGTGACAAACGGATTCCGAACGAAGTGTAAAACAAAAGCTAGTTAAACAATTACTTTTCATTCTTGAATTTTTGAGCATCTCAGATGCAATTAGTACTAAAGTACTCTCATATAGTATATGGTGAAGATTTTCGATGTGCAGGATTGAAATGCGATAGCTCAGTTGGAAGAGCAAGGTCGTATAAAGACCTGGTCACGGGTTCAAGTCCTGCTCGCATGTAATTTTTTCACCATATCTAATTTCTATATGAGAGTACTTTAATAACTTTTTATCCCTAACGATACCTATTTAAACAGGGTATTGTGAAACATACAACTACGAATAGTAAGAATTCATATAAGTAGGTAATACAATGGTTATGTATGTAAGGACCATTGACTCACATCACAACGATTACAGATGGGAATTCCCGTGCATTCAATGAGGAAACACCTATTTATTCCCCCGAATGCGTTCAGTTATTGGATCTAATCTAGGCCACCGCTTTCTAGATCTATGTGTAGATGTTTTATACATATGGACTAGACTATAGTCACATCTATACATATAATAAAACAGTAAAAATATTTTGTCTGTACATTTAGTATTTTTGACTGAAATGGATAGAGGGACACTTAAAAAGAATAATAGAAAGCAAAAAACATTTTTGGAATTTCTTGTCTGTCTGTCTGTCTGTCTGTCTGTATGTACGCGTTTCACGCAAAAACTACTGGACGGATATGAATGAAACTTTTTTTGTTGTATAGCTATTAAGCCTGGGCAACATATAGGCTATAATTGATTTTGAAAACTGGAACACCTGATGAAGAACCATAGCAGAACAGCTAAACTATGAGAAATATGGAAATGGTGCCTTAACAAAAGTCGTTCAACCTAATGAGCATTTTCTGCTGACGTATAAAAATTGAAGATCTGGAACATCTGATGAAAAGCTCCAAGAGAGATTTTTCATCTAAGCGAAACTCACGCGGGCGAAGCCGCGGGCGACAGCTAGTAATTAATATAAGTACTACGTATATAGTATACGTGCTATAGTGTAGATCTTACAAATATTGTATTTTTCTTTTGATAACAACTTGGCCAGTAAACTAATATTATAAATGCGAGAGTGAGTTTGTTTGTTACTTCTTCACAATTTATCTACTGAACCAATCTTTCTGATATTTCGCATACACATAGTTAGAAGTACCTACTGAGAAGGACATGGATACCTTTCATCCTAGGAAAAAATAGTGTTCCCGTGGTAAATTCAATCTTCGATCTTACAATATTGTGTTTTTCTTTTGATAACGACTTGGCCAGCGATTTAATGATAAAATTAAAAATAACTTTTTGAGTGCCGCATTAATTAGGCTAGTTGGTTTGGTTAATTTAAAAAAGATTCTAAATTTCATAACAAGTGGAAATTCTAAAACAAAATTTACATTTGCTCAAAGCTAATATGCTTGAATAGAATGAAGTTTCACAGTGGATTTTTGCACTATACTGAAGTTAAACATAAAAAAACAAACAAAACAAAAAAAAAAAAACAGCAAAATGCTGCTCGTGGTGCCATAGTTTCATGGACTTCAATTTTAAACAACGTCAGCGACCTGAATTCGAATATTTTCCAACAATCACCAACGCATACCTTCATATTTTGATACGGAACACTAGAATCCTCCATGGCACACAAATATCACAACTTAGTTTAAAAAAAAAACCGGCACGAGTGTACTCATAGAGGAGAGTTCCGAAACTGAATTTGTATTCAAATCAAACTTGCTCCATTATAGAACGTGAATATTTACTGTCACAGGCAATAATGACGCAATAACAAGATTGAAGCTGACCGCGGTCCATTGATCTCTCTATCTATACATATAATAAAACATCTATACATATAATAAAACATCTATACATATAATAAAACAGTAAAAATATTTTGTCTGTACATTTAGTATTTATGACTGAAATGGATAGAGGGACACCTTAAAAGAATAATAGAAAGCAAAAATATTTTTTTGAAAATTCTTGTCTGTCTGTCTGGTCTGTCCGTCTGTCTGTCTGTCTGTATGTATGTACGCGTTTCACGCAAAAACTACTGAATGGATTTAAATGAAACTTTTTTTGTTGTATAGCTATTAAGCCTGGGCAACATATAGGCTATAATTGATTTTGAAAACTGGAACACCTGATGAAGAATCATAACAGAACAGCTAAACTATAAGAAATATGGAAATGGTACCTTTGCAAAAGTTTATCAATCTGACGAGCATTTTCTGTTGACGTATAAAAATCGAAGATCAGGATCATCTGATGAAGAACTCCAAGAGACCACTATTACATATATGGAAATGGCGCCTTAGCAAAAGTCGTTCAACCTGATGAGCATTTTCTACAGACGTATAAATATTGAAGATCTGGAACATCTGTTCCCGTTTATCAACATATATTCCCGCGGGACACGGGATGACCAAATGACTGAATTTTGAGTACTGGAGTTTAGGTTACTACAGTTTGGAATACAAAAACGATTCGAACGAATGAAAAAAGATTTTTCATCTAAGCGAAACTCACGCGGGCGAAGCCGCGGGCAACAGCTAGTACTCTATATGCATTATAATATACATAGTAGTTTATTAATTTTTTAACAAAAAAAAGGTAAATTTAATGTACTGTAGTATCTGTGTATCTGTAAAAATTAAAAGGAAAGAATATCAATTCAAATTGTACCAGTGTTTATAAAACACAGTATATTTGGTTTTCATGGGAAAGCAAATGGAAAACCGCCGACAGAAACTAGTAAAGATATAAACTAAGGCAGGACCAAATTACACCGGAACTTTAACCATGACAAAAGTGACAGTCAAATGTTTTATCTCTTACTACACTGTCTAGTCAAGTAATAAGAAATACATGTCAGCGTATCACACACTCGCCAAAATGGACGACCTTGCTCAGACGCAGTTTTTATTTTATGCACGCGCTAATAAACAAAGCAGCTGAATACATTTTCAAATGACGCATTTGAATTACTCTCCCAAGAGAATGGTAATCACTATGTTTTTAGAGACGGGACTCCCATACAAAAAAGTGTTCGATACAAATGTCAAAACGGAGTATCGATAGAGATGCACTTATGCGAAGAACTGCAGGTATGAATGAGATGAAATAGTCGGCCATCAAAACGCTACTCCGTTTCAGAGATCAGTTTTTCCTTTGAAGTTGCGACCTCCTGAAATCTTGATGGTACTGATTTCAATTTGATAAAAACTAACGTGTGAAATAGACATGATTTTAATTTATACGGGTACTCACGTCACGCGTGTTGTTAGCCGGGACCGCCGACTAGTTACGCGGAAAGACTGTCCAAACTCGCCTTGAAAAAGACTTCCGTATGAACTCCAAACTGAGGTTCCGACTGATTTTACCCACGGCGGAACGGAGGAGTGCATTGTTGACTCATCATTGTCAAACTTTAGAGCAAGGCTCTTGTCAGTGGAGTTTTTTGGAGTTAGCTACACAAGATTTCACTTGCAATTTACAAGTCAAGTTGCTGAATGCGCGCAGAAATAGCAGTCAAGTAAAAAAAAATTGTATAGATGTAGGTGTAATATTATGGTATACGTTTCAGAGTTCACCAATGAAATTTTACTTTAAAAGCATGCAAAAGATAACATTGTAAGAAAATATAAAATTACAATTATTAAAGTTAGTCAAAATGTCTCCTTACCTCGCCATATCCTGCAGGGTAGCCTCCACCCCCATACGCCTGGAACCCTGGTTGCGGGGGAGCGCCAGGAGGGGGATACCCACCGCCCTGGGGGTACCCGCCCTGTGGGTAACCTCCCTGGGGATAGCCGCCCTGTGGGTAGCCACCCTGTGGGTAGCCGCCCTGTGGGTAACCGCCCTGTGGGTAGCCACCCTGGGGGTAGCCTCCTTGATTCTGATCTGTATATGAAAATAATGGCGTTATTTACTGTTACATGATAATATTATTAATCTCCCTCGTACGCGCATTAACGGATTGGATCTGAATTTGAATAGCTCTTTAATCCAGCTTATTTGTGTAATAAATGATTGTTATCTGTTTGTATAAGTTGCAAAGCAAAGTATGGTACATTGAACAGCACATTGAGCTCATTATTTTTGCGCCAAATGACATTTGTTTGATGCATAGCTAGGTCTCTTCGCTCACTGTCATACACTCAAAGTCAATCCAGGACTTGTAACATGCTTGTTACCTGAAAGTACTAGTACTTTTCGGGAGATTATAATAGATAATTTTGTACCCTGACTGAATCTTCCCCCTTTTCTAATCTAAATTTTCAATGACGAATTGATGTTTATATACACTTGTTTGGTAGTGAGCGAGAGAGAGCCATTAATTTTCTTATAAAATATAGCAACTTCATTTCTAGTTCTAACAGTTTAGAATAGACTAAGGCGCTGGACAGACAGAAAAGACTAGACGCAGACGTGGCGCGGACATGTCTCTTCCGCGTCCCTTTCATACAAAATGTATAGTAGCGTTGCGACGCAAAACATACAGAAAAGACAGGGCGCAGACACCATGCTTACTTCAACTTGTCTGCGCCCCGTCTTTTCTGTCTGTCCTGCGCTTAATATAATAAGACGTCAACAACGTACGAGGTGGATAGGAATACCGAATAGGTAAACGTATGGTCGGCTTTTGTAACTGTCATGCCGGACTCGACACAACATAAGCGGTGTACTGTACATAACGCATAGCTGGTGCCGGTGAGAACACAAAATTAGCTTTATTTTATTTTAAGGAAGGTATGTTTGTTTTTAAGAAGCAGTATTTTTTTTAAGTTAAGAAATATGTACAATTTACCAACTAAAATGGAAAACTGGTCAAAGTCAATTTTTTTTTTAAACTTGGCCTTCAAAGAAGGCTCTTTTTCACGATCTGTTCGATAGGTAACGACATCGATGATTTTGACAAAATATGGAGACATATAAGATTAATTTTGTTAGAGTATGGTTGATAAATTAATATTGGAGAGCTTCTTTTGTACACAAAAACATACAAAAATAAATTTTCATCACAAAAACAGCAACATATTTACACCTATTATATACGCACATAAACCTTTACGTATATGTATGTAGATACTCAATATGTATACACTTATATGCACTTATTTCTCATAGCGTTAGATAACACTGATAACAACATAACACAGTATTTACAACACCTTTGGGTTCCGTAGACATTGCACCAGACACTTCAAAACACAACACACTACAATATCGTCACTCGAGTAAACTGCTAATGTCATTTAGTTATCAACTATAGTGGCTATACCCAAATGGAGATAGTCATAAGTGTTATGTCATAGCATAAATATAGGATAGACATCACTAGGTTAACACAATAAGGTGTATTTTCGCCTGTTTTTTGTAATTGTTTCTAGTGGGATGGTAGTTAGCATAATATTGCGAAGGCTGTCATTAGGCGAGAGGTACAGACAATAGCAATTGCATTATGAACTTTAATTTAAAGGAAATAAGGTTTAAATATTACGCGATCTCATGCAGTCATCAGCTCATCAACCTAATCAAATTCGTTGCAATTTCGACGCTATTACTGCGGCAAGAAATCCACGCGAGGTAACTTGACATTCTATCGGCTGTACCATGTTTATTATATATAGTAATAGAGAATTTTGGTAGTAATTTATGATGAATTTATTTTTTTTATTTTTCCGAAGGCCCTTATGGGGAACTTTTGTGCAAATGATGAAGCTTTTTCATGACAGATAAATTAGTATTGGTACTTACTGCACGCACGATAAATGTTTTTTTTTGTTTGAGTTTTGGGGTGACATACTATGTCCCCCATTTAGGGATAAGGATGTGAAAATGCTAATACCCCTAAATGGGGTAGGTATGAAATTAATTATACAAATGAGGGATTTTTCGAGACACAAATAAAAAAAAATTGTTCCAGATGACTTCATAGATGGCGCTTAGTAAAAGGCGAGAGAAAAAGTTCCATACAAAAAGCAAAAAATTCACGGGATTGACATTTTTAAAAAATAAAACTTAGTAAAAAAAACAACTAAAAAGTGTCAATATTGTGATTTGTGCAACTGCCAAACTGTTATGTGATTTTTTTTTCTGCCTCTGGTTGACAAGAAAAAGCGCTCCATATACCAAGGTTCAGCCATTATTACGACTCTGCTTTCATAAAACGCTATCTGTTGAGACTTTATTATACTAATTTTTTTTTCTTAATTTAGCTGTCAGACAATCGCTCATTGCTGCCGTAAAACAAGTAAGTACTTATAACCTTCCACGATTAATGTCTTTGCAATTGCGGCAGCAGCAAATAGAAGGGTAATTAGATTATCGTGTTGCCAGTAATTTCACTGGCTTCATTACCTATATCACATTCATCGTAATTATATTTTTAATGACTAACATTAGACTAGCAGCTGCGCCCTGAGCCTGTCTTCTTTAGGAACTTCGGAAGAGCCTATTCTACATACTAATAAATACCTCCTGAGACTTGCCATGTTAGTTTCAGAGCTTAGTCCGACAAACACACAAAAAACGAGACTGCAAATGATGTGACAACCTGACAACTGACATTTCACTCTGGTAGTACCTACCATGTCGAACTTTGGGCCTTTGGCGCTTTAGAGGCGGTAGTAACCGTAGCTTAAAGTAATTTTCTGACGTCAACTAAGTACATTGTAAGTACCTACCCATATGACGATTTAAAAGTGCCAATTTAAATTTTAAAAAAATCATTTTATTTCATTTCGACTCTCTCCATCAATGTCAGGTAGACCCCCCCCCCCGCACCAAATTCTCCACACAAACTCCCGAAAAGTACCGGTACTTTACACGAGAATTCGGCCGGTAAATTCCGGTAACAAACTCTGATCGATACGGCACCGGCAACACTCTCTTGACGTACTCATCAAGTGCAGCAAGGGGATCTATATGGAAAGAATCTTATGTCACATAGTAATAAATGCAGTGAATAAATTACAACGAAAGCTACGCTTTCGTTGTTGCTTGTTCACTTGAACAAGATTGATGGAGAGACTATTATTTCTCTTTATCGATTTTCTTCTTTTGACTCCATGCCAAATCATGACGTCACGTATTATTGCGTGATGAATGAGTTTACAAGTCTGTGTTAATGGAATTTAAGTTTTTTTTTTGTTTTATGCCATGATTTTATGCGAATTACATTAATGTACGGTATGCTACAGAGTGCAGTCAGAATCTACAAAGCAATATGATCTTTAAGGCAAGGCAATAAGATCTTTGAGGTATGAGCTTGACTGCACTTATGGTTCTTGACTTATCCTTTAGAGGTTTGTGTACAATTTTCCGGTAAATTGGTAATTTACTTTATTGATTGTTTCTAAATTTAGTAGTGCACAGTTTTAGTAGAAATTTTCGTATGAATAAAATTAAAGACAATTTTGATATAAACTTACTTGGATTACTCACAGGAAATATTAGTAATTAGTAAAAAATAAACAAAGAGTATTGTTTATGGCTGTGTGTAATTTATAAAACAGAATCAAGTAAACAAATAATGCATTAAAAAATGGTTCTAAAGCCTAGCTGACCTCATTAAAAAATATATCAAACAATGCTTTGTTTTGTTTCAAGTTTTAAAACAATAATTTTCTAAGATTTTTTATATAACTACCGACTGCATGTCCTCATTTAATGGTATACTTCCTTATTTGATTCTTTATTACGTTTGTTGTAAATTGATACATCCCCTCGTATTGGATTCATAAGTGTTAGGCATATTACAGGTAGAGTAGGAGCAAGATAAAAACAAATAGCATGCTACTTTGTCATGTTGAGTGACTTTACTAATCATCTTCATCAAGTCCTCTCTGAAGTGTCCCTCAATGGAGAATCTTGTAATCTCTGTAAATGGGAATGGATATGGCTAGCAAAACCAAATTTAGTTTTGAAGGTCCGGTTGCGCGGCGCACAGTGCTACTGACCTAAAGTCCATTTATTCATAACTGTTAACAATCTTCATAGTACTTTGTTGAATTTTGTTGAAAATAAATCAAATAATAGTTCAAACTTAAACATTCTAAAGTAAAACATTTATTAACCATGAAAGTAATTTCCTAAAAAGTCTATTTTAATTTATATTGTTGTAAAATCATAAAAAGACATGGTAAGATTGTTTACATAATAGGACAATTATGAATAAATGGACTTTAAGTTGTTGTATGTACAAGTAAGAAGGCTTGGGACGGGTCTTTCTTAGGTAACTAATATATAAATAATAATTGAATGAATCCATTGTCCTTTCTGAACAACAAACTTTTTTTGCAAATAAGATTTGCTATTTATATAGGAATTTATGATTTTGAAAAAATCGCGAAATTCGTGGGACATACTTTTATGGATGGCCCTCAAGGGCAAAAGCTGGTTTAACATATTTTTTTAGAGTATCTTTTGAAAAAGACCTATTGATGAAATATTTACTGACTTTTTTTACAAAGATGCATGTCTGCTTAAAAATGTAGTGTTTATGTAGTAACTATTATCTAATCATGGCGTGGCAAAGTCATATCAGAATCGCATTACCATAGATGAATAAGTGTGATTTTACTGATAACAATATAAATAGGTATTACTGCTTGCCGCTATTCATTAGCCGCATGAAATTAGCTGCATGATTGGTGCTTTCGTAATTACTTTTGTTTCATTAGCGCAGTGTATGTGTATGTGACGTCACACTAACATACTACACAAGTGCTGGTGCAATGTCTCAGATTGAGATGGGATGATTAAAGATTCAGAGAAATAACCGAAAAATCTGTAGAATCATCATCATCAAGGTTTTTATTTTACAAAATAATAATTATTATAAATGCATAAAGAGGAAAGGCTTGAAAGTCCGTATTTCACTTTTTTAGCTACTTTTTAATGAATGTAAATTATTTTTATTATTCTTATATATTTTTATTATTGCTGTGCTTTCATTGTAGTCATTACATGGAATGAGCCAATAATGGTTGTTCAATATTAAACATCTTTGTGAATACAATATTCAAACTGAATAAACCTTTTTATATTTTTTAACACTTTATTTATTTATTTTTTAAGCTGATGCTTAATAATCTTGAAGTTTGGAGATTTGGTCTAATCTATTTAAAAAAAAAAAATATTTTGGCAAATAAAGGTTATTTGTGGAGAAGTTTTGATGTAATATAATCTTTGATCACCCATCTTAAACATCAGTGGAACATTAATAAGAAAAAAATAAGAAAAAAACCTCCGCCCGGATAAACCCCCGGATTCGGCCACATCGTGTGTTAGTATGTTCTGTAGAAATAAAGGACAGAATTAGAAAGAGATATACATACACATTGTATTGTAGTTTGGCTGCTCAGTCACGTTTATTTTTTCAGAAGCCGTTTTTAAGGATTAACTTACAGAGCCACCACAAACTGTAACAAAAAAAAAATGTTAGAAATAAATACTTACTAGAGTACATAAAAAAGAAGATAACCCCTGGCACCCACCTCACATGCGCAAATACATAAAAAAAAATGAAATTTTTTTAGGTTTTAAACATAAACAAGCTATGACAATGTTATTTGATGAAACTCAATTTAAAAAATGGGGAAATGACCCCTATTCTCTTCTGTTCTAACTTCTTTTCTGCCCTCAAAGTCTTTCCGGGTGGTCATAAAAAAAACAATAACCTGAACCTAACTTCTTTTCTGACTTCAAGTCTTTCCGGGTGGTCATACAAAAAAAAAACAACCTGAACCTATCTTCTTTTCTGCCCTCAAAGTCTTTCCGGGTGATTGAAAAAAAGTTACAGTAGAGGCGAAAGCATGTTTTGGTAAGGGGAATCCCCTAACAACTAAGAATTCTTTTTATGCAGCTGTTTTATTTGTTTTGGTAAGGGGAATCCCCTAACAACTAAGAATTCTTTTTATGCAGCGATGTTTTATTTTTAAAGTAAGTTTTTTTAGTATTACACAGATAGGTAAAGTTAATAACGCTCAACATTATGTATGTTCCCTTTAGTATTGTTTTAATATCTGCAACTACCAACCAACGGCATGAAGGCTACGACAAACTTGATGATGACTCATGCAGCTCGAGTGAAAATAAACAAGATAAATGTCTCATGAAAATCGAGGATTGCGTTAAGTAAATCTCTTAAAATAAAAAAGATACGACTATTTAGAAATTATGTAAAACTTAAGGTAGTAGATTGCTTTTAAACTCAAAATATGTTTGATTTTATTGATCGAAAATCGAATACCTACGTACTGATGGAAAAATCTAAATATTAACGTAATAGAAAGTCAGGTATTGCTTTAAGCCCAGTAAGGTCTAATAAGAAAACAACAAGAACAGGTGAAATCAGATTGCCTGAGAAACTTTGTGGAAATTACTAGACGGATGGCGCAACATATGATCGATCTGTTTTCAAAAATGGCAGATAAGGTTTAAAACGAAAATAATGGCTTACCTTTAATAAATTATACACCGAAGCGTCTAGATAACAAGATTATCTGAGGAAATCACACCTTTCGAATTGGAACACTAGAAAATAGTTTACAGTAAAATTAATCACTCTCCATCCACTTTCGATCTTCAAATCAAAAACAGACTGACATAAACAGTGTTGCCAGTATGATGTCCCAAAAAAGTATGGTTGCCTTCCTGAAAAGGTACGGTTTTTTACTGCAAGGTACGGTTGGGCCAGTTCTCACGAGATGACGGGGGGGGGGGGTGCGTACGATTTGTTCGAAACACATCGATATTCATATATCAACAAAGTTACGGAATGGAGTAATATTAATATCAGTCATTCTATTCCTTAAAACAAATTGTTTGTCAAAAAAATAATGAAAATAATGTTTTAGTAACTAATACAATTCCATCTAAGTAATTTGTGTCCATATTTTTGTGTTAAATATGACAGAAAGTTGAAGAAAGTAAGAGTCTCATTATATTCTATTAGTTTCTCAACAGACTGTAACTTGACTTGACTTTAACTTACCACGAGTTTATAAATAGATAACTTGCATATTAACATGCTTGAAGCACCAATAGTTTAGATATAGTCATTCTCTTTGTAGATATGCTTTGCTTCATTCCAGGAACAAAAAAGTTTTTTAAACGCAAATTCAGAATGTTGACAAAAACAGGAGGTGATTTTTTTCTACCCTTTGTAGGAAGCAGCAACAAAAAAAAACCTAATATAGAAAAGGTACGAAAAAGGTACGGTCTACGCTGAGGTACGGTTGTAGTACGGTTGTGTGATGAATAGTACGGAAAACCGTACTTTTTGGTACGGTCTGGCAACGCTGGACATAAATGAAATGACAGACGGATGGATCATGGACGACAACCACAAACAAGATAGAATAGATAGATTGAAAGCATAGCATGGAAGTAATAAATGCAGCATAGACAGCCAGCAGTGACAAAATATGACGTACAATACAACGTACAATAAATTCAAAATTTTATTGGACGATTGTAGAAATCACTTGAATACAATCATTGCGGATTAATAATCGCACTGCAACGTTATTGTTGGTGTTAGTGACGTATATTCAATTATTTTGATATGGTAACACTATTTTATTTTATTTGCGTGTGGTTAGTTGACCACTCAACCTGGGTGTGTATGGTCGATTGATCAATAACTTATTAAAAGGTATTGGCTCGGCGGCGGCGGCCGGCGGCCGGCGGGCGCGACGCGGCGGGCTGTGCTGTAGTGCCGGATAGGAAGTTCTTATTTTTTCCATGGGAAAATTGCAAATAGTTGGCAGCCCTGAGATATAATGACAGTTGACTATATTGACATTGACAGTTTAATCAATCATCCCATGGCACTTGACAGCAGCTGCTACCTACTAGAACGAGCAGCAAACATAAAAACAAATTTTTTACTGCCTATTTCCAGCTCTTCAATAAAGTTCATATCAAGAAATGACTATTCTTTTAAGATTTACTAATTTAGTCAACCAAAATTGTAAGTATCTAATCTACACTTCTACCGTGTTATTTTTGGAAATTCTGTATAGGTTATGATTAGTAAATATTAATTTTTATTTTATATATTTCAGTAAATCGAGCATTCAGCTCCACTTCTGTTTGTAAAACGAAAGCCTGGCGCGTCTCCCAAGGTTTGCCAATAAACCGTAATGCCGAAGGTATCCTGACTGACGGTGCAGACTACACCTTTTTAGATGGAAGACCTACACCTCTTCTAGTAAGAGTTTTGCATTTTTTTTGTAGTGTTAGGATTTCACAAACTTACCTAAGTGACTTTTGACCTTAACTATGAGATGTTGCATCCAAAGAGATATATCTAATTCATTAGGCAGCTCTTACTCTCATGTAGATACCTACTAGTATGTAGATAGATACTACTATTCTACTTGTGTGGATGACATCCATCCAGTAGTTTTTGCATGAAACAGTAACAGACATTCATACAATTATAATATGAATAGGATGTCAATTTTGGATTTCTCATCAATTTTGTTCTTATTTTTCAGCATAAGCAAAAGAAGAGGATGTTGAAACAGCGGGAATATGCGTCTCAAATAGTCCAGTTGAGCTCTGAGCTTGACTTTGCCAAAGATCGCTACCAGAAGAAACTCCGGAGTGAAGTAGAGGAGAGACAAAGGATCATAGATGATAGACTCAAACCAAAAGGAAACACATTGTTTAAGAAAACTTCGTAATGTTATCTAGATTTAGGGTTTAGCTTATAATAAAATAGTAAATTGTTAGTTGCATATTTTTTTTTTTTTGCCCATTGACTGATTACTATATTACTGACTAGCGCTCCGCCCCGGCTTCGCTTGGAAGGTTTATACATAAATTGTACTCTATGTTACTCAGACATAATGTAGCTAATAGGGTATTTGACAAGGTGTAATTTTTCAACATATTTTTGAATAAATGGAAAGATCATATACAAGTTTTATAACAAACTGTTTTTATTTTTGTTATTTTCGATTTAATTAACCTAGTTATTTCAAATTGAAAATTCATACCAACGAAATACGCCGAACAGTTACCGAACACTTCCGATTAGCCCGGTGACGTCACACAGGTGTTTTCCCTACTCGGTGCGCCTCTCCCCGCCGGCGCTGGGCCCGCGCGGGTGTGGAGCTCGGGTTTGGTAATTTTAATTAGATACTTGATAATTAGGTCGAAATTTAAAAAAATAAAAACAGTTTGTTATTACACTTTTACATAATCTTTCCATAAATCAAATAAAAAAAACCTTGTCAAATACCCTATTGATGAATTTTTGAAATCGGTTCAGTAGTTCCGAAGATTACCCCCCCTACAAACGAATTTACAAACACTTTCTCTTTATAATATTAGTATGATGGTAGGCGTTAAGTTTCCATTCATTAGAATTTATTTATCAACCAATAATTTTGAATTTAATAATAGCTCCACACTCCCATGGTACACACTAGGGGATGCAGAACCGGTTCCCTCTCAAGAACCGGGACTGGATTTTCGGTACTGTACTTGGAACCGGGATTTACCGGGAATTTCGGTACTTTCGGTACTTTTATTAATTTATTATGTAAAGGACACGAGTGCATGCAGTGAGCATACATACATACATATTACATACATATTATCACGCCTTTTTCCCGTGGGGGTAGGCAGAGACTAGCGATTTCAACTTGCTACGATATTTACAGATCTCTCTTGCTTCCTCTACACTCATCACTCAATATACAAATAAGTAAACTGTAGAAAATGTGCTTACTTCACTACAAATATGGTGTCGTTATATTTTTCTATGCTGAGGCTATCTATGCAAATAAATGATTCTATTCTATTATTGACATTAATCATTGGAACACAATCAGTATCTATATCTAGAAATAATAAAACATATTTTTTGAGATCAAAATAGTAACAAATTATCAACTTAATTCGAGAGGTACATTTTGAATTAGAGAAGTATTCCTTCCACTAAACAATTTGAGCAAAGCAAAACTGTAACGCATCTTCGAGATCAAAATAACTGAAAGAAAATATTAAAAATCAACACAATTAAAGTTACATTTTATCATTCTTATAACAAACTAGCTGTTGCCCGCGGCTTCGCCCGCGTGAGTTTCGCTTAGATGAAAAGTCTTTTTGTGTTCCAAACTGTTTCAGATGTTTCGGATCTTCGATTTTTTTACGTCTACAGAAAATGCTCATCAGATTAATAAAGATTTGCTAAAGCGCCATTTCCATATACGTTATAGTGTAGCTGGTCTCTTAGAGTTATTCATCAGATGTTCCAGATCTACAATTTTTATACGTCAGCAGAAAATGCTCATCAGGTTGAACGACTTTTGTTAAGGCACCATTTCCATATTTCTTATAGTTTAGCTGTTCTGTTATGGTTCTTCATCAGGTGTTCCAGTTTTCAAAATCAATTATAGCCTATATGTTGCCCAGACTTAATAGCTATACAACAAAAAAGTTTCATTCAAATCCGTCCAGTAGTTTTTGCGTGAAACGCGTACATACATACAGACAGACAGACAAGAAATTCCAAAAATTTTTTTTTGCTTTCTATTGTTCTTTTTAAGTGTCCCTCTATCCATTTTAGTCAAAAATACTAAATGAACAGACAAAATATTTTTACTGTTTTATTATATGTATAGATTTATTATATGTATAGCTAATATTACAATAACGAAGGTTGGTTTATTTAAGGTAAAAGTAATTGCAATCAATTAAATTTAAAACTTAAATTTTGGCATAAAAACTCTTTCTTTTAACTTTGACAATAGCTTTTTTCTCTCGGTAATAAGTTCTGAGGAAACTTATAGCATTAACGCTTCTATCACTCAACGATGTGCTGAGCTTATTACAAATTATACCAGCCAACTAGAACATCCGCTGGTTCCACGCGTTTCGTAGAAATGGCTTCGAGATAGTCGAAGGCTTGTGAAAGGTAGCGTAGGGTAGGTGGTCTGTGGGTAGCGTCCACGAATTTTCAAATAATGCCGTTTCCACTTGTAACTTTTCAACAATGTTGAAATTTTTTTTGTGTGATGCCAGTATAATTGTGCGAATATTCTCAGTATTATTTTTTATTAAAAATATTCTATAAGAATTGATGATTACATAAAAATATGTGAGAAAATTATATGCACGTGTAAAGTACCGAAAGTATCGAAAGAACCGGGATTCGTTCGCCGAAGACCCGGTACCGCGTTGTTTAAAAATTCCCGGGATTTCCCGGTATTTTCGAGACCGGGATTTCCCGGGAGCATGCCCTAGTACACACCTACTCTAAAATATTCGCGGCTTCACTTGCGTGAATTTCGTTTTTTTCCCATTTCACTCCCATATGCTCATCTAAAGCGGATACATTGACGTATCGGGTTATGATCCATTTCCTATATATTCAAAATGAACCTTATGTTATTGCATATTATTTAATTTATTTAATAGCCGTCAATGTCCCAGCACTGGGCAAAGGCCTCTCTCTCCCTCCTCCAAGACTCCCGATCCAAGGCTATGTTATTGCATATAGGGTTTATTTATTTATTTAACCTTTATTGTACAAACAATGTATGGCACAATAGGTGGACGCATTATCTAACAGTCAGGGTTAATTTTAAAGCACTGAGAAAATTAATCATATGCGGCATTCACGCGCGAATTTTGCGTGCCGAATTCGCGTCGGTTTGTCCCAGAGCCTTAGGAAATAGTACATTGTTAACGAGTGGGTGAAAGTCACTTTTTTTAAGTCCCGAGACGGGGTTTTTCGAGGGACTTAAAAAAGTCTTTCACCCGAGGTAAACACTGTGCTTTTCATTACGAATACAAGGAAAGTAAAAATAAAAGCATGAATTAGCTAAAGAAATGATAAGTGAATTATACGGAAGCATAAACAAAACTCTAAACTTGAAAAAAAAAATGATTGGCTTTAGCTTCCAGCATATTTTTTTTTTCTGTGGCCGACCGACTATTTAGCTATAAGATTCTTTTAATTTGGTTCCATCATAAAAAAAATGATAAAAAAATCTATACCTATTATAAAAAAATATATTCTTTAACTTCATGTTATTTCAATTTTACATAATATGTTGAATGGCTGTATAGGAGTTGGAATATGGTTCAATAGAATAACGTGAAAATAGAACTAGTTTTTTTTTAAAATAATTTGACAGCTGTCAGTTGAAAACGATTCTCCCTAGGGCTGAAAAGTATTACTTTCTCCACGCTCCTCAGGCAACTTCAGACTCACTTTCAGAGTATGAGTAATGAAAATAATATTTTTTTTTCTAATGGTCTTTATTATCTTTATATTCATAACAGCAGCAGTATTATCTCTTCTACACGAACAGGTTAAAAATAGCAGTAAAATTTTCATATCATTTTCGAAAACTTTAGCGCAAATTGTATGGAAAGCCCTGATAATATAGTTGTGGTTAGCGTATAAAAGGTCCATTCCACTCGGCCGAACTTTAATGGACGCCACAGATTAAATAATAAAATGGCCGTGCGTACGAGCTACTAATATGGAATTGGCCTTTTGTGATGACTGAAAGCTTCCGGTTACGGTCAGTGGGTAGGTTATGAAAAGCTTTGATATAGACTTAAGAGGATACCTAAATTATAATTAGAAGTATCAAATTAGTATTAAAAATAAATGGTGAAGTCCATTTAAAACAATCCCGTCATCTTGATGTTCACGGCAATTCGAGGTTAAGAAATTTTTATTTCGGATTAAACCAATGTCGAATTATAAGCATGAAGGCATCGATTTGATAGAAACGTACTTGAAATTTTTAAATTGAAAAGAGAAGAAGAAAAAGGCGTATTCCCGTTCGCATTCAGGCGTTGACGCTACGAATCTTGCTACGTCGTTGCAGGGCGCCGCCGTAGAGGCTCTACGATCGCGCCTACGACTGTCGTCGCCCCGCTACGAGCTGAGTGGACCCATAGAGAGTTACTTGGATGGTTTCTAATTTCTTTGTAAGGAGTGACTTCCAACGGCCCCGGCAGAACGGCCCCCGTGACGGGGCCGTTGGAAAAAAAAATTCCAATTGCCCCGGCAGGCCCGGATTTTGTGTTGACAGGGCCGTTGGAAAAAAAATTACCAACAGCCCTGGCGTGTTTTTTTAATGGGACGGATATCATAAAAATTATAGCATACGCTCCGGTAGTGTTTAAAGGGGTGGGAAATTGTGTATTATTTTGTAGACCTTAAACATGAAATGAAATTAAAAAAAGAGTTTGTATGTAACAATCATTTTTTATTGTTGATAAAAAATAAATTTCAAATAGGTATCAACAATCATATATACAGGGTTATTGGTATTAAACGCAAAACCTTCCTAGGGGTGAAAATACTCATAAATATGAACACCCCTAGGAAGGTTTTGCGTTTAATACCAATAACCCTGTATATATGATTGTTGATACCTAGTTGAAATTTATTTTTTATCAACAATAAAAAATGATTGTTACAAACTCATTTTTTTAATTTCATTTCATATTTACGGTATACAAAATAATACACAATTTCCCCCTCTTTAAACACTACCGAAGCGTATGCTATAAATTTTTTATGCTATCCCTTCCATTTAAAAAACACGCCGGGGCCGTTCGTAAAAAATTTTTTCCAACGGCCCCGTCAACGCAAAATCCGGGCCCGCCGGGACCGTTGGAAATTTTTCCAACGGCCCCGTCACCGGGGCCGTCCTGCCGGGGCCGTTGGAAGTCACTCGAGACTTGTTTTATGGGATACTAACTTAACGATACTACCTATATTATATAACAAATACATATATAGATAAACATCCAAGACCCAGGTTAATCTGGAAAATGTTTATTTTCCATTTTGACCAGACTGGGGATCGAACCCGGGCCCTCCGGCGTGATAACTAAAGGGTTATTTTGAAACCATTGGCCAAATTTTCGCAGCAGATTTGGTTGATGAAATTGAGCAAGTTTCCAAAAAAATCTATGTCAAAAAATGAAAAAAAATTTTTTGCTTCCCATACAAATTAGTCGATCAGCTGATGGGACTTAGTATGGAAAGTTGAAATTTTATGTTATTCTTTTACTATAAATTTCTTTCGGACGTAGTCGTATTCCAAGTACTGAGCATATTGTAAAAATTTGGCCAGTAGTTACAAAATAACCGTGTATTAGGCCACGGGGTCGGCAATCCTAGAGAAAGTATGAAACATCTCAATAAGTTTATTTTCAATAGTTAGGCTTATGCATAAAGGCTAATCTAAAACTACGAAGTTTATAATAAATCACGCAAGCACGACACACTCACGCGAAAAATACTTACAAACTTAAGTACCTGTGTAAAGGAAAAAGTATGTAAATGTACTGTCAGATGCCTCTGCATTTGACAGTACATTCAGATGACCCTTGAGGTGAGATATGGGTCAGGTTTCTCTGCAGCTGACTGTACATTAAAAAAATTATGAAAATGTTTGATAAAACATTCAAACATTTTTTTTTAATTTTTTTTTTGACTGAAATGGATAGAGGGACACTTAAAAAGAATAATAGAAAGCAAAAAAAATTTTTTGGAATTTCTTGTCTGTCTGTCTGTCTGTCTGTCTGTATGCGTTTCACGCAAAAACTACTGGACGGATTTGAATGAAACTTTTTTTGTTGTATAGCTATAAGCCTGGGCAACATATAGGCTATAAGTGATTTTGAAAACTGGAACACCTGATGAAGAACCTCAACAGAACAGCTAAACTATAAGAAATATGGAAATGGTACCTTTGCAAAAATTTATCAATCTGACGAGCATTTTCTGTTGACGTATAAAAATCGAAGATCAGGATCATCTGATGTAGAATTCCAAGAGACCAGCTACACTATACATACTACACTATTACATATATGGAAATGGCGACTTAGCAAAAGTTGTTCAACCTGATGAGCATTTTCTACTGACGCATAAATAGACGGGATACGGGATAGGACAAAGAGGGACTCGGGGTGGGAGTGGTGGTACACGGGAAATTGTAGATAACGAGCAGACGAAGATCGTGTATTGCATGAAATATCGCTTTTGATTCATTTTAACACCGCAACTCTACGAGTACCTAATATATTCCCGCGGGACACGGGATAACCAAATGGCTGAAATTTTGAGTACTGGAGTTTAGGTTACTACAGTTTGAAACACAAAAAGATTTTTCATCTAAGCGAAACTCACGCGGGCGAAGCCGCGGGCAACTGCTAGTTACCTAAATAAATAATTACCTAAATAAATAAATAAAATGCATAACTCTTTATTTTAGAACTATGATCAATTTATGTGTTAGTATAACAAAAGGCCTTATATTCTATGTTAGTAACTTAAATAAAAAAACAAAAAATCGACTAGGTACAATTGTCTTTAATAAATCATGAACCTTCGTGAGAAGTCGAGCAGATAATGGTCGAAAGAGCTGTTGTCTTCGACCTCATTCATCACTCGCTTAAGATCTCTCAACACAGGTGCATGCGGATCATCTGTTATTACTTTCAGTCGTTCTTACTCGCCCTTACCCTTCTCAACAGTGATGCAGCTTTATTCCGTATGATAGCATGGAAGCCATCAGTACAGTTTCGGCGAACATACTGGAAAAGCGAGGCTAAATGAAGCTACAGATAGCACAGCGTTAGTTCAAAATAAACAAGATCTCATTTGGAATAATATCAGCCAAATTATTCAAAATTCTCTCGCTCTTATATTGTGATTTCTGCATCCAAAATATCACATGAAATGTTGTCATTTACTCCGAGTTAATTGAATCTCGAATGATAATGTGGCAAACACTAATTCTGCCGTTTAGTGAAGCAATTTCACTGAAGTGACGGCAAGGTAATTAAAATCAAGCCAGTTGGGGACCTACTACGGGTGCCAACTCGATTTCTGAGGCCCTACTACGAAGTTGCAGTACCTATCTGTAAAGTCTACTACATACATACTATCATGCCTTTTCCCGTGGGGGTATGCAGAGACTAGCGATTTTCACTTGCTACAATCCTTCCTTATAGATTTCTCTCGCTTCCTCAAAGTCAAAGTCAACTGTTTTTATTTATATAGGCTTAAAAATAGCACTTCTAAATCGTCAAATTCTTGTTTTTTAGTTAGTTGACGTCATAAAATGACTTAAAGCTAAGGTTACCACCGCCTCCAAAGCGCAAGTGGAGAAGAGGCGGCGCAACAAACTCCACTGCTGCATTTTTTCCAAAGACGTCACTTTATAACATATGTCTTACAATACACTTATCACTCTCTTCACACGTGCTCTCCGGTTATGGGTGCTCCTAATATTTTCCTTTTTAAGGGGTCCACAATCTGGTCGAAGTGCTAACTATATCGTTACTATAGTCTACTATATTATTCGTTATCTAGGTCGCAATTTGTTTTTGTAACCATCTTTTGCCATGGGTTTCGCCAGCGTATTTTTTTTTGTTGTCACCAATTTCCCCACCTTTGGGTGGAATTTTCAAAATTCCTTCCTTATCGCTCTATATGAAGAACCTCTACGAAATTTCGAGTTCCTACGTTCAGCGGTTTCATCTCTGATGGTTAACCTATCAGTCAACGTTAGCTTTTAAGTACAGTCAAGCGTCATAAGTGCAGTCGTACCTCGAAGACCTTATTGCCTAGCCTTAATGATCATAATGCCTTGTAGATTCTGACTGCACTTTTGACTCTTGACTGTACATATAGATTAGTATATATATACGTAGAGAAGTAGCATCCTATCCTAATCCTAACTAGGTAGTTATTATAAATGCGAAAGTGAGTTTTATTTATTTGTTTGTAAACTCTTCACGCTTTATCTACTGAACTAATCTTCTGAAATTTCGCATACACATAGTTAGAAGTACTGAGAAGAACATAGGGTACCTTTCATCCCGTGAAAGCCTGTTCCCGTGGGAAATTGCCGCGGGCAAAAGCTAGTTATCTATACATATAATAAAACAGTAAAAATATTTTGTCTGTACATTTAGTATTTTTTACTGAAATGGATAGAGGGACATTTTTGTCTGTCTTTTGAATTTTTTGTCTGTCTAATCTCCGAAAGTACCTACTGAACCGATTTTAATGAAACTTTTTTTGTTGTATAGCTATAAAGCCTAGGCAACATTTAGACTATAATTAATTTTGAAAACTGGAACACCTGACGAAGAACCAGAACAGAACAGTTAAACTATAAGAAATATCGAAATGGTTCATTAAGAAAAGTCGTTCAACCTGATGAGCATTTTCTGCTAACGTAAAAAAATTGAAGATCTGGTACACCTGATGAAGAACTGCAAGACACCAGCTACACTATAACGTATATGGAAATGGCACCTTAGTAAAAGTCGTTCAACCTGATGAGCATTTTCTGCTGACGTATAAAAATTGAAGATCTAGAACATCTGATGAAAAGCTCCAAGAGACCAGCTACACTATAAAATATATGGAAATGGCGCCTTAGCAAAACTTGATTAATCTGATGAGCATTTTCTGTAGACGTATAAAAATCGAAGATCCGAAACATCTGAAACAGTTTGGAACACAAAAAGGTTTTTTTATCTAAGCGAAACTCACGCGGGCGAAGCCGCGGGCAATAGCTAGTTATATATAAGTGAGTAATAAGTGGAAAGGCGGCGCGGGAAACGTAAAATCAAATTAATACGTTTCCATTTAGAAATGTACTGTATTTAAATTAATTTCGAGTTCACTTAGTTATAAAGTCCCTTGGTTAAACGTAGAACAATTCATAGGTACTTCTATGAATTTACACAGGTACAAAAACATACTAAATATTTAAAAGAAAGATATTTTTTTCAAATAACATGAGTAGTGAGGTATACATACACAATAGGGGACCGGACAACTTTTTTTTTCGATGCTTCTTTGAAATATCTCACAATAATAGAATCATCCGTAAAAGAATTACATCAATAACTAAATTATTTCCCAAGATATAGCAAACAACAATTCACATCTTTAAGCGATGTTTGGACGATACCAAAACGCCCCTAACTAAACGTGCATTCATATGACGTCACGCGTAGAAATTGGACTTTCCCAAAAAGTTTGAACTCTAAAAAAATTGCTCAGGAGAATAAACTCGTGATAAAAAGTCGCAAATCACTATTAAATTATATGTAATCTATCATAAAATTACATATTTTTAGCAATTCTCATACCTTGGCCGGTCCCCTATTATATTACTGAAAATACAAAAAAAAATACTTACTAAAATAACAACATGCGTAGTAAGTATGTACATTAGTTGTTTTTAAAAACTTAAGAAAAATACCTTAAGCTTTATTTATACGTCTTACCTACTAGGAATTTTCCGAGACCCAAATTAAAAAAAAAATAGTTCCAGATGACTTCATAGATGGCGCTTCACAAAAGGCGAGAGAAAAGGTTGCATACAAAAAGCAAAAATTCACGGGATTGGCATTAAAAAAAAAACTTAGTAAAAAAACATCAAGTATCAATATTGTGATTTGTGCAACTGTCAAACTGTTAGGTGATTTTTTTTCTGCTCTGGTTGACAAGAAAAAGCGCACCATAAAGGTTCAGTCATTATTACGACTCGGCTTTCATAAAACGCTATCTGTTGAGACTTTTTTATACTGATTTTTTTTTCTTAATTAGCTGTCAGAAAAATCGCTCGATACGCCAGAAAATGGCAAAGGTAAATGTCCATTAGCCCTCTAATTGGCCCTAAAATTGGACTGTCTGAGATATCCAATTCAATTTGAGGTGATTGATCGCAATGTCTGCAGAAAATTAAGGGGTGAAGCTCAGATATAATTAAAACAACCAACATAATTTAAGAATTTATATTTTAACAAGCCTCTGCCCGCGACTTCGTCTGCTCGTTATTTACTATTGTTAATATATCAGGTTCTGAGTGACGGATCAAGATGTAACCTACACCAGATTTTAAGTTAGACCTTCAACAATACAAATCTTCTTCTTCCTCAGCGTATAACTGCCCACCGTTGAGCATACACCTCTCCAATGTTTCTCCATTCTCTCCTGTTGTTGGTCTTCCGCATCCATAAAGAGCTGGCGGTGGTCCTGATGTCGCCGGACCATCTGGCTGGTGGTTTGCCGACACTTCTTTTTCCTAGATGTGGTCTCCACTCCAGAACGCGCTTGCACCATCTCTCGTCCGCACGGCGACACATGTGTCCGGCCCACGCCCATTTGAGTTTCGCGGCTCGAACAACAACAAATACAACTATGAAAACCGCATCAAATTTCGTCCAGTGGTTTTTACATGATGCGCGTACAAACATACAGACAAAGGAAAATTGAAAAAACAACCGTTTTGGGCCTATAAAGACCCATATTTTTTTTCTTTAATATCTCTTATGCACAGACACGTACAGACCAGTTACAGTTTTATTATGTACTAGCTTTCGCCCGCGGCTTCGCCCGCGTGAATTTCCCACGGGAACAGTGCTTTTTCCCGGGATGAAAGGTACCCTATGTCCTTCTCCGTACTTCCAGCTATGTGTATGCGAAATTTCAGGAAGATTGGTTCAGTAGATAAAGCGTGAAGAGGTAACAAACAAACAAACATACTTACTTTCGCATTATAATATTAGTTAGGATTTATTGATGATGATTTATTGATGTAAACGTTTGCTTGCTGGCTGAAAAACTATTATTGTGTATCATCATTTTGTACTGTTTCCTGGTAAATAAACATTTCTGATTTTGTAATTCCTCCCACGTAGGTAGGTATACTCAAAGGTTACGAAATAAGCTCCTTACCATGACTTTCCCTAGAGGCTACAACGTGGAGTTCTTCAATAAAGGCGTAACAATATTTATGTATGGATGTATAATATTTATTCAGGGTCGGCAACGTGCGTGACACCCCTGGATTTAGCTAAGAACCTTCACTGTCCTATACGGCTCATGTCAGGCGGCTAAAAATCAATTAATCAATGATACATACTTTATCTTATTTCCAAAGTCAGTTTCTACATTTCGCATTCATCTCTGCTTTACTTTTTAGGGTTCCGAAGTAAAACAAGATACCTACAGATAGTACAGAATCACGTTATCATCCTTTACGGGGCAGACAGAGCCAAGTTAACAAAGAATCTTAATAGTTTTAACATGGGCCCAGGACTTTATTCCGTGGGACATACAGACATACTATTATTCAATTTAATATTTATTGTTATATTCATTTGACAAATTTAATGTATGTTTAATTTAGGGAATGTAAACTTATATTTGTACGCCTAAATGGAGGCAAAACATAGTGGTTCTAATACCCAAATAACAACTAATGTATTTTACCTATGTTTTACAAATAAATAAATGATTGATTGATTGATTGATTGGGAATTTCGGGAAATAATTTCTTAGCTCCTCGCTCCCGTAAACTCTATAAGGGACCTTCATGATAAGTTTCAGCTTCCTACGCCCAGTAGTTTAGGCTGTGAATGCACAGCCTAAACTACTGGGTGACTGACAACCTACTGACAACTATTACTGACACTCAGTCAGTAACGGAAGATTAATTAAGTATAAATATTATTCAATGAATGGCGCCAATCAATCTGTTCACGAAATATCCTCGATTATTTAATTATTACAGCAGTATCGTCCAGTCCAGTGATCTGATTGGGCCGAACAATGCCATTGGAAATATATCTGCGAGCACGGCTGTGCTTCGTCAAAGTCATGCAGATGTGAATTCATTAAATTTAATTATGTAGAGAAAATGTTTATAACTTTGGATATTTCACTGAGAAATTGTGAACGTCTGTAAGACTGGTTGTGGTTAGTTGGTAAGTTTTAAGAATGGTGTAGATTATGATTGAAATGCATATTGTAACAACTGTTGACAAACCTAATAAATAAAATAAAAATAAACGCAGTTCGTTTAACAAAGTAACAGTTTAACTCACTAAACATAAAGCAACTTAACTTTGAAAACAAAAAAATAACTTAAATGTGTGTTTGTGAGTAAATATTTAAATTAATAAAGAGATTTCATAACATTACAATGCTGCCTTGCCTTGGCCCTATTTAACACAGAACCTTCTGATAGTATTTTAATTTCTGCATATAATTTCGACGCCTTTCAGAAGTTAAATTGCATTTTGCAGCAGGTTTCAACAATTTTAAAGTGAAATGAATTTTGTTGCGCAGCGAAATTGTAAATAGCTTGTTCGACTTCCGCCTTGTAAGGAGTAATTTTACTCAGAGCTCATTTTAAGTAATGAACCGGAGTAAGTACAACTAAACTCCATTTATTCTTACCAGTCCTATCATGTAAACAATCTTCACAGCACTTTTTGTTGAATTTTGTTGAAAATAAATCAAATATTAGTTCAAACCGAAACATTCTAAAGTAAAACATTTATTAACCACGAAAGTAATTTCCTAAAAAGTCTATTTTAATTTATATTGTTGTAAAATGATAAAAAGACATGGTAAGATTGTTTACATGATAGGACTGGTAAGAATAAATGGAGTTTAGATACCTACGTTCTGGAACTCCGCTTCTTCATTTAACTTCGAATGAGGTCAATGAGGTATCGCGCCTATTGTAAACAATTGTTATCTAAAACGTCGTGATTGAAGAATTAAGAGCTATGCTTTTGTCTTCTTCTTCTTGTAGTGCCTCTCCATTACTGGAGGTAGGCCGTCAGTTAAAAACAGTTTTAACTTCGAAAGTAAATCCTATAAGGGTTTCTTTTTGAGATCCGAGGTACGAAACCCTATTACAACCTCGATTCAAACTGCATAAATAGGGAGAAAATTCTTTTTACATGAAATTTTTGTGTAAAATCAACAACGCTTTGACAGAGGCACTTTACGCTTTTCATGAAAACTCCAACATAGTTCGTAACAAATCAAAACAATTTTTGCTACGTATGGATTAAGAGCCCTACCATTGGTTTGCTGTGATTCATACATAAAAAGACTTGACTAGTTGCGAGGCTTCGTTCCTCTTAGAATTTAGGGATAAAACTACCCTATGTGTTATTTTAGATTTCACTGCACCTGTGTACCAAATTTCATCGAAATCCGTCTAGCGGTTTTTGTGTGAAAGAGTCACAAACAAACATCAATTTTCACAAACTTTGGGGTTTATATTGTACTAGCTTTTGCCCGCGGCTTCGCCCGCGTGAATTTCCCACGGGAACAGTGCTTTTTCCCGGGATAAAAAGTAGCCTATGTGCTATTCCAGGTCATTATCTACCTCTGTACCAAATTTCATCGAAATCCGTCCAGTAGATTTTGCGTGATTGAGTAACAAACATCCTCACAAACTCACAAATTCACAAACTCACAAACTCACATCCAAACATTCGCATTTATAATATTAGTATGGATGATATGACAGCTCATATATGTATAATATATTAATTCCTCACGATGCTTTCTTCACTGGGGGACAACGAAAAACCGTAGGTACATGAATCCGAGCGCCTTTAGTAGGTACTCATTCACTTTTTTTGCAAAAAAAAAAAATAATTTCATGGCCGAGAGCGTTGAAGACAAACAAATCTGCTCCTGCTGTTGAGCTCCTTCCGGACTAAGCCATCACCACCGGTTTAAACCACTTCGCACCAGTAGTACCCTCGCATATCGGTTTAAACCAGTGGTAAATCCGCGCACGATAACATCGGATGAAAGCGGCCAGGCAGAAACTTTTCACTTACTTCGCTTGCTAAGTTTGAAAAGTGCCACTCGGCGGTCGGAGTACGAATGAACTTAAAAAGCTGCTAAACGGAGAAATGTAAGCTTTTTATAAAAAATAAATTCAAGAAAAACAAAAATGTGTATTTAGAGAACTGAAGCGTGTTAAGAAAAATCTACTTCATACGAGGAAATTATCAATTAAGTACCGAATTAACTATAGGGACGAATTTACAATAACCCACTTGAATTTGACTTTTTAACATACCTAGGTACTTGTATCCAACTTATGTGTGCGTATGTTTGTTACTTTACATGCAAAATCTACAGATCGGATTTTGATGAAATTTGGTACACGGGTAGAAAAATACCGAGAAAATTATATATAGTACTTTTTATCCAGAAATTCCCACGGGAGCGAAGCCCCAGGGCACAGCTAGTTCATACATAAAAGGATTCAGTCTAGTTTTACAAAATAAGTCACCAGCAGTCAAAATTCATATCAAAATCATACAAAAACAAAACAACAAGCAAGTTTGAACCATCCCCTAGGTTGCGGTGCAAAGGTGCCCCAACCGCGTTGAACTGGTTTAAACTATACATAAATAAATATATACGGACAAATCACACAGATACTATATTTTATAACAAATATATATAGATAAACATCCAAACTAGCTAACTAAAGTGTCGTATAAGGAGGCGAGGCCCTTATTCAGCAAAGGGCACCATAAAAAATATTGATCTGACATCATCGTTATTGGCAAAAGAACTACGAACGATCACAATGAGGCTCATTAAATAATGCCTGCAAGTTGGCAACACTGTCCTTTGAGGGTTGCCAACTGCAGCTCGTTCCAATTGCTAGAGGCTTTCCAAGTCAATAATACGTAAAATTTGGCCTACTTGACGAAGAATATGGATTCTTAAAGCTTAAAGTCTGTTTCTGCGGTCAGACGGAAATCGAATAATGACGTAGGATAGTCTAGGTTTGTCGTATGTACTAAAATATATTCTCGTAATCTTACAAGTTTTTAGTTTGAACTCTGCACATGATATGACGTCAGGGAGAAAGCATTTGAGATGTTTTAATTTTTCAACAGGTTTTTTTCGATTCGATTGAGTTCTGAGACTTCTAAGACTTCGTCTTCGTAGTCCTATAGGCGGTAGAATTATGCGTCATTGACACTTCTTTTACCTGGGGCAGGCCTTCATTATGGATGGATGCCTATGGAGTATAGGCCGTGACCTACCACGCGGTTCCAAGGTGGATTGGTGAGTTTTGACTTACTTGACTATGGTCCTAAGGCCTCTAAGAGGGGCAGAGGGCGTCCATAGTGCTTTTCCATTAGGATCTGCCCTTTGCCTCCGACCAGATGAGCCAGACTGCCTTTAGTTCCGCCGCAACGGTACGCCGCCAGGTCTGCTTGGGTCGAACGACTTTCCTCTTGCCCCGTGGATTGGTGGTTTTAACGACTGCAAATACAGCCAGCGAACAGCTTAATATGCCTTCCGAAGCATGAAATAAAACATCTAAAAAAATAAATAATAATTAAAAAAAAAATAGTATAAAATAAACGAAATAAATGAATCTTTTGTCACCCATCTCGTAACCGACCATTGCGAAAATTGCTTAACTGACAGTTCCTCAATTAATACTTAGTTCTATTCTACCAAACAATGAATTTGAAGTACAATTTTGACGCTAAACGCCATTTCTCAACTCTCGTTCATCTGTGTCGGCGAAAGCGGATCCTTTGTGAATTTAATTCATTACTGTCACTGTCTGGCTGCTGAATTTTAACATTTCACCCGTCCAGACCATCTGCATAATTTGGGAATCGGACAAAGGACCGACCACAGATCTCGGAGATATTTACTTAGTATGAACTTACAGCACTGTACCTATACTAGTGGCTCTGTGAGCTGTGGACCTCGCGAGAATGGTCTCAAAACCTCAAAATCTAAAGGCGCTTAGGCCACTATTGGCTACTCCGCCATTTTCAAGAATTTAAAAAAAAATGGCTTGACTATCGATTTTCATATGTTTATCGAACCAGGAGCTCGTGACCACCGAAAACGAATAGACTATTATGTCGCACTCGTCCTTTTATGACACTAAAATGTCTAAAAACATAAAAGTCGTATTTTTGAAATCACTCGTCTAGCAATGTTGCCAGTGATATGAAAAGAAACAATTTCTGCTCCATTCTACGCAACGAAAACCGAATCGGTAACGAATCGTTAAAAAAATGTTCGTAAATTTTTAATCAAAGAGCTTTAAACGTAACGTAAAAATGAAATTTCTAATAGACTCCATCTATATCCGTATCCGGTTGTCTATGTCATTCAACATTTTGACGTAAAAATCGTTCGACTATCAAATCATACGAAAACGAGCACCCTAGATCACTCGTTGCGAATTATTCGATATAGTATAGACAATTCAAAAATACGGAATAATTGATATCGAATGAAAAATCATTCGGCTCACGCTTTTTTGGTGAGTCACACTTTCAAAAATAGGTTATGCTTTTAAAATTTCACGGGTATCGGTTGAGAAATGCGACCTCTAGAGGAGAACACACAGACATACGAACACGGACGCTGTTCGGACGCTCTACAAATAGTAAGATCCACAATGTCTCCGAGTCTGGGATTCTAACATAGACCCATACCTACAAACTCCTTTGTACTAAAGTATGTACCAAGTGCCTTCGGCAACGCAGTCACGCACGAACTGAAACACGGTTCGTTTATCACGTTTTAGGTTTTTTCCCTTCTTTATTTATTGTTTTCTGCGAAAAAGTAACAAGCCTAAGAATAAAGTTACGGACTAGAACTCGTTTTATGTCACAAAAGACAACATTTGTGAAGCAAACCTTACATGCCTTGCTGAATACAGGCATCCTTATCAAGTAGGTATGTTTTTCAAGTCACCTGGAGGGCATCTGAAACTATTTAATTTTCCCAATATATTTCTAGATACTTCATTTTTTCTCAACTATTTGACTTAGACGTAACATAAACTGAACTTACACGTGAAAATGTGTGCCTTTCTTACTATGTGACGCGAAGTACTAACATTAGTCTCAAAATTTACATAACCCAAAGCTTGATAGATAAAGTCGAGCAATTTTTGGAAATTTTTGAAAAAATAGTTAGGCAAAATATGAGTTGCAACAATTGACAAATAGGTAAACTCCATTTATTCTTACCAGTCCTATCATGTAAACAATCTTCACAGTACTTTTTGTTAAATTTTGTTGAAAATAAATCAAATATTAGTTCAAACCTAAACATTCTAAAGTAAAACATTTATTAACCACGAAAGTAATTTCCTAAAAAGTCTATTTTAATTTATATTGTTGTAAAATCATAAAAAGACATGGTAAGATTGTTAACATGATAGGACTGGTAAGAATAAATGGAGTTTAGGTAGTTTAATGTATACGTTTAATTGGACCTTATATGTCATAAATTTTGATGGAATAACCATCGCATATTCAATTTCCAGCTCCTCGCAAGATAATAAAAGCACACAGCTCATGTATGTTCAGCTTAATTAGACATTAATTATATTTATGCAGGCAGTTTGTGTCTCAATTTGACAAAGCTACGAATTCATTTTGCCTAGAGACGACTTCTAGTAAACAATCTATACACGTCTGTTTTATTACCCACGAAAATTTTAGGCACGATTCTACTGGTAAAACTGAACAACTTTCCCCAAGTAACTTATTTCCGGATAAAGCGACTTTTTTTTACTTTGCCATAAGATATACACCATCAGCTGATTGACTTTACTATTTTTTTTTTATTTTAAAAGCCTTTTTTGTGTCCCACTGTTGGGCAAAGGCCTCCCTTTTCTGCTATAGAATGATATTTTCAGATTAGCTTGGGCGTTGAACGCATTTACGAGTATTATATTAAATCACTACCTACTCATCGTGGAGTTGGATAGAATCCAATAACACATGAGACTTGCAAGTCTTGAGCTTACTTTGGGGCTACCTCAATGAGTGTGTCCGAATACCACCTAAATTTGTTTATTTTGCATAAGAAATTGTGTGAATTCTTGCCTGTTACCTCAAGGAATCTTCCTTGCATCCAGCTATCTGGTTTCTACCCCACACTCCAGTTAACACGTGCTTTGATCGTATTCTACAAACCTGCTCGACGATGCCTTCCGTATGTTTCCCTCACGAAAACATTACACTCCTTTGACACTAGCGTAAATTTTCAGTAGTGCTCAATTAACGAGCAATCGAAATAAGAAAGAAATATAATACTTTGCTATCAAATTTCTGTGCTCAAAAGTTTAAGAAGTTTCGACTTTGAATGGTTTCGGATTCAAACACCATTATTAGAACCAGATGAAATTGCAGACTTATGCTTACATAAATAAACAAAAAAAAAACTTTCTTCACTTTGAGCTTTTGATTATCCCGACGACTTTTTATCGACTTGAGTTTTTAATAATTTTACCCATAACTCCGAAAGCCATATTGGTATTTTGAAGCCACAAAAATGAGTGATAATATGAAACTGTGTTAATTAACTATAGGGTTGTCACTTGTGAATATTAAATGCTCAAAATATTTTCAGACTACACTAAAAAACGGATAACCTAACTACTTTGGCTATTTAAGGAATAATCAAAGTTTGACAAAATAATAATAATAGTACATTACTGCCGCGGCCTATAATGACTACTTTGCTGGTCGCGCTGATGAAGGCCGAGAGCGCAGCGTAGCGCAGCTCCAGGCCGACACAGCGCGGTCAGCGTGCAGCACTTGATGGACGAGCTGAGATAAAGGCCGAGACCGTAGGTCGAGGCCTTTACAGTGAGGACAGCAAGGGCTGCAACGATGGCCAAGCTGGAAGGCCTAGAGCGTAGCTAGGCTAGCTCAAGGCAATCATAGCGTGACCAGCGAAGCAGTCATTGTGGGCCAAGGCTTGTATAGTGCTTTACTCAAAAATGCAAGTACCAAATCTAAATAAAACCAGCAAGTAATTTAAATAAAAATATATTAATTAACTAGAAATTTAATTAAAATGACAATTACGAAAAGTACAGTTACTAAAATTCAACACCGACTTTCCCAGATTGATGCACAATTTTTTCATATGCCAGCTTATATTTTTCCTTTGAGTTTTGCGGTATCCAATTTTCATCCATTAATTTAGCTTCATCTTTAATGTCTGGCGGTGTTAAACACATTGAATCGGAAGAATTTTCGCCTCATTTTTAGCCAAAAAGTCACTACACTAAATAAAAACAAAATTTTCGCAGAACCGCGCTTTTGTTACCTACTTCGTTTTTTTAAGCAATGGTAGTTGGAACTATACAGCCAAATATGGAATAAAATATTTTTGTACCTATCTCTATGCTATCTCTATTAAATACAAACAGCTGTGTTTTAAATAAAATCTTTTTGCATTCGATTTTTAAAATGTTGAAACCTCAAAATAGCGGCCGGCAATGTTTTGCCGGCCTGTTAGAGCGGCCAGCAAAACTTTGTCGGCCGCTATTTGAAAACAGAACGGCAAAGTCGACTTTGCTCAAACAAGGTTATCGAAATAATGACCACATTACATGCATTTTTGAGTAAAGTTAATTTGATTTTAACAAAAAGTTATTAGCCAACTGGGTTTGGTTAAATATTGTAAAAAGTTATGTAGTCACTTTTTTGTGTTATGGGTTGACGAAAATTTTGTTGTGTTAGTCATAATTATAGTAAAAATAAAAAAACTCTAATAAGGATAAAATCCTTGGGAGGCCTTTGTCCAGCAGTGGACGTCTTTAGGCTGAGAGAGAGAGAAGGAGAGTCATATAGTTATATTAATTCTGTAGTTGTGTATAGATAAGTATTTTTTCCCTTTACTTTTTTTGCAAGTTTTGTTTTATATAAAAATGAATATTTTTTTTGAGCTTTGACCATGACATTCTCCGACTTTGACATAAAAAGATGTATCGAAAACTTCATATTTGTATCTCGTCTACTGTCCATCAATGTCTCAAATATTTTTCTTACGAGTATGTTGTACGGCCCTATCAATCGGTACAATCTTGAAATTCGGGAATCAATCTCGTTTCCGGGGCTTCCCAATCCGGGAGAGTAATGACGAATTGTAACTTTCCAAATTAGAATATTTTTAGGTATCACATCCCTGAGTAGGAGCGATTTAAGAAATACGAATATTTAAATAAAAGTCGGTTTTCTACCGTTGTCACAATCGTACAGAGCCGGCTTTAGCACTACCAGCGCCCTGGGCGAGATTCCTATGGCGCCCCCTAAATACTATTCAAACCCATACGAAAAAAGGCAAAGGGTAAAAAATATACTAAAAATTTCGTGCCTCAGACGACTATCGAGCACATTAAGAGTTTTAAGTTTTTTTATATATTTTATTTAAGATTTATAAGAATGAAGTACCTGTAATACAAGTTTTTATTACTTAGCACTGGACTAACGAGAGCTATAAGGTGCAAAAAGAATTATTCGAGAAAGTCAAAAACGAAAAAAGTGCGAAATGACAAAAAAACAATTTTTCCGAATGTTTGATTTTGGCGTTCGATATTTTTAAGGGTTTTTCCTGTAGCCTAACCTTTTTGAAAAGAGTCAAAGTGTCAGAACTTCGATACGCGTGTGGAAATTTTGCAATTTGTTTGTTCACATTCACAGGTGTAATGTCGAGGATATAAAGTAATTGAGCTTTGCCTAGAATGCTTTGGTGTCTGTGTATTTTGTGTTCTCCTCTAGAGGTCGCATTTCACAACCGATACCAGCGAAATTTTGAGAGCAGGTCCAATAAACATATAAAAATCGATAGTTGAGGATTTTTTTAAATTATTTTTGAAAATGGCGGAGTTGGCACAAAGGGCCTAAGCGTAAGCGCTTTTGGATTTCTAACTAATATTATAAATGCAAAAGTGAATTTGTTGGTTTGTTTATTTGTTTGTTGCCTCTTCACGCTTTATTAGTGATGTACCCATCCGAAATTTTCGAGAATTTTTGGAAACGGTCAGGAAACGTTCTCGGAAATATTCCCTAAAAACGAAAATTGTTGGAAAAGTACCTGAAATATTAAAAAAGGGGATTTTATTTTTGCAGCTGTCTTTAAAATAAGAAGATTGACAATCACTAAAATTTTCACGAAAATCGGATGATGGGAAATGCATATTTTCCATATTCTGGGAAATTTTCCTAAGAAATTTCCGAGAAATTCCCAAGAAATTTCTTGAGAATTTCATTCCCGAGAAAATTTATAAAAAATTTTAGAGAAATTTCCAAGAAATTTTTTGAGAATTTCATTCCCCGGAAATTTTCCAAGAAATTTCAGGAATTTTTTAGAGAAAAATATTTTAGTACTAGCTGTTGCCCGCGGTTCCATTCGCGTCAAACAGTCTTATGTTTTGACAGACAGACTTTGGCAAAAAATTGGGAGAAAACTTTGCCGAAAATTTCTGGAAAGTTTCGGAAATTTTCCATAAAAGAAATTTTCGGAAACCGAGAAATTCTCGGCGGCACATCGCTACGCTTTATCTACTGAAATAGTTGGAAGTACTGAGAACTCCCAAAGGGTACTTATCATCCTGGGAAAAAGCACGCGAGCGAGCCGCGGGCAAAAAGCTAGCGTGTAATAAATAAAGAGGCGCCTGCGGCGGCCCTTTATGACGACCCTTTGAGGCGCCTCTTTTGGACGACCCTTTGAGACGCCTCTCCTTCTTCTCGCCCCTCACCGACAACAAGAGGCGCCTGCGGCGCCCCTCACTGGACAACAGGGGGCGCCTGTGGCGCCCCTCGCCGGACGACGAGGGGCGCCTGCGGCGCCCCTTGACGTCCGGCGCCCTGGGCCGTCGCCCAAACGCGCCCCCCCCTCAAGCCGCTACTGCAATCGTACATACATAGTAATAGGAGAAATAGAAAATTGCCATCTATAATTTTATTATTGATTGTATAATCCATGGTAGGTATATACATTTATCTTTCACCGGGGCTGGGGGCGCTGATATTATGAAAGTATGGATCACGCCTACTGGACGGATTTCGATGAAATTTCGTACACGAGTAGAATATAATCTAGAAAAGCACATATGGTTTGTATCCCGAAATTAATTTTATATAGTACTAGCTTTTGCCCGCGGCTTCGCCCGCGTGAATTTCCCACGGGAACAGTGCTTTTTCCCGGGATGAAATACCTTTCATCCCGGGAAAAAGCACCTATGTCCTTCTCCGTACTTCCAACTATGTGTATGCGAAATTTCAGGAAGATTGGTTCATTAGATGAAGCGTGAAGAGGTAACAAACAAACAAACAAACCAACAAACAAACAAACAAACTCACTTTCACAAAATCACCAACTTAAAGCAAACGATATTTTTTTATCATTTTACGTTATTCCTTAGTTGTAAATGTCACAATTTTGTTTGTTTCATTTTCCACTTTGCCAGTACACAGCTCCTCTGGCGTTGGAAATTTAAAATTTTCGTCATAATCCCTTGAATGCCCGCACCTGCTTCCTTCCAGGTTTTCTCAATTTCCCGTTGCTGTCACGGGTTTAGACTCTATTATTATTAAACATGTAAAAACAGACAGACGAACAACAAAGTGATCATCAAGGTAGTTTTCCTCCGTTTGAAGTAGGGAATCCTAAAAAAATTGATAACATAGCTCTCAACTGATAGATAAATTGGTCAAAAACCATGAACTTCACACACACAAAGTTCACAATATTTAAGTTGAAGAAACTACTTACAAATTAAACTACTTCAAAAACTACTTGAAAATTCTCTTAGACCCCATTTGGTGAAACCATGTAGTGAGAAGACCTATAGACCGAAGGGCAAAGTTATTTTTTTTTAACTTGCCGCAACAAAAACAAATATTAGTCAAAACAACAAATTGTTAATTTTCGTTTCCTTAAATTATACAAATACTACAATTTTAGAAAACAAAAAATATATTTATAACAATTTGTTTATAGAAATTAGTAAATAACTAATTTCTAGACAAATTATATAATTTAACTCTGACAGGAGCAAACTCATTGCGCGTAAACCGAATGCGCCTTTTATGCGCATAGCAATTTCAGAGGAAAGGCGATGCAAGTGTTTTCGAATGAACCGGTTCTGAGTTTGACCGCTTGTTTCACTATCACTAGTGATTCGCGTTGGGTTTACGTGGATACCTGTGCATTTAAGCTTTAGATTTGGAAAAACAACTGGACCCATCAATAGCGTTTTCATACATTCATTTTATCCTGTATCCGGTTTGATTTTTTTGTTACTACTAAATAGGCAAATTTGCAGGCTGCTTACCTGATGGTAAGCGGTCACCGCAGCCTATGGGCACGCCTGCAATACCAGAGGTGTCACACGCGTTGCCGACCCTGAATAAATATTTTCGCGCCCTTTTTGAACTCCATATTGCAGTAGCCTCTAAGGAATTTCATGGCAGAGAGCTCATTCCATAAACTTTGAGTACATAGCAGGAAATTCCTTTTGAAGAGCACTACGTTTGCATTTGAACTCCAAGGATAAAATTCATCTGTGTTTTAAATTCTTAAAAACTTGTATCAGGTTCGCGTAACATACATATATTCTGACTTGTCCCCAACATTTGGTAAATATGTAGTATATATTTAACTCACAACACGACACTTTAACTTGAAAGGACAGACACACATTTTGTTGATATATCTCAGTTCCGAACTAAGATGCCTTCGGGGCTTTTGCTGCTAAGTTCCGAAACTTTCTGAAGTTCCTTAACACTAGTAAACAATGCTCAACTACTATCTTGACAAGACGTGAGCCATAACTAATAAGTTTTGCAAGTTTAAAAAAAAAATCAGAAAGGTACTAATTTTTACTTGCCAACTCCCGCATTAGATCTCAGCGAGGGGGGTGCCTGAAAATCTGCGTAGTCGCCAACTCATAGTTGTGGACAACACAAGCTGAGGCACTCCTTTGTCTACTTTTGTGCAATTTAGATATAAGACATAATATTAAGCTTGCAAATGTTAGTGTTAAAATAAATGATTTTTTTTTTGCAAAGTATTTATGTTCGGGTCAAATTTTGCAAGGTAAATTACAACTTGATAAGCTTGATAGTTGAAAGTTCCGAATACAAATGACAATGCATTATTATGAAAAGCATGACCTGATGGTGCACCCAAGATGGGCTTCCAATGAGGCAACTCCTCAATTCACGGACATGGAATTTTGTGTCACGCATTTTATGTACCCAAAGCTTGGCTGGAAGAAATTGCATTTGCGATAAGCCGGCCTTTGCGCTCATTTATATGTATTTACTTTTTGTCGCTTCTTTGTATGTTCTTTTTTGTAAATAGTGCAATAAAGTTTTGATCTATCTATCTATCTACCTACCTTAATGACGACAATAAAAGCTTGAGCCAAAAATGTTTTTTTTTTAATAAATACTAATGATGTAGGGTGTGTTACATAGAAAAGTATACCACTATATAGTTGAAAATGATGGTACTACGTATGTGTATGATAGTATAGTTTTCTATGTGGCCGACTGTACAAGGAGACCCGACCCCAAATAAAATGTTGTAGTGTATTCATGTTTATTTAACTTTTATTCTTGTCTATTTTACTATTATAATTACTTATTTAGCTCAAAATGTTCTTTTTTTTACACTTTCTGTAGTAAAATTTCTACGTTGCTAGGGAATATTTCTTTAAACTTACCGCTATATCTTCATTTTTGGTTATTTTATGTTATTTTGGTTTTCCCAATATATATTTCGTGTTTATTTCCACTTTTTTATACTTAATTCTTTAAATTGTGTAAATTTTTACTTGCGTTTTTTCATTGTAAACAACTATGATTGTCAAGCGTTGTCGCATGTCAGATTTTATTTTTCTAAAATTCTATAAATTTCTATGTAAACCTTTTCGCAAATGTTCTAATTTCGTATTTTATTTGAAAATTATGAAGCAATACGAAATTCTAAATCGAGGCCTATATAAAGACACTGAATGTCAGTCCGGGTCAGTCTTCACTTCTCCGAGAAATCGGAGCGCGGAGCGAAATAAAGGTCTTGTCCCGGGGCCTGCTGACCCCGGGACCCTGCAAGCCTTCGCGTCGTAAAAACATCAATCTAAAAACTCATTGAAGACCTTGTTGCTGTGGACCTGAGGACCGTACCGTACCGTGAGGAAATCTAAACCTCATTGAAGACCTTGTTGCTGTGGACCTGAGGACCGAAGCCGGCTCTCATTACCCGTCGGCCGAGAGCATCGGGCTCCCATTACCAGCCTACTGTGCCTGCTGTACCGTCAGACTGTGCCTGCTGTACCGTCAGTAGAGGATAAGGCAAGGCCACCTACTACCTGCCTGTCGTGCCTACTGAGCCGTCAGTTGTGGATAAGGCAAGGCTCCCTACCGCCTGCCGTGCCTGCCGTGCTGCCCGTGTCCTCGTCCAAATTCCTCACCCTACCTTATTTCGTTACCCCAATACCCCCTGTGCCGCGTTACCTCAGTGTTTTTTTACTTAAACTGTATTTTTTTTACTTCATTATAAATAAATTAATATTTCCTTAACAAATCTGTTATTACTACATAACAATGAGAGAAGGGTTGGACGAAGAAGAAGAGTAAATACTAATGAGTATCTTTAGCTATAGAAATCTGAACCTTAGTACAAGTATTTAAACCAATTTCCATGTGTTTCCCTTTAAAGTTGTGTTAATTAATACCAGTACCAAAATTAATTCTGCGCCAGTACAGTTGAATTCAGAAGTGTTATGAATAGAGGAAATTGTCGTCATTCCCGTTAAATCCAATGCTCTGTCCCCAATGGGGGACATGTGGGAAAAAGTGGTAATATCCACCAATAAGGACCAGCTTCTAAAATTATGCCGTTGTACAACAGTAAGGATTAAAGCTTATATTATAATTATCGCATTATTCACATATTTTTAAATGCACTTTGCTATTTTTCGGGCAGTCTAAATCAATCTTTTATTTTAATAAATATCTATATATTTTAATAATATTGTTAGTAATACGATTTGTGAAACTCAGTTGCCATGGTGGCCGAAAGGACATTGTTCTTGGTTTACCATACCTACCACACATATCTAAATTGGTTATTGTTAACGCATTCCGGGTAGTAAAATACTTCTTCTTCTCAGCCGTTCACTCTTGACAGACACTTCTTGGTCGTGATTATGAATCTGTCTTCTCGGACTTGGCCGCTGCTCTTGCGATGGCTGTCAACTTATTCCTGTTGGTAGCTTTTCTGCAGCATTCTGTTGCTGGACACTGTGTTGCACTTTTTTTTGTTGAGATCGAGCCATCTAATTGGAGATCAACCACGTGACCTCTGCCTTCAATTCGGCCTTGGATTACCAAACGTTATAGTCATAGCGTTATCTAATAAAAGTTATAAACGTAAAAAAGCGAGGACGATACTGATTTTCTGGTTGTCCCCCGGGGGAGACATCAACTGGGGTATAACGGGAATAGACGAAAATTGTGCACAACAGGCGTCGTTCGAATTGTTCAACTATGATTATATTTGGGCCCTTTGAAATGCGGGTCGAGTGATTAGGGCCGGCTTGCGACCCGAAAGACCGTTATTTTAATCGATTACGAATTCACAATAGTTTGGGCGGTTTCGTTTACACATATATAAACAAAGATAGCTGTACAAATTAGTGCTCTTGAGAATTTAGTTTTGGTATTATTTTAAAAATTTTAACTTGAATCGTACATAAATCTTAAATGTCATACAACATTATGCTTATACCACAGTAAAGAAATATCAAGCTACGGAATTGTGTTCAAGAAATTTGAATAAATGAATAAAATAATTAATACTTGTGTGATACAGTCAACGCACATAAATCTACTCAAATTCATTACAAATTGGCCTTTATTACCACTTCAAGGTGAGGAGTTTGGTAGCGCAGTGGATCGTACGCTCGGCGTGCTATAGTGGCGGTTAAGCAACTTTCGTCATGGTCAGCCACGGGATAAGTGCCCAAAAATGCTCTTGAGCTCCCACCGGGCAGTATTTGCAGTTTTTAAAATCCACCAATCCGCATTAGGCCCACGTGATTTGTCACGGCCCATCATTATCCTATAAGGAAGTTGAGTATATGTTGTAAAGTGACGTCTTTGGAGAAAATGCAGCAGTGGAGTTTGTTGCGCCGCCTCTTCTCTACTTGCGCTTTGGAGGCGGTGGTAACCTTAGCTTTAAGTAATTTTATGACGTCAACTAATTAAAAAACAAGATTGTGACGATTTATAAGTGCTATTTTTAAGCCTATATAAATAAAAATAATTGACTTTGACTTGAGTGCCGTGGGGACATTAAAATAGCTGATGATGACCACCTCATAGCAGTCCATACAAGGTTGACTGAGGTTGACTGTACCAGTACAGAGACCTACACCAAAATTAGTTAAACAAGGATTACCCAAAGAATATTGACTTCAAACACGAACTTCCCTCATGTTTATGTTAATCTGGGGTAACTCCGTAATCCCGCGAATCAATTATTCCGGGATAATCGCGGTTCACCGCGGAACAAACGGGAACATACCTGCGGATGAAAAGCGATCGAAGTTTGACCAACTTGCTAATACAGGGTGATCCGCCTCCGTGAATATTGAATAATGATGTCACCTATATGTTTCACCCACAGGAGTTTGAATAGTATACTCTAGTAACTCTAACTAGAAATGCTGTATTTTATGGCTTTGAATTTCGCTCTGGCTGCGTTATCGAAAATTCTTATATGAAGGAAATGCGATATGATTACGCGTGTAGGTGAGCGAAAAAAAAATGAGTCCTGTGCATTTTATGTCAGGCGGCAGCAAAATATCGCGTCAACGTCTATATTCCTCATTTGCGTGTAAAAACAAAACATACATACACATTTTCTCATTTATAATTTAGTAGGCAAACAAAAAACGACGACCTAAAGCAAGCCTTCATTCCTTTTTGACTCAAAATATATACGAACCATAAAAAAACAATTTATGATACGAACACATCTTCCCGATATAAAATTACATGGAGATCTAATTTATCATTGTTCATTCGTCACCTAAAATCGTCGATTCGTTTCTCACCGAAACAGAAATACCGTCAGTATTCAGAATCCTCTTCTGGCCGAATTACCTCCCGGCATAAAATAACGTAACGAGCAGAAGTTTTTAATTAACACGAGTGCAACACGATGTTATAACCAGTGGTCGGTGTAGGTAGGTAGTGTTTTAGGGTGAATGTCCTCAAATCTATATGTTAATATGGACATGACCCCGGTATCCGGGATTTCGAAGTCGATATTGTGTGCACCTTCATTTGGACATAATTGCAGTACATACAGTCGGGTGCATATAAACCTGTCCCCCTGCCTATCGAATCCTATCTCAGATTTATTTGCGACTGTAAATTTTTCTATCAGTTGATTACGAGTATATGGGAGAGAAACTGCTAAGCTAAAAAAAGGTAAGTATTGTATAAAAATAGACGGCACTTCGGATGAGGATTGGTAAATTAAATAGATAAAGATATTTGATCGAAGGTGATCTTTAAATTCCCATTTTATTGAAATGAGAGAGTATGTCCACATAAAATAGCGCTAACTACGCCGACCACTGGTTAAAATATATCGAACGGATTTTCACTAATTGGTCAAGGTACATTTATGTATAACATTGGGAATTTTCAACACATTTTTTGGGAACACCTTTACTGTGAGGAGATTATGATAGTTTAGTTATGCGACTTAAATCGTATAATGAATAAATACATACATAGAATGACGTCTTTATCCCTTACGGGGTAGACAGAGCCAAGAGTCGTGAGACTCGAAGGCCACGCTTAGCTGAATAGTGGGCCTTCTGATGGAAAGGGGATTCAAATATAGTGACAGGTAAATCGGTAATTTTGTACAACTACAATAAAATAATTGGTCAAGTGCGTGTCGGGCCACGCGAAATGTAGGGTTCCGAAGGTACCTATCCTGCTGTAGAAATGCGGACACATGAACTTATATTTACTTCCACTTTTATATAACTAATGAAAATAACCTGAAAATAACCTAAGTGTATACCATCATATAGAATGAAAATTGTTTCTACGAATATTTTTCATACTAAAGTCAATTTTGTAAGTTTATCGTCTATTACTCATTAACGTGTAAAGTCTACATAACCGTGATAATTTTCCTTTTAAATTCATTATATTTGCTAGTTATTATAATTTGTTTCATGTATCCACCCTCCACCATTTTCCTGTTCGAGGGGGGGGACACTTGACTCTAAAAAAAATTATCACTTTTAAAGTTACATATTTCGCACACGGATCCCTAAATCAAAAAATGTTTTTCAGACACTCATAATATTTTTAAAAGACCTATCAAATGATACCCCACACGATGGTATAATCGAGAGAAAAAAAAATCATCCCCACTTTAGGTTTAGGGGAGGCCCCCTAAAAAAAATATTTTTCCTAATTTTATTCTACAGTTCGCTCCGCGTAATAAATATGTATATCTCTACCAAGTTACAGTTTTCTAGTACTAGTAGTCTCTGAGATTAGCCGCAGACAGACGGACGGACGGACGGACGGACAGACATGACGAAACTATAAGGGTTCCTTGTTTACTTCGGAACCCTAAAAAGAGAATTATTTTTCAAGTAAAACAGTCTTTCCCACCTTTCTCGAAACGGTGTTGAAAAAAATCATTGTCGGAATACTCGTGCCTCATAAATAAGTATACCAATGACTCAATAGACCATCAACATCCACCCTGCTGCTGTTTCCGTCTGGCTTCAAATGAATCCTAAAGACGGGAGAGGGATTCTCACTACGCCGCTACAGAAGGAGCAGATAGGCAAAAATCATATCATGAAATAAACCAGATGGGCATAAAATTTTTAATGTTATTTCTTAATTTCATACGCATTTTTATGGTATTTCCCTCTACAGTAGGTACATAAAAACAGTCTGTGGGGCGCGTTTCTCTTATTTCTTAATTTAATATGCACTGTCAAACTGTCATGGAATCTCCCTCCACAGTAGGTACACAAAAAAGCAGTCTTGGGCACGTGCATACCTCTCTCTTTCTCTCTCTCTCAGCCTAAAGACGTCCACGTGCCTCCCTAATAGAATAGAATCATTTATTTACATAGATTACATTAAATTTACACAGATCTTAAGTTTAAATGTAACCAACCTGCATGCAGGCGTGCAAATGTTAATATTTATAGGTAAATACACTAAAATTATATTCTAAATTTAATTAAATAACAATAATTTTAGTTATATTAAAAAAAAAAAAACAAAAATTAATAGTAACCAAACGTCAGAGAAAATAATAGTCATATAGTTAGTTGACTTAATGTTTACCGTCCATATACTCTTTAATGCTATAAAACCTTTTATCAAACAACCATTCTGTCAATGCTTTTTTGAACTTTTTTATATCTAAATATATTTCCCTCTTATAAATATATTTCCCTGCAAGTCCTAAATCCGCTACTGATCCACATTGTCAAGAAAGTCGTTGCGTTTCATTCCACTTAAGTAATGACAGCGATAGAGCATAGCTTAAAATTATTCAGCCGTTTAGATCTCACTGCTGGGCAAAGGCCTCCCTCTCTTCCACCCATTTATTGGGCCACCTTGAGCTATTGAGAGCCAATCTTTCGAGTATGTATCCAAGTCATTTTAATATGTATCTAAGTCATCTTTGCCTGGATTTTCTAGGAAGCCAGTTTCCTTTGGCCCATTCCCCCGGCATTCGGGCGATATGGCCAGCCCAATCCCATTTTTACTTTGCAAAAGGTACTTCTACAACAGCGACTTTAGTTATGGACTTAGCAGTCTAATTCGGTCAATAATTTAAACAACTTAAAATTAAATAGGAAATGAAGTGTTTTTAATACAAGTTTTAAAAACAAACAAAATGGAGTTGAGTATGAATCTGTGTTTTATTTACTTTATGCTCTCATTGAGTACCCAATTGAATGATAAATGAGCCGAATGCGTTTGACATATTCATGTTATTCATTCATCATTATTTCTCATTCAATTTATTGGCGGTATCTTTTTACCCGCTTTGAATATTTGTGCGACTGCCAAACGTTGGAAGTGTGATGTTTGTAGGGATCACACAGGTAATTTTAATTGCTGAATTCTAGTTTTGAATGGCTTAACTTAGTTCGACGTTAGGACCAGACAATCTTGTTGTATCCTGCAGCTGATAATGATGGGCGAAGTCGCTGGGAAGAGAAAGGTCGGAAGACGGAAAAAGTCTTGGTTGCGTAACATCCGAGAGTGGACCGGGATAGCGAATGCTGCTGAGCTGTTCCACAGAGCTAAGGACAAGAAGGACTTGAGCATGTTAATCGCTAACCTTCATTAGTTGGAGAGGCACCTTTAGAAGAAGAATCTTGTGTAGATATGTATTTATTTCATACTCTTTTAATTAGACTAGATACATGTATATCTATTGTGTATGGTATTTGAAGAGGAAAAGATATGTAACGACATAAAGTAACCAAATTTATTGTCAATCAGTTTATTTACAATAAACACTAACTACATTTTATACATAGTAATAACTTCCATATTGGTCTGTAGTACGTTTACTGTGGGACTACTTCTTTATTGACATAAAAAAATCTATCTAGATTTATATCTATCTGCTAGATCGAGGTTTCCCAACTTTTCTTTAAAAACCCTACATAAAATTAATATTTTTTTTATGCCTACATAATTTTTAAAAGACGAATATGTATCTGACAAAAACTTATTCAATGATAACTGTGATGTTTATAATACATAGTTTTTTATAAACTTTCGCGCTTTATTAAACACAACTATTTTTTTTATGTACATAGGTTAGGTACCTACTTCTATTATTTTATTGTGTAAATATCCTCTCAATCTAACGCTGGTTGACTGGAAGAGTTCCTAGACGGGGTAAGTCCGCCAATGTGAATTTACCTTTTAATTTCTTGGCAGACTTAAAGCCGGAGGTTTTAAATTCGCCATTAGGTTATTTTTAGTTAATGTTATTTATTTTTTAAATACAAACAAACAAATTATTATATTAACGAGAATTAGTACGAACCGTTCGCGTTCTTAAATATTTGTTGTAGTCGACGTTTCGTATCAACACAAAGTAGCTAAAAACTTCATATAAGTATCTACTTAGAGCAAACAGCTTGGCGCTCGGTGTCTCGCCTCGGGTAAGTTTGATAACTTTACTAAACTTTGAGAAATAATCTTTGTAATATTATAAGTTGCTTACTTGTACGTCCCTCCCAACTCGCGGTCCACCTCATTAGTATTTACTATGATCCATTTATTCATAATTGTCCTATTATGTAAACAATCTTCACAGTACTTTTTGTTGAATTTGGTTGAAAATAAATCAAATATTAGTTCAAACCTAAACATTCTAAAGTAAAACATTTATTAACCACGAAAGTAATTTCCTAAAAAGTCTATTTTAATTTATATTGTTGTAAAATCATAAAAAGACATGGTAAGATTGTTTACATGGATAGGACAATTATGAATAAATGGACTTTACGTATAGCAAGGGCAATTTTTTCCCGTAGTTTAGTTCCCGCAGTTGCTGGGCGTACAAGGGGTTATATTTTCTTCCCGTTGTTCACCTATCTAAATTAATATTTAGTTACGCCCCGCCACCGATTCAGTGACCTAAAGTGGATGATTTTACAAATGCAAAAGTTTAGATATGTGTGTGTTTGTTTATTTTGAACTAATGTACATCGTACTCGAATACTTCGACATTGGATACTTTCGAACTAACGTACATCGACATTAAGTACTTAGACATTCAGAAACGGAGTCCCTATGCCTCAACCACTAGGAGGATTTTGATGAAATTTACTTAGGTTATACTCTACAGTAGAGTATAGCTTGGAATAAAGGCTTTTAATGAGGCGATAGTTAACCTATATAAAAGTTAATTATCGAAGTCAATAAGTAATGTATTGCATCTACTGTTGAAAGAATAAAGTATTGGTAACTCTCTAATTTACGTATCTTCCACAGTAAACGTACCAATAGACCTTTAATACACAATGCAAGCTCATACATTCAGCAAATGCATTTATAATACTTATATAATTAGAACATAATTAGACTTCAGTAGAATCAGACATTTTTACCGTTCTAGAAATTCCAGAGATTAAATTTACAACGCCGAATTAAAAAAAAAGTAATAGGTACCTTTTCCAAAAAAGGAATCAAGGAACATTGTGTATCTTGAAAAAAAGCATATCTATAATTAAACAGTTGACTCAACTTATATGAAATGTCTGATTCTACTATAGTAAAGTAGTTCCCCTCTAACACTTTACGTGTTGGATTTTTATATAACACAGAGGGGCAAAATTAACCTAAAAAATTACCACATACGGGTGGGCATATAATATTCTAATGACAAACAACTAACTGAAATATAAAGGTATACAAGTTTTAATACAATTTTAACAATAAAAAGGCACTGTCTTGAATCGTATTTCAAAATTATTAATTTAGTGGGAAGATAAGGGATTTTAAAAGTACATTTTGAGAAGAAATTTTGTTAGTGTAGAAATTATTTGTGGAATTTCATCTGATGCGCAACACGCAGGATTGAAACTGTTATGACGATATATTGATTATCTATTGTTATAGTAAACCAAACAATGGTTTTTCCACTTCGGTCTCCTGGGTCACTTTTTTGTCACCTGAAATCACCTGCTGGCAAATCACCTAGACAAACCAAAGTTACCGAGAAACATTACTTGGACTTACGACGATGAAGGCATGGTGATCAAGAGTATCGACTGCCGCTATCTGTATCCTATATATACCTAGCACTGATCGTCATGTGTCGACACACATTTCCATATCAATTTCATTTCTTATCAATAAATACTTATTACAAAGGCAATTAAATATTCATAAAACTAACGACTTATTTAAAGACAATTTAACTGAATAGGTACATATATTTGTTTACTAAAAAACGAACTAATAGTTACAATTTCATGTATAAAACATAATATCACTTATATTTAATTACAAACTCTTAACACTTCACTGGCAGTTACGTCTAAAGAGATAACAATACAATTTCTATTGTGTCAGTGAAAGTGTTAAGTTATACACGATGCGTTATACAACATCAAATCCCTTAGTGCTTGCATTTGGTTCTTATATGTACATTTTTTTTGATATTTTATGATATATTACTTATTTACCTAATTTTAGAAGGAGGATAAGCATGAAATTACATTGTACTTATATATTTTATTAATCAGTTATTATGTACTTTATTGTTCAGGTTTATAAAGAAACAAAATTCTGAAAGAGGTCACGGAAATCGGAATACATAACCATAGAAAGGGCATCATAGCGAAGAGCGACATTCGATGTCATTTAAAAAACAACACATGCCTTTTCTAGTTGTAATATTATATTCCAATTTCTGTGCTGTAGGTATATTTGGTCAATACTATTTGGTAATACATTTTTCTTAGTAATTAGAGAAGGTATAATACATTCTTAGATTAGACATAGTATAGGATTATGATATAGAACATTCGGTCAAGTAATTTCGTCGTTAAATAGGTTATGATTATGGAATAGGTTATTATCAAAGATGGAAGGAATATTGTGGACCCAATTTATGAGGTTGAAAATAAACTGAAGAGCCTCAATGTTGTTTAAACTATGAATTCGGTAGTTTAACAAAGTTGTTTAGGCTGACTAAAGAGAGAAAAATAAATTAACAATTATTTATTTATTAACTAGTTTTTTTATGTTTAAGTATATGATATAGAACATATATGAGTAAGTTTCTGATTAGGTGGTAAAACGATCAATGTCCAAGAATAAAAAGTTTATTTTTGTCATATATATTGCCATTAGTGGGACACTTCAGCAGGCTGGGAAAAAAAATATTGCCATTACGCCCGATAAACACAAAGTCAGACCGATAGCGTCAATTTAGTAAGAGATTTTGAGTGTTTTTCGAGATTGCGGACCTCGAGTCATATAAGAGTGTAGAGGTGGCGGGAGAGATCTGTAAGGATCAAAGATATTTTCAGAAAGATTTGACTGTCAGTACATGAACCATGCAGCGATGATTCATGAACTGACTGGAATTTAAATTTAAATTTAACTTGATTTACAACAATAATTTAATTTAATAATTTCAAAATTTTATATAAGGAATTTTTTGTAAAAATTGTAATGATCCTTGTTGGTTGAATAAAGAAAATTATTATTATTATAGCAAGTGGAAATCCGTAAGTATATATTTGTTCAAGCGCCTAGCAACTTTTCGCCGCAATGACCCATTAATATTAAGATGCGTCCTATTTATCTAAGGTTCTCTTCTGTCAAGGTTCGAATACAAGTAGTTCATACAAGTCACGTCTCCGTCTTTAATTTATTCCCGAAAATTCAGTATCCAGTCTTCCAGTCATTTACATGGTCCTATACCGAAGCCGGATGGTTAATTGATGGAAATCAGTCATAATCCTGTGGAATCATTACTTCAAACTTGGAAATCAAGAGGAATTGTTTGGCCACGCGGAGAACCGGCAAATACCTATGACAAAATCGTGGATTGAGTGCGAATATTGTGGTGTTAAGTCATATTTACTTATTTAATTAGTAACCCAGCACTCATACAGGTAAAATAGTGTTAAGTAAGGGATAATCAGGTTAGTAATCTTGAATTAGCTATTTATCTGTTCCGCGTTAAGTTAACCTACCTACTTATCTATAACTTATTGCCAATTGCATTGTGAATAATTCATTTAATTTTATAGTAATTACGAACAAATCATACTAATAAAAGTATAGTATGCATTAATGCTACATAATTTGGCGTAATTGATATTGTAACGATTGTATTATTCACGTTAATTTGCTTGCATAAGTAATATTTTATAGATATTCGCCCGGTATCTTGTGCATCAAACCGGTTGCATAATAGTAGATAGGATAGGTAATTATCTGATGCCGTTTGTATGAATTTAGTTTATTTAAAGTGTTTACCTTTTATTGGTGTGTGCATATAAGTATAAATTATATAAATTATATGCATATAATAGTATTTGATCAGACAAAAGAGCACTGTTAATTTCAATAAAATTGTATTGTTGTCAAGTTTATGTCATTAAAGTTAAACTATTTAAATTGGCAAGTTAAATTATTTTGTACTTATTTCATTATCTAAAAGCCTTAACTTTACATAACGTTTTTGTTTACATATGTATAAGTAGTTAAAGAAATCAGAGCTCAGAAATTAGGTATAACCTACTTAGACGTTACATTTCAGTTTCGTTTCTTTTGTTTACCATTTATATTGTATCAATTCCAGGTCGATAACAACTAATTCCCAAATGGCTGAAGAAAAAGAGTTAATTAAGAAGCGGGCCAGTTGTAAAGGACGTTTGACCATATTTATCAACTACCTAAACTCATTGAGTGGTGGTACTGGCAAACGAAGTGAGCCGATTAGCAGTACTGAGGTCACGGAATTGCAGTTGAGAATGGGTAAAATCGAGTCGATGTATGAGCTGTACGACGAGGTGCAGGTACAATTAGAATGTATTAGTGAAAATGTAACTGAGCAATTTAAAGAGCGTTCTGAGTTTGAGTCTTTATATTTTAAGGCAATATCCACAGCTCAGCAATTGCAAAACCAAAATTCGCAACCGCTGGACGATATGGATAGTGACAAAATTAGCCGTGCAAGTAAGTCGAGGCTCGTCAAGTTGCCTACAATTCAATTGCCAAAATTCAGTGGATCACATGACAATTATTTAGAGTTTCGTGACACCTTTACGAGTCTCATCCACGACAACAAAGACATAGACGAGATCAACAAGTTTCACTATTTACGGGCGTCTTTGGAAGGTTCTGCTGCCGTGGTAATTCAATCAATAGAATTTTCAGCCAGTAATTATGCGGTGGCGTGGAAACTTTTGTGCGATAGGTTCGACAATAAACGTTTATTAATACAAAATCATGTGTCGGCCTTGTTTAACATTGACACAATAACGAAAGAGTCTTCTGTAGCCTTAAAGCGTTTAATTGACCAGGTGAATAAAAATATTAGGGCACTTGAGTCATTAGGTGAGCCTGTCAAAAAATGGGATACACTGTTGATTTATATTATTACTCATAAATTAGATAATAAAACTTGCCGGGAGTGGGAAGAATTTAAGATTCGTCAAGACAAAGATAGTGCGATATCATTTGATACATTTTTACAATTTATTCGCGACCGCGCGAACTTAATTGAAACTGTTGAACTATCGCGTACGAATGCACATCAATCTGGTAATAAATCTTCCTCTAAACTGAAGACAATGGTTTCAGTCCAAGGTAATAATGATAATAGTAATAATTCGAATATGAAATCACACTCTCTTTGTCCCAAATGTAAAGGCGACCATAACTTAGCTACTTGCCCACAGTTTCTTGCACTTAGTGCGGAGGCCCGATTAAAGTTGATTCCGGAATTTAAACTTTGTTTTAACTGTTTCCGACCGGGTCACTTCGCTAACATGTGTAGGAAAACGGGTTGTAAGGTATGCAAAAGACGACATAATAGTCTCATACATGTAAGTAACGACCAACTCGCACGAAATGAATCTAAGACTACCCCCGTTTCTGAGAATGTTTCGTCAGTGTTGACTCAGCAGTCTGCTGTCACAAATGCGAACAGCAGTGTTGCCTTATCAGTTAATATTTCTGACAACACTCGGAATCAGTGTGATGTTTTGTTGTCTACCGCATTAATTAAAATATATGATGCTAATAATCGAGAACATGTCGTTCGCGCTGTACTCGATAGCGGTAGTACTTCGAGTCTTATTACTGACAGATTATGTCGTAAATTAAACTTCTCAACTTGTGAAATCGATAAATCGATCTTGGGCATAAATAACGCTGCGTTACGCGTAGGCAAGACATGTCGTGTACGCATGACATCATTAAATGATAATTTTTCGTCAAATCTTCATTGTTATGTCTTGCCATTAATAACTAGTAATGTGCCAAGTCGAGAAATAGATATTTCAAAATTAAATATTCCAACTAACCTTTGTTTGGCGGATCCTAAGTTTTACGTGCCGTCTGAAATTGATATTTTAATCGGCGCTGATCTCTTTTGGGACTTATTAGGAACGCAAAGAATTACTTTAGGTAAAAATAAACCCATATTATGTAAAACAAGGTTAGGATGGATAATCTCAGGTCCTATTTGTAGTGGCCAAGTCACGTGTAGGAACTCACGTGACGTCATGTGCAATTTCACCAAAATTGAACCTAATTTAAATCAGGAGTTAAATGATATTCAGGCTAACTTGGCGCGTTTTTGGCAATTAGAGGAAGTTTGTTCCAAATCACCGAATACTAGTTATTCACCGGAAGAAAGGATGTGTGAGGAACATTTTGTCAAGAATACAATTCGTCTCGATGATGGTCGCTTTTGTGTCCGTATTCCATTAAAGAAAGATCCTTCTTGTTTAGGTAATTCTTATGATCGAGCTTCTCAGTGTTTGTATTCATTAGAACGTAGATTCAAGAAAAATCCTGATTTAAAAGCTATGTATCATCAATTTATGACCGAATATAAATCGTTGGGTCATATGTCAGAATGCAACGATGAGATGGATACCAATGGGTATTATATACCACATCACGGTGTATTAAATACAAATAGTACTACTACCAAATTTCGCGTAGTGTTCAACGCGAGTAGCAACACTACTTCAGGTATTTCATTTAACGAAATTCAAATGGTGGGTCCCACGGTTCAGGACGATTTGCTGTCGATATTACTCCGTTTTAGGCAGCATAAATATGTTTTGTCGGCTGATGTCGAGAAAATGTATAGACAGATCTTAGTTCACCCATCTGATAGGTACCTGCAGCAAATACTTTGGCGGAATAGTACAACTGATCGAGTCTCTAAATTTATTTTAAACACCGTGACTTATGGTACTTCTAGCGCTCCTTTCCTAGCGACACGATGTGTCAAACAAGTAGGTCTCGAGTGTAAAAATGAGAAAATTGGCACCATCATAATGCACGACATGTACGTCGATGATCTTCTGACGGGAAGTGATGATTTAATTGACGCTCAATTTATTCGTAAGGAAGTAACTGATGCACTTGCTTCAGCTTGTATGCCACTGAGGAAATGGAAGTCAAATGCCCCCCAATTAGTCCCTTCAAATTCACAGTCATCATCTGTTAATTTGAATATTGGTAGTAATGAACCAAATAAATTATTAGGTCTCAGTTGGCACACTGATTCTGATGAATTATGTTTCCCCATTGATGCGTCTATTCCTGATGGTACTACAAAGCGTAATATTCTTTCAATGATTGCACGAATATTTGACCCTTTAGGTCTATTGGCTCCTTGCGTTATCAATATGAAAATGCTTCTTCAGTCGCTTTGGATTGAGAAATTATCGTGGGATGAGCCATTATCAACTGATGTTGTCAGGCGATGGAATGAAATTTGTAAAACTTTACATCTTTTGAATAATATTCGTATTCCACGTCATGTTTTATGTGATGCATATAAAGTACTTGAGTTACATATATTTTCAGACTCGTCTGAGCGTGCGTATGGTGCATGCATTTTTGTGCGTAGCATTGATGAGGCTGGAGTCATTTCGGTTCGTTTATTGATAGCTAAGAGTAGAGTAGCACCAATCAAACCAGTCACTATTCCACGATTGGAATTATGTGGTGCCTTGGTTGGAGCTCGGCTTTATGAGAAGGCTGTTTCGTCACTCAGATTGAAGTTCAATCAGGTATATTTTTGGACTGACTCCACCATCGTGTTGGGATGGTTGCGTATGCTACCTTCTAGACTTCAACCGTTTGTACGCAATCGCGTTGGTGAAATCTTAGAAAGGACAAGCAACTGCTTATGGCGTCACGTCCCAACCGATCAAAATCCTGCAGACTTAATATCACGAGGTGTGGATATTAATCATCTGCAACATTTGGACCTTTGGTGGAGCGGTCCTCCATTCCTTCAACGTGACCTTTCAGAGTGGCCTTCTCAGCCTCAGTTTGTCGAACAACTCCCTGAGACTAAGCCTGATGTTGTTTTGGCAGCTATCGTTGATATGCAGCAACCCTTTATCGATTGCGCTCGTTTTTCTAATTACTCCAGGCTCGTGCGATCAATAGCATACGTTTTAAGATTTATAAGGCATTGTAAACGTCAATTTGTTGCATCCAAATGTCTTTCATCGGAAGAATTACGTAATGCGTTATGTGTAATTGTTAAGCATTGCCAATCAGAATCATTTTCTGAATATGATTTACTTAAAAATAAGAAATCTTTATCTAACAAGAGTCCTCTTTTAAAATTTAACCCATTTTTAGACGAAAATAATGTCATGCGTGTTGGAGGACGTCTTGCTAATTCAAATTTCTCTGAGGATAAAAAATATCCTATTATTTTACAGTCCACTCATAATTTTACTAAGCTATTGTTTAATTTTGAACACAAAAGGTTATTGCACGCAGGTCCTCAATTATTATTAGCGTCAATAAGAGAACAGTACTGGCCTATTGGTGGGCGTAACCTAGCGAAGTCCTGCTATCATAATTGTGTAAAGTGTACTCGCATGAAGGGTAACATTATAACCCCATTGATGGGAAATTTACCACGGCAGCGGCTTCTTCCAGGTGGCCATCCGTTTGAAAGTGTAGGTGTCGATTATGCGGGACCTATGTATAGTGCTAGTCGTCAAGGTCGCGGTTGTAGATTAGTAAAGGTGTACATTGCAGTTCTTTATTTGCTTTACCACTAAGGCAATTCATTTAGAGCTGGTGGGGGACTTGACGAGTAATAACTATTTACTTGCCTTACGCCGATTTATATCGCGAAGAGGGAAACCGGTTAACATTTATTCTGATAACGGCACCTCGTTTGTGGGCGCATACAACGAACTTTCGAGATTTTTAAAGTCCAATTGCGATTCTTTGGAGTCAGATGCTGCTAATGAAAATATTAATTTTCATTTTATTCCAAAATTCGCTCCGCATCAAGGTGGCCTTTGGGAATCGGGTGTTCGGTCGACCAAATATCATTTAAAGAGAGTGTTGGGAAATTGTAATCTAACGTATGAAGAGCTTAACACCACGTTAATTCAAATTGAGGCCGTGTTGAATTCTCGACCACTAACGCCACTCTCTTCGGATCCCACGGATTACACCCCATTGACACCGGGTCATTTTTTAATTGGGCGACCTCTCACATCGTTACCACACCAGGACTGTCAGGACCTATCTGCAAGTCATTTATCCCGATACCATCGCATTGAGCAGCTGCGCCAACATTTTTGGGCTCGGTGGAGCAAAGAATTTATTGCGGAGTTACAACAACGCGTCAAATGGCGTTCCAGCAAGGACGATTTGAAATTGGATACACTTGTGGTGGTTAAGGAAGATAATCTTCCACCATTGAAATGGCGATTGGGCAGAATTGAAGCCGTATTCCCAGGAACAGATGGTATTGCCCGTGTCGCTGACATAAGGACGTCCACTGGTATTATAAGGAGGGCATTTAATAAGATTTGTCCACTACCAGTTTCAGCAGATTCTGGTTGAAAGGAAGCCTTTCAACGCCCGGGGGGCATGTTCAAGCGCCTAGCAACTTTTCGCCGCAATGACCCATTAATATTAAGATGCGTCCTATTTATCTAAGGTTCTCTTCTGTCAAGGTTCGAATACAAGTAGTTCATACAAGTCACGTCTCCGTCTTTAATTTATTCCCGAAAATTCAGTATCCAGTCTTCCAGTCATTTACAATATTACATATACCTACCTACATATACTATATAGTAAATATGTGTGTTGTTACGGTAGGTATATGTAATGCAATGCACAATTGTAAACATTATTTATTAATCATCTGTAATTCTTTTAATTCAACGTTTTAATTAAATAATTATATGCATTCTGGGCATTGACAGTTTTTCCTTTTGTTTCAGACATAGAGACTTGTAGAATAAAATATGTGTAGAGACTTTTATACGACACTTTTACGGTAGTTGATATTATCGTAACTTTATACATTAATAAATTATTTAATATATAATGGTCCAATTTATTCGCCTAATTTATGATACATTACTACGCGATAATAATATTGCTGATAAGTTTATTATATAACCTGATAACGCGGGGAAATACTGTATTTTACTTAATATTACTTAAAAATAACTTAACTAAATACGTATATATTAAATTCTCTCAAAATTGGCACATAATGATTATTATGACGATATAATAATACCAAGAATTATAGGTTGGTAATATACAATATTTATTACTAAATAGAGCGTAGTTGTAACTTGTTTGGAAATGGAAATAACGATCACACTTAGCTTTTTCCCGCGGCTTACACCAAAACCATCATTGGTGAAAACCGCATTAAAATCCGTTCAGTGTTTTTGAGTTTATTGTAACACGGTCTGACAGACGCGGTGGGAATTTTACTTTATAGTCTTTTGAGACACTTCAACACAAATCTGGCAATCTGTCTAAAAGCGCGAAAAAAAATTGCCCGTCAAAGACACTGATGTAAAACATTTATTTTTATTTAAAACTTTATTGCACAAAATTATGTACAAATGGTGGACTTAACGCCATATGGCATTCTCTATTAGAGACCATAAACATCGTGGCACGACAGCGTCATTCGCCGTCAAGGCATTTGAGTCGATTTTACTGCCATTTTGATTGATTTTACATCCATGAACCTTGGATTTATGAATCAGTTACTTCCATCTCCATACACATAGCACGAACATTATCCTTCTACAGTCAACATAGTCTTTCAGACGAACACAGGTCCGTCCCTATCCACTCACAGAACGTGTAGATTCTCACAGTTTTTGAACTTTGAATCCTCTTTCCCGAAGATCCATGTGAACATCTGCCTCGCCTTCATACTGGCTCGCACCATGCCTCGTGACTTGTACCAATGGGCTGGTGAAGACTCCCTGCCTCCTTCGGCGGAGTACTGGTGCTGCTTTAAACGTATTTGGTTGAGAATGCCGACCAAAAGTTCATCGACGTTGTGGTTGATGCCGACGGATACTTCGATGAACTTCGCCTTGTACGTACACGCGAGGCATTTGCCGTCTGTCAACAAATTGTGTTTTTTAGTTTGATCATTTAGTTAGATTTTTGTTGCTATGGACAGGGATAGGTGGAAGCAAGTGGGGGAGACCTTTGCCCAGCAGGGAGACAACGTAGGTTAATTAAAAAAAATCTTTAGATAATAATCCTGCTGACATGTTTGTTCCTCAGTCACGACTGGGTGGATTATGATGAAATTTGGTATGCGGGTAGAGCAAAACCTCAGATATACATAGGTTACTATTTATCTTGTCAGTAAGCTTCTCATTCCTGATCCTGTGTCGTAGAGAAACACTGAGCCATAGCTCTTTGGGCGACTTTGAGCTTCCTAACGATGAAGAACGTATTTCAAGTATACACTGAATTGAAAATTACTATTTATTATTAATATTTTTCGGTCCCAAATTTCTACTGAATCACAGAAAATAATGTTAAATAAACAAAGGCATTTATAACGAATGTCTTAGTAACAAAGTATTCGTAATTCCGTCATCCAATTTTGTCAGTAAATAGATATTCAGAAGACAAACTCATCCCCTCATTACGGCCTATTATAGGGAGGAGAATTGATTTCCCAAGAGTTATAGCTATCCGAGGGTTGGTATTGATGGAATTTATCGTGAACAAGTGTTCTTCGATTATGGTTATTTTTATTCTATGGCTTATTCCTTTAGCTTTATATTGTGACTTTAGAATCTTAATAATTAAGTTTCTGAAATGGTAACTACCACGAAGCTAGTAAATATAGGTCCATTATATGCTGTGCTGATTGTTACGAGGGAATCGTTTGGTCAATGACTATGTAAGGGTTTAATTTGAATCACAAAATCATCGAAAATCCATGCTCCTTCACATCAAAAGGCTATGACAATCAGGGACATTCAAGAATGCCGCAAGAAGTCATTCAAGGGTTTGTATTTTGGCTAGGCATGAGGATCTGAAAACGATGGCCCTAAAAAAATAATTTAAAAAAAAATCGATACTTTGGCCAATGTGACACGCCGCGAGAATGCCATTGAGAGCCTGGTGATGCAGGGCAGAGTGGATGGAGTTAGGTCTCGGGGGGAGTTCGCGATGCGTTGTACCGACCAAATAAAAGCTCTCACCAACGCATCTCTAAATGAGAATGCCCACCAGGCATCAGTTCGGGAGAAATGGAGAGCCACGTCTCCAAACAGCATGCCTGATCACGACTGCTCTGTTAAGAGCATACGAAGAAGAAGAAAAAGAAATCTATTCTATGGTGGAGGTTTCAGCAGACATGTAGTTTCAGATCGGCCATGACCTTGCCGCGTTGAGATGCCGCTCAGACTGAGCGTGGCGTGCTTCATATATATATATTTATTCCGTAGATCCTACCGCTTACCGCGAGGCTGCCGCTCACCGCGGCAAGGATGTGGCCGAGCCTTTATAATCTTACCTTGTGTAGACACAGCTCTGCTCCTTGCTAAGTCAATCTTATTAGCGACCAACAACGCTGGTCTGCAACGCAGCATGTCACAGTCAAGCAGTCTGGCCAACTCTTGCTCAGCCTTCTGGAAGGACGCCTTGTCGACCACCGAGTAGATCACCACGAACGCGTCTGGTGGCTCTGACCTCTCGATTTCTTCCTGATGGAGAAAAATATTGGGAATGGAACCTTGTCAACATTGATTAATGACAGGAATGCAGAACCTGAAGAAGATGTACAGTCTGATGAAGAGAAACCCGACCACTTTGAGATTACGATTCGGTGAGATAGGGGGTCTGCATCTGATTTTCAATATAATTAATGAGTGATTTTACAGTAAAAGAAAACATCATGAGGAAGCCTGCACTCTAGTTTAATAATTTATCAGCTAGTGTATGAAATGGAGAAGGCAATCGTCGTTGTTTGTGTTTCATTCCATGAGGAATAGGAGTGTAGAAGGGAATGCTGAATATAATAAAACCTGGCTGCCATTAAATTCAATCTTTTGACTGGTTGATGGCAGAAAAAAAATCATTTACATTTCGACTTTTTCACTTATAGCTCATATCATATACCGACATTCTTCATTCTTCTTCATTCTTCAAGTTTAGTACTATTTTCTCAATAAACCTTCAAAATCAAAATGACTGTTCAGCAAAGCAGTACCTTGGTGGTGGTACAGTTGACGAAGTAGAGCTCCGACTCCTCGCCATTCAGCATTATTGATACCTTCTGCTCCGAGCTGTCCACATCTGAAAACAAAAAATCATTAAGTCATTTCTCAAAAATAACTAGTAAAAAGCATGGAATGAAAAGAAAGGGCCAAGCCTCATATTTTGGCTGAGGCAAAGAAAAAATACACTAACACGACTGAGGTACAAAGTTTGTGAAGTTAGCGCCAAAGGTTAGCGCTTGCAAAGTTAGGGCTTTTTACTCTTGGCTCTACATTTTTTGACAGTGCCATTGGTCTCGTTTGACAACAATTTACTCGAACATATTATTGGTGGGATTATATTTCCAGTTCCATGATAATATTTCAATAAATTGTCCTTGTTGTACAATATTTATAAAGAGAAAAATAAAAACTCTCTTAAGAAAATCACGAGGATTTTAAAGCGAAAATTTATTTTAATATTCTATCTATGAGAAGACTGTGATCATTTATAAGAAGACATCGCCTTGTTTATATTCATGAGATGTTTAGTATAATTTATCAAAAGCAAGTAATAAATGTTTGAAACTAAGGTTCCTGAAGGTCCAAGGTACCTGAAAGTTAGGTATTTATTTATTTAAAACTTTATTGCACAAAATTTTAAAAATTATATACAAATTGTGGAGTGGACTTAACGCCATATGGCAATCTCTACCAGTCAACCATTAGACCAAATAGAGAGTAGTAAGGTATGGTTTTGAGCTTTACGAAAAAACTACTGACTGAAACTGAATTAGATATAGACATTGAAATATAATTCGTTACTACAACTTCATAATTTTGTCACGCCGGACTGCCACACCGGAGGTCCCGGGTTCGATCCCCGGTCGGGTCAAGATGGACAATGATATTTTGATTGATCTAAGTCTTGGATGTGTTTATCTATATATCTCTCTCTCTTTAGTCTATTTCCTCATGACTGAGGGTCGTGGTTATTATATGGAATGAAACACACACAACGACCTTCTTGGCAATTTTAATGGAGTGGTTCGCCATTGCCTTCTCCATTTCACACACTAGCTGATAATCATCAACCAGAGTGCAGGTTTCCTCACATGTTTTCCTTCACCGGAAGCAAGTGGTGGTCGAAGAAAACTAACATGAGTCAGATTAGTATACAAACTCATGTACGAGTAGCCCGGGCAGTATTCGAACCTGGGATTTTGCATCCACAGGCGGGCGCCCTACCACTCGGCCACCACAGCTTCAATTAATTATTTTAATTACTTATCTACATATGTAACCCGGATTTTAGTTTTCCTGCTAAGAGCCGACTGGCAGGAAGTAGCGCAGAACAGGAAGGAATGGAAGATTCTAGTATCGGAGGCCAAGATCCTCTTTGGGTTGTCGAGCCATCGAAGTAAGTATCTACATATGTAAATGTTATAAAATAAAGTATCGTAGAGTTAATATTCCATAACACAAGTTTCGAACTTACTTTGGGCACAGAATACATAGTGCTTTGGGGCTAAGCTCGATCTGTGTGATTTGTCCGTATATAAGTATTTATTTATTTGATAGCTAATTAAATTGTGATGGTAAGACAGGATAAACAAAGCCATTGAGTAACTATCCATTTACTATCTTACTTTGGGGTTAACTCAATCTGTGTGATTTGTCCGTATATATATATATATATATATTTATGTATATTTTTTTATTTTTTTTATTATCCATTTGCCGCGGGAACAACCCTAGTATTACTAAAAAAAGCTTGACCCAAACTTGAAAATTTGTAAAGCCTAATTGTTCTCCCTAACATCAATCATGTGACGTCAAATGTCAATTAGGGATATTTGAACTGGCGTTGTGAGCAAACACACATGCCTTAATTATATCATGTTGGGTGTAATTTGGGCTGATTTGAACCCTCATGAATTTGAGGTCGCGAAAAATGAGAATTAAAATTAATTTATTCGTATACCACATTTGAATGTTGAAATAGAGAAAATAAAAATACGCAATGACGAAATATGAGATTAAATATCACAGACGTAAAAAAAATTACATTAAAATGATTAAATACTCGCTTTTGAGTGCGGCTTCGCCCGCGTGAATTTCCCACGGTAACAGTACTTTTTCTTGGAATGAAAAGTACTCTATGTCATTCTCAGTACTTCTTACTATGTGTGATTGTGTATGCTAATTTTCAGGACGATTGGTTTAGTAGATAAAGCGTGAAGAGGTAACAAACACATAAATAAACAAACTCACTTTCGGATTTATCATAATAGGATTAGGATAAATAATATTTAATTAATGCTAACTTTATGGATTGAATATTTTTCATAATTCATTGAAGTTTTTATGATTTTAATCTCATAATAATAACATAACACTCACTTTTTGGGCAGTTGTGTACAAAACACCGCTAATGAACGTCGTTATAAAGTTTAAATTGCTTTTATTCAATACTACAAGAGTTGTATATTGTTAGAATATATTTTGATCCATACAATTAAGGAAATTTTTAGTTGAACAACCATCGACTCTGTTTTCCACGAATTCTATAAAATGTGGTTATTATAATGGTTGTTATAATTTTCGTAGTAATTTTTTGAGACTTTTTGAGTTTTGTATATTTTTCTCGTTCCATGCTGTTCTACATAAAATGTGTCAGCTGCTGTGACCTCTTAATGATAACTATGTCCAAAAACTTTAGCACTGGAATACGTAGTACTAGGATGCTTTAGAACTAACGTACATGGTACTCGCATACTTCGACATTGGATACTTTAGAACTAACGTACACTTTCTACATTTCGTACTTAGACATTCAGTAGCGGAATCCTATATCTTAAAGTGATGATTATAGAATTGATTTATCATTCTCAGAAATTCCTGTTCGCCAAACTGTCACTCACAACCTCTGCCATTACATAGTCATTGTTCTAAATAACAGGTAAATCATCGTCCAATCTTGGCCAGGCATTTTGCATTGTCCAGGCTGTATTGGCTATAAATTGGCAGTCTACGAAGCTCAGTGGCGGATTAAAGGTCTAGCATAGCTCAATAACTAAATTGGTCGAGTCGGTTAAACGTCAGTCAAGTTGAAGTCAAGGAAACGTCTGTGAATACGGGTGTCCAAGATTTGTTTATTGTATATTATGTATATTAGAATAATTATGTAAGTTAGAAACTAACATACCTACACACTATAAAATTTAAAATCACTTTCCAAACAACTAAAAAATTTTTTTAAATTAAAATATTTATTTATGATTAATAACAGTCAATCCAAAATAATTAAAATTGTTATAATGATGGCATTGTTGTGTTATGACTGATATTCAAAACTGGGCCAAGAATGACATCCAAAAGCAGAAATGAATTCGATATGATAATTTAAATTTGTGACAGATGAGAAAAGGTATGTGCCAGCGCAGCGCACGAAATAGATCGAAGGAGGAAACACTACACGTTACAAAGGTAACTTGACATGCAATTGACTGTACAAGGCTAAAAATAGAACAAAACTACTATTCCAGTGAAGTTATGGAAAAGTATGGAGGTGGCCTATATCCGAAGATGGACGGAACAAAGGCTGCAATGATGATGACTATTTCCAGCATTACCACTTATTTATCATACAATCTACCAAAAATGTTGCTAAAATCTACCAAAATCTACTAAGCCCTGTTTCAAATTCTACTTTTAAATATTTTGTATGAAAAGCATACATTCGGGTACCCGAATCCGGGTTCCGAATCCGGATTCCGAATCCGGATTCCGACCGGAATAGCACCGTATTCAATAATAAGTTACGGTAAAACCCTTGGATATGGACAAGACTTCGTAGTGATATAGTGTAGCCATTTTCTTTTTTGGCCTGGATTCTTGTATTTTATTTTATTTATTTAATTCTTACATACACATATCATTACAGGTACACCCAATGCGATAGTGTAGAAATTACAATTGTTTTGCATTACTATTATTAAGAATGTTCTAATTTATCGATTTTCTACCGAATCTACTAAACTATACCGATTTTCTACTGAAATTACTACTAAAATATCGTTCCATTTGTTTCAAAGTACCAGAAAAGTAGAAATCTACTAAAAGTGGTCACACTGACTATTCCAGTGATAGCAAACCGCCAATTTGATGTCACAATGGACCCATTTAGTTCAACGCGGAGGGTCGTCGTGTCAAAATCAGGTTAGCCAAGAGCTAGAGAATTTGCATAGCACTACTTAGTCTTTAGTAATCTGTGGCACTATGATCGGTTTGATAGTGACCCTATAGGAATCCTGGAACCATCAGAAGATCTCCATGTCGTATGTCGAGCCAGTTTTATGTTTCTTGTGCACCAATATTATTTGTCAGAAACTCAAATAGATCATAAATCAAATAGTAAATTGTATGAAAATTTACAGGTTCAAAATCCTCTGCATGTATATAGGTATATATTGTCCATATATACAGGTATATATCAATATATGTAATGTATGCATATACCCTCTGGTTTGCACCCATATATTTTCTCTTTTTGACCCAAAGGGTGGTAGAGAATGCTTTTAACATTAAGTTCATCTATTGTGTTTTTACCATTTGTATTCTATGTAATAAAGGTGAAATAAATATAAAAAAACTGTTGTACAATAGAGGAACTAAAGTCAAGTCAATTAGCGACTAAAAATCAAAATTGATCGAAGTGCATTTCCTGAAAATGCCTGTAGAACGCAAAATAGGGGCGGGAAAGTCTAACGATGATTGACTTATGTAAATGAGGACTGGACATGGCATAGTGGAGGGTGTACATTGTGCTAGTAGGGTTGTCACAAGCCTGACCTGTCTTATTCTGAGTAGAGTAGTCAGTGGTCCATGACGCTTGGTCCGAATCTATGTATGAGCAGGACGTTGCAACTTAAGAGTACACACACACATCCCACAGCCACAGATAATATCTAAATTGTAGATTATGATTAAAACTTAAAGTCCCTAAATAATAGGACAATGATAATATGGTCCAACTTTACGACTAACAAATCACATAGCCACTCGAAGGAGAGAATCCAGGCGTATGTATCTTGAGCCATTGTGTTCTATAATATAATTCATGGAAAATTTGACTCCACCACCTTACTTAGAAAAATATCCTTGTTTGTTCCACGAAAAGCTATGCTGCGTGGGGTCCGAACCAGGCCTCTTTTTGCTGTGCCAATTTGTCGAACCAATTCTGGACATCGATCCCCCATTCATCGTATGGCTGAGACTCACAACAAGTTGTTTCCAAACAAGGATAGACATTTTTGCTAGCACACCATTTCCGTTTAAAAAGATGCTTCAACTCTGTTTTGTGTGACCTTGATAGGAACTAAATTTATTTTTTTATTTATTTATTTATTGTTCACTTTTTTACATGTTTTCAGTTTTCTTCTTTTTCTCACAAAAAAAAATCGCTTTATGTCGGTACTTTGTCGATTTTTACTTCTTTATGAATGAATGAATGAAAGAATATTTATTCAAGTAACCAGGACTCATAATGTTAGTAAACTTATGCTATGTTAGTAGAAATTATTTACAAAATTTATGGCGGAGGCCACTCCTCCACCATGCCTACGTACGCACAGTCCAGCCTGCTTGCGATCATGCGCAAGATGCTGTTGTTGCTCTCTCGCACTCGGCGCACCAGGGATGCACACCTTTTACGCATTATTGTGTTAAAACAATCCACCCGTGCATCAGCGAACATTCCTGATGCGCTACAAAAGCGAGGTAACCTCAACAGCATCCTGAACGCATTGTTGAACTGCACGCGAAGAGCTTCATAAGGTTTTTGAGTATACCTTGCCCACAGACTGCACGTGTAAAAAGAACAACAAAAAGCTTTAAATAGGGTAAGTTTTACTTCCCCAGAACAACGCGCAAATCTGCGAGCAAGCATGTTCGCTCTCACTGACAAAGCCCTACGCTCCCTCTCAATGTCTTCATCGTCCTTGAGGTCGGGAGTCAGCATATGGCCGAGGTATTTAAATTTATACGCCCTCTGGAGTACAGTATTGTTGAGGTACACTGGTGGAAATTTGTCATATAGCTTCCTCCCGTCCCCAAAGACCATGACTTGACTTTTCTTGACATTGTATATCAAGCCATGAGAGAGGGCGTAGGCTTCGCAAGCCGCAACCAACGTCCGCAGCCCACAGACAGATGCACTCAGCAGCGCCATGTCGTCCGCGTAACTGATGTTATTAACGCACACCCCATCTATGTGACAACCGACACCAGCGCTGCTGAGCTTCTCTATCATTTCATTTATGTATAGATTAAAGAGCGTGGGTGAGCTTAGCCCCCCTTGTCTCACCCCGCACTCCAATCCATACGGTCTGGAGAGGATTCCATCCCATCGCACATTATTGACCTGGTTAGAATACCAAAATTTGAAAATGTTTATGATATCCACAGGAACGTTGGCTGTTTCAAGTTTATTCCATAATATGTCGTACGAAACCAGGTCAAAAGCGGTTAACAGGTCTAGGAAACAGGCAAAGACTGGAGTTTTGCGCCTAGAGTAGTAAGAGACAGCGTGCTTAAGACACAGAACTGCGGTTTCAGTTGACAAATTGGGCCTAAACCCGAACTGATTATCATGTAGTTTTATGTGATTATTTAGTTGTATATTAAGCACGCCATCAAATACCTTTGATATTACGGTAGCTAATGAAATAGGCCTATAATTATTTTTGTCTCCGAGATCCCCTGTTTTATTCTTAACTATAGGTACAACTATCGTACGCATCATATCCTCAGGCATGTACCCATGACCTATACAAAAATTAAAAAGTAAATATAATACACGAGGCAAATGCGGACCCGCAAATTTAAGATGCTCAATACTGAGCCCGTCGTGGCCAGGTGATTTACCCCTGGACATAGATTTTACTATTGTAGCTATATCTTTTATTGAAAAATATAATTCCCTTTTTTTTTTTTTTTTATTAAATATGGGTTTGCTCTTGACCACAATCTTTTCACACCGGGCTCAATATTCAGTTTCGAAAGTGAAGGCCCAAGAGGTGATTTTACAGTAAAACGATCCACAAACTGATCCGCAATACTCCTTGGATCACTCATCCCGCCAACACTCACGGGCTGATTCGGCCTACATTGCAAGCGGTTGGTGTGTTTCCAAAATGAACGAAAATCCTTTTTGGAATGGTGGGAGGCTAGAATATCCATCTTTATTTGAGTTTCGTGGTCTTGACACCATTTCAACCGAGACTTAAATATTTTTCGAGATTCGCACATTTCTTTATATGCATCGCCATCTTTAGGTTTACCCTGCAAGACCCACATTTGGAATTTTAGCCTGGCCAACCCGTGAGCTCCAGCGACATGCTTGTTCCAGCCCGCAACAACTTTTTTATAGATTTTTTCCTCTCACAGGATATTATAGAGGAATCTTTGAGGGCCTGCACAATATTTTTGTATAATCCGTCTATTACACTCCTATGACTAGAAATATCACACATACTGTCTCTACATTTTTCTATGTGTCAACCTTTAGTGGTAATGTTCTTGTTTTTACTTCTAATTTCATTGTTTAATCTGTGAAAAATGTACTGGGTTACGTAATTAATAAGTTCGTTTGTAACTACGTCTTTGTTATACCTTTTATTATGTAACTGTTTGTTTTTCCTGAATAAATAAATAAAAAAAGGACTGCGAAGAATCTAAAAATACCTCTCGCATCAAAATCTTTTAAGCCGTTCGGTAATTATTCTACTAATATTATAAATGTGAAAGTTTGGATGTGAGTTCGTGACTTTGTGAGGATGTTTGTTACTTAATCACGCAAAATCTACTGGATGGATTTCGATAAAATTTGGTCGTATACCAAATTTTATCGAAATCCATCCAGTAGATTTTGCGGGAATACCGGAAATAACACATAGTGTATTTTTTATCCCGAAATTCCTACGGGAGCGAAGCCCCGGGGCGCAGCTAGTAGTGGAATAAAGAAATTCATGAACGCTGAAATTATAACACTCCTTTTTTGGCAAGTCGTGTAAAAAAATTGTTGTGCAGCAACACAAAATGCAGGTCAAAGCTGGCATCCCTAAGGGTAATTTAGTGTTTGACACGCAACCGATACATCACGCCACGCCAGCTAGCTAGGCCTGCTAGCACGTCAATGCGGGATTTATCTTGATAGTGGCTTTCCTAAAGTTATTATGAATTTACTAGCTGGCCCCCGGGGCTAGTCTCCCTTGGGAATTTTGGGATATTAAGTATCCTATATACAATTACATGTTATATTCTAACCGTGTACCAAATTTCATCGAAATCCGTCTAGTAGATTTTGCGTTATTGATTACAAGGAGAAAATAATTAAATCGATTTCTAGGAGCTAATACATAATATTAGAGGTTTAGGTAAGTTTACACCCGGTGTTGATGCCGAAGCATTTAAAACATGTTTAAATCTTGGTGTGAACAATGAATAAACCAAAACTTTGAATTGTTAAGGCCAAACTATTCTGTTTTAAATGTTTCAAAATCAGAAATATATTTATTGTCAAACATAGGTAAATAAATGGTCATTCATCTATGTAGTGTATCTCTTTGTCTTGCCCTATCTTAAAATCAATAGATACACAAAGAACAAAGAATCAATTACAAAGCCCAAAGTTCACGACATCGTAAATTCAGCCCTTTAACGGCAACTTTTCCACTCAAACACTTGAAAACTAAGTGAAAGTCAATTACATCTTTTGATGGAACTTCTAATCCCCAGTGGATTTTAATGACGGCAATGTGGGTTGGATCTGTCACGATGTTGATTGAATTTTCCACTGTCGACGGCGGCATGGCTCCAACTCAACCCGACTAAGGGCCATGAAAATGGCGACAATCATATAAGGAAACTACTTTTTCTGCCGTCTATCTATCGTAATTAATTATGATAGCATCTTAGTAAATAAATAAATAAAAATATATTTATTGCCATACTAACAATTGCATGCTTGTTATGTCTTTTATATAAATTACACAAAAGTAGACAAAATAATGACTTATCTTGTGTTGTCTCCAACTATTAGTTGGAGACGTTGTCTCCAACTATTAGTTGGAGACAACGCTGATTTTCAGGCACCCCCTCCCTGAGATCTAATGCGGGAGTTGGTAAGAAGAGGGCTAAATATTTAAAAAATAACAATTAAATCGGTATTCGGCTGTCCCATTTCAAAACCTAGTAAGGGACATTTTTACAAAAAACATTTTATTACTTATTCATGTCATGAATAAGTAATAAAATGATTTTTTGTAAAAATGTCCCTTACTAGGTTTTGAAATGGGACAGCCGTATTATGTACCTAAATTAGTAAGTAAATAAGTCTTTCACAATTTTCTCGAAACTGTGTTAACTGTAGCAAATCATATAAACTAAATAGTATTTGACTGTAAGTAATCATCTTCTTACACGACTACCAAAAAAGGATTATGTATTAAGGGATTTTTATAAAATTTTGTAGGTGCACGGTGGTGCACGGGTAGAAAAATACACATAGCGTACGTTTTTTCCCGAAATTTCCATGGGAACGAAGCTGCCGGGCGCAGTTCTTTACTATTGAAGTAATTTCTTAGTTTCCTTTTTTATTTTGATGGTTTTCCTGGCCACACGCTGGATAACCATCACATATTGCCTGTCGTTTCCAACACATTAGATCGAGTGGCTCTTTTTTATTGGTCTAGGATAAACGAAAAAAAAGGATTAGGTCATCATATTACGCGATTCCGTCAAAATACATGCAGCAAAAATGATCAAAACAAAATTAACTAAAAGTGAATTAATTGCTGACACAACGTATGATATATATTTTTGGATCTTCGGCTTATCAGCCCAAGAGAACCCTTCATTTACACAGTGGTCAGCGGTCGGAAACATTTCGGCTAAAATAATGAAACAATGTAAAAATTAGGTGAAAATTTTTCTTTTCGGTCGTTACGCGCGGATTCAAATGTACATAAAGTTTAGCGATGGTCCAGTCAATTGGACAATTCCAACTGTAGTACAATATCATAATTTTATTTGCCTCCGTGACAGTGGTAAAGTCTTTGCTTCGAACTACGAGGTTCCGGGTTCTTTAGCCTTGGATGTTCATCAATGTATGTATCGTATTTAAAATATAGAATATTTTTAAAAAGTTGCAAAAGGAACAATCTTCTGATTTTATTTATTTTCTTTGTAGTAATTAACTTACAATTTTATATAATTTTCAAAGGAATAAGGAAAAGATAACGGTTATAATTATATACATATTATTACAATTGCGGGCTTGAGAAGGCAGCGGCGTTATTACAAAATAAGAAATGAGAAAAAAATCTTTTCTTTCACAAGGCTATAACGTAATTACAATAAATTTACCAATCAATCAATCAATCAATATTTATTTGCAAGAATACAGTTTATAGAAGACTAGCTGTCGCCCGCGGCTTCGCCCGCGTGAGTTTCGCTTAGATGAAAAATCTCTCTTGGAGCTTTTCATCAGATGTTCCAGATCTTCAATTTTTATACGTCAGCAGAAAATGCTCATCAGGTTGAACGATTTTTGCTAAGGCGCCATTTCCATATATGTTATAGTGTAGCTGGTCTCTTGGAGCTTTTCATCAGATGTTCCAGATCTTCAATTTTTATACGTCGGCAGAAAATGCTCATCAGGTTGAACGATTTTTGTTAAGGCACCATTTCCATATTACTTATAGTTTAGCTGTTCCGTTATGGTTCTTCATCAGGTGTTCCAGTTTTCAAAATGAATTATAGCCTATATGTTGCCCAGGCTTAATAGCTATACAACAAAAAAAGTTTCATTCAAATCCGTCCAGTAGTTTTTGCGTGAAACGCGTACATACATACAGACAGACAGACAGACAGACAGACAGACAAGAAATTCCAAAAAAAAATTTTTGCTTTCTATTGTTCTTTTTAGGTCTCCCTCTATCCATTTCAGTCAAAAATATTAAATGTACAGACAAAATATTTTTACTGTTTTATTATATGTATAGATGTAACAATTTAACACAGGTACATGTATTCAACCTCAAAGTAAGGCATGCAAAATTTTAAATTCGTATTACACATTAACATGTCTTAATATGAATGTTTTACTATGTATTACCCTATTAATTCTGTTTATAAATAATGCCTGTGGTAGAAAGGTCTCTTATTCAAATACTATTCATTCCTCATAAGTATACCTATGGACTGCGGTGATTGCTTACCATCAGGCAACCCGCATGCTCGTTTGCCTACTATTTCATAAAAAAAAAATGCCACCATTATTAGCTTTCGGTGAAGGAAAATCGTGAAGAAATATGCACTCGAGTTAACGATTCATCATCAAGTGTGTAAAATGGAGAAGGCAAGTTATTGAGTGTGTTACATTCCACGTAATGTAGCAAGTGGTGAACTAGTCTCTGCCTATCCGTACGGGAAACATGTAGGTAAGTTTATTAAGTTTCTACAGTTCAGTCGTCTGTTTTCAAATCTTGCAAGTTAAATTTGATCCTTCTATATTTCCTACGTGCTTCAATATTGAGTTAAAAACTTGCACGCATGTTTTCATCTATAAAAGCAAGTTGTAGAAGTTGTAAATTTTATCAAAGTTCAACTGTTGTCGCGCGAAAACGGAACATTCATACGTACTTACACATTTAAAATATTAAATAGGTATTGCGACGAAAAGGTTTACGTTCCCTGCATTTGGCTAAACCTTTTATTCAAACACGGCTTACGTTGACACTCAACCAAAATCCAGTGTTGCATAATTGAAGTACGCATTTTATTGTAGACTTTTATTGGTACTGAGTTTATCAACTCGCTTTACCTAAGTATTGAATAATGGATTTATTTATTTTAGAGGGTATGGTCGACGGCTGTGGTCGCAGGTTCAAATCCTAGTTGTGTTTCATGAGTTGGTATATCAAACTGATTCACTTAGAAAATTTTCAAGATTTTCGCTGAGATAGTCAATCTAAAATGTTACTCCGAGATTCCCATAGGAGTAAAATCCTGGGTGTAACAAGAAAAAAAACCTTTTTTAAAATCGTAGAATAAAAAAACTGTTATACGAGCAAGCACGATCGAAATAGGGGCTTTGTCGATCGTATCTTTTTTGTTTTTGGCTCCAGCGAGCTATATCCTAATCCACTTTGCGGACGCCGGATCTACACTCGCGCCGAAACAAGGCGAGGATCACACGTATCGAGCAAAGTAGCGAGTCGACTCGGCCTAGTAGGTAGAACGGGGCCCGAGCTAAAGTTTCGCTGTTTGCGATGCTGTTTTTTACGAAATAAAAATGTTTTAGTATGGAAACTCTATCAAATAAAAATTGACCAGATAAATAACCATTTACTTTTTTTTATGATAATTACTTGCTTATTATAAAATAAAAACCTAAAAACTAATCATAAAAAACTGTTACTTGTTTTAAATTTTGAGCAGCCCAAGTGCTTCTTGGAGCTCGGCGCAATGTTTATCTGAATCAACGATTTTATTTTATTTTTTCGATTTTTTATGCACCAAGTTTTCAGCTGAGAGCACTGTCTCACCCGTTTAATCGATACGTGTGATATAAAAATAAAAAAACACGACTGACAAGTTTTACTCAAAAAGTACAAACAAACATATAAGTTATATACATTTTCGAAATCGCCTTTTAAAGCCCTTCAATTTGATACACCACTCGATAAGATTGATCATATTTTATTTTTTTGGTCTGCTATTTATCGCATATATAATCCGCCATTTTGTTTTTATGATGACGTCATATAGCCTATGTCACTCGGAAGAATGCAAGGAATCTAAAAATACCTCTCACATCAAAATCTGTTAAGCCGTTCAGGACTTATGGTGGAATAAAGAAACTTACATACATACATACATACTTACTTACATACATACATGAACCCTGAAAACATAACACTCCTTTTTTGGTCAGTCGTGTAAAAATAGAGTTAATACTTAATTTGTTTGATCAAATATTTTTATGGTCCATGTAATAAAAGATAAATATAACTAGTGGTTCTGTCAGAACAGTAGACCTCGCGAGCCCTTCCACGAAATAACCGATATTTTACCGTGTCCCTGGCTAAAAAGAGTTTTGAAACCAACCTACCAATGCTGGAAAGAAAGTAAAAAGTTCTCATATTTTACCCATAAGCCGAAACATGTTCTTGTGGTTGGTCAATACCACTTGTACCTCAAATAATATAAAAAATAATATAAAAATAAATATAGACGGACAAATCACACAGATTGAGTTAGCCCCAACGTAAGTTCAAGACTTTACAGGGATGCTAATTTAACAATACTATATTTTATAACAAATACATATAGATAAATATCCAAAACCCACGTCAATCTGAAAAAGATTATTTTCCATCTTGACCCGACCGGGGATCGAACCCGGGACCGGTGTAGCCGTCCGGGGCGTGATGACCGTTAGGCCACGGAGGTCGTCAGTCGTCAGAAATGCATGGTACCTATTGGTTATATGTATGTATATGTTATTTGTGCAACAAAATTAAAGTTAAAAAAAGAAAGTTCAATTTGAAATCGAATCTCTCTGATTAGTAAGTATGTAGGTACACGTATTATATATATTACTTTTTATAATAGGATTCTAATCATACAATGAAGTTTTTTGATATCAGAATTCTTTCAAGTGTTCAAGATAATTCTACCATGCAAAGCAATCCACAATACAATACCATTAACCAAATAAATACACACAATTCAAAGCCAAGCAAGACAAAAAAAAAGCCATATGATTTTTAAGAACCATTTAATTTTATTTAATAAATAAATCAAGTCACTCTTGTAAACGTATTAGCGATTTTGCGAGTATTAAAAGCTTTGGTGCGCCATCTATTGATTTTTTTGTGAACTATCGTATGAGAATCTATAACATATGGATTTATAGCGGTTTTATTGAATTTTACTATGTTGTTCAAACAAAAAAAATGCGTCTTAATAAGAATAACAAAAATGTCTAATGACATTTTTGAATTATTTTTTAAATAGCTGAGATATGAGGTTTTTTTTTTATATTTCGGCCATTTTTTAAAATTTCGAAAAACTGGCTCGACTAAAAAATTCTATAAAATTACCGAACCTGCTTACAAAATTTCATGAGAATCGGTTCAGAAATGCGACCTGTAGGCGATAACATCCGGACAGACAAAATAATTTTCGGCTAGTGGAAACTGAGACGCTTCGCTCGCTGCGCTCGCTCGGTCGATAAATAATGCTCTTGGCCACAATCTTGCTCAGGACAGATATCGTCTTATTTCTTATTTCAGTCAGTCAGTCAGATTATTCAGCACCTTCTTATTTGGTAATAAATGCACCATTATTACGCAGACCTCTACGTAATCTAGGCCCACTAAGTTGAAGCGCATTGTCTCGGCGAGAGTGTAAAGCGGGCTTTAAATTAGAGGGTGGAAGGGGAGGGAATACTATGTGTCTGAAAGTTATTATTCCAAACAAAAGGTAAATAAAAACGCGCGTTGAAAAACCAAGATCTTTTTTTTTCGTGTCGAGTAATTCTGTGCTGTAGCTGTGAAGTTTAATTTTAGTCTTGTTGAAAAAAGTTAATTAATATTTTTCTAGTTACTTGTGTTTAAATTTTTAGTTATAGAACTAGGTCAATTTTGTTTAGCTTTGTTTAAAAAAGTTCATGAATACGTTTCTAACGTTAATTTTTTTCAACCCTCTACTAACTGCGACCGGGGTTTCGCTTCAGTGGGAATTTTTGGATTAAAAGAATATCATTCCACCTATATCTATACCAAATTTCATCGAAATCAGTTCCGTAGATTTTGTGTATTTTTCAAGGAAAACAAACAATCTATTAAACCTTCTGACAAACTTTCGTAGTTTCATAGCGTGGTTGTTTCGTAGCCAGTAAATTTTACAAAGCTATTTTGCTATGTGTTTAGTATTCACGTTATCACAGTAGGTAACCCGGTGTCCTGCGTGATCTGCAAATGCGACAAAGCTTAGCGAATAACAAATGTATTGTAACGGTTACCCCTGGGGTCCGTATTTTATTTTCTAAAAAAATGCTATTTTGCCAAATAGGTATGATAATATTTTCTCGCAAAGCTAGGGTGTTTGAACACGTCGCCTCGTGTTCCTGGGGCTTGGCCAAACCCCGTACTGGAGACGTTACGAAATAATTACATCAAAGCCCTCTTCAATAACATAAATGCTCATATATTGCTCTAGAACAACTGATTAATTGACACAGCCTTTATCGTATGACAATAGACTATCTTTGATTGACACGTCTGTTGCTCATACATTTAAATATCTCAATAATCTGATAAATAGTAATATTGTGAACTAATAATGAAGTTAGGATTGTCAATGAATCAGGTTCAAATAAAGGCTTGTAAGCCTATTGATTGGTACTGTTTTCAGACCATATAAATTGTACTCGATAGAGTAACAGGTATGATATGGGGCCACTTATCTGCAGATAGTGCCCCGCCCATTCATATGTGATCTTTGAGATAATATAATCTCTGAATACCAACTTTATTATAATTATTTTTTTTTTTTGTATTATCAGAAATTAGAAGGTGCGCACCGTTGGTATTCAATAATTGTATATACGTTCCATTGTATGGAGCGGTTGCTAGCTAGTCTTTTGGGCTGATACCTTTATTATTCTTTTGTTTGAGCCGTATACAAATATTGATGTTTTTGGCAAATTAAATAAATTCTTTGTAGAATCCTCACCTTTTCGGTGTAGAACTCTGCCCTGAGAAATAGATTTAATATTATATTTCTTTAAGTCCTAAATGGACAAGTAAAAACAATTAAATTTGAGTAATAGCAAAGAGTTTAATTTAGGATACTAGTTTAATAATTATCAGGGTCTTAACCTATTTTGAACTAATTAGAAACTATTTCATACCTTATGACTTAGGATGATGATAGCATTTATAATATGAAAGGAAATGTTGAGTGATCAATTAAATAGTAAAAATGTCCTAATTAGAGGGATGGTGATTTAAAAGACTCAAGAGAAATAAATGGTGTTTATATTCTGATTCTCACACACAATTAAAGAAAATACTAAACAGATCTTAAACAATAAATATACACACAGACAATCTTAATTCTAGCTGAAATAAAATCACAGCATTATTATGGTTTTAATTGTGTCCCCTCCACTCTATATTTCATTAGATATCCGAATTTAAGATTGCGTGCAAATGTCGAATTTCTATTGAAATAGGACCCTTAGACCTCGGGCTGCCGAATATTCAGAATGAATATTCAGTCCCTACCAGACACATATTTTTAGTTATACTTTAATTAGCTTAAAAGCTTTCAGGAAATCAAAACAATAAAAGGGAAAATGGAACTAAAACTGAGAATATTATTGACATGAATCAGGCAAAGCCTTCAAGATCAGTTTTAGTTCGGTAAAATTAAGTGTTTCGTAAAGGTTTGTAATTTACTTATTTTCTTTTTATAGAGCAAGGTATTTCTTTTTATATTTACAGCCAAACCTTGACAAAACTGAAAACTTATTTTCTAGGACTTGCCAATATACAGCACACTCCTACCCCAATTCAATTCTAAGCATATATCGACCCAACAAAAGCAAAATATTTAAATCTCCCACAAAAAGTAATTATTACGTCTCACTGCAAACACGTCTAAACGAACACACTGCGATACGATGAATGCCTTTTCTTCTTTTCACCATCGCATCATTTTTCATCCCCGTGATCAACCCTCGATTATGCGCCAACGCACCGTCCATTTCATTGGCTCATCCGTCGAAAGGGCGTCTCTCTCATAACCATGAAACAAAACATATTTGTTTTAGCAATGTGTGAAAGGAACAGAGAATAGCTTTATCCTCGTTGTAAAATTCTGGAATTTTTCGTAATAACTTACAATGTTTTTACGTCTATGTCCGATAACACAAGGTCACAAGTGGTTAACAGATGTGAGTTTTAAGAGTTCTACGAAACCTCGGTCCGTCAATAAATTAGTTTCATTTCTAAGACAACACTTCTTAATTTTTTTACTCATGATTCTTAGAAGGCAGACGCATAAAAAAAAGGATCGTTCAAATTTATGCTTTCTAAACCATTAAAGTATTTTTGGGAATTAATACCCTCTCAGTATGGACGTATACACTTGTGGCCTATGTTGGCGGCGTTGTCGCATTGCCATATTTGCAGCTCACGCAGGACTTCGGGTGTAAACTGTCTGTTTGCATATGCCGTCACGCGACAGGAAGCGTCGCCGGCAGGTCGTTGTGAAGGCTTGTTGGGAGTATAAAATTAAATTTTTAGTTAAAATGTCTTCTAAAACATTACTAACCAGAAAAGATAAAGAAAACGTAACTAAAAAAATAGTTATTTGTTGAACTCATAGGTCTAGTGTCATAAATCTATGATATTTTGAAAATTCTGTCCCTAAGAGGGTGAAAAAGGGTAAAAAACCGGCCAAGTGCAAGTCAAACTCGCGCACCAAGGGTTCCGAACACGCTAAGCATCTCACATTATACCTCTAAATAAAAGTCCAACTAGTTTCAAAAACAAACTTAACTTTGCAGTTCGATCCCTAAGACTCATACTGAATCCAGCGCAAAATTAAGTTTGTAACACTTTTTTTGTATACTTCCAATAATATATTTACAGTTCTCAGATTTATTCCTATATAAGTACTGTTAGACCTTGCTTTTTGCCAAATTTCATAATTTTAGGTAAACGGGAAGACTTGATACCTTTTGAAGCGTTCCTGAGAAAAAAAGTTTGACAGACAGACGGACAGACGGACAACAAAGTGATCTTATAATGGTTCCTTTTTGCCTTTTGAGGTACGGAACCCTGAAAATAGTTATTTGTTGAACTCATAGATCTAGTGTAATAAAAATAATCTATGGTATTTTGGAAATTCTGTCCCGGTGAAAAGGGTAATAAACGAAATTCAGTCGAAAAAAGCCGAGCGCAAAATCTAGGCAACAAAGTAGGCCATAACTATCCTTAAATTCCCAAGGGAGTGAACCCCGTTTCAAAGCTAATACAAACAATAAACATGATTTCAAGGTGACTATTGAAAGTAGGTACTTACATCCACCATTTACACGTACCAAACCAATAAAATCTGAGCCTCAAACGTGACCTTTCCTCCGTGTCAGCCTTTCTTGGAACCTTTAAGAAGAGGACCAGAACATCGAAGGCGTGGAAAATGCTCGTTTGTTCCAGTTGCGTCACAAAAAAATGTGTAACACTTTTTTTCTAGCCTGGTGCTGTGGCCCACTGCTGGGCAAAAGTCTCGTTCGTCGTTTCGCTGAACAACACTTACTCAACCAAAGAAAATTCTCGATGTGTCACAGTGTGTGTAGTTTTCTTTGACAGTGTTAGACATTGCAACTGGCTTTTCCTAATAAGTAACATAATTACTAAACGGTACTCCGTATTCCCTGTGTTTCTCATTGGGAAAATAATTAGTTGCAATACCTTACACATCTTGGTGTGACTCAACAGTTAAGCGCTTGGTAACTATTTCAACAAGTGTTTATTTAACTTGCAATGTATGTCGGCAAACTAAATTAGAACTACTTTTGCTTGTCGTGCTTTGAAATAAGCATGGCCTGTTGGTGCATCCAGAATCGGGCTCCACGTAGGGAAATTCTCAACCTCAACGTTTAACTGAACGAATTGAACTCAACGCACGATGCACAAACATAAATTTCTTGTAATATAACCAAAGCATTTGTTTGTTGCACTAGATCTCCCTGACAACAACACAAATTAGGACGTATTTCACATTGGACACTGGACATATTTTTCTCTGGTAATGACACTTGAAAAATAGGTGCCGTATGTGAAATACTTCCGGTGTCAAATACTCAGGAGCTATTTGAGCTGATGCCCAATGTGATACAGTACTAGTACAGTATAAAAAAATTAGGTATATTTCTCGTTAAGCATGACGAATAAGAAGTAATTGAAAAAAGCGCGCTATCTGTACATATATAATTTGTGTTATAGCCGACTGAGGTACGCATTTCAATAGTTTTACTTTGAACACATTCGGGCCGTATCCCCATTTTGTTAGGATCATATCGATGTAAGAGGGTAAATGCTATAGGTAAATCTTGTATTGTAGCTTTTAGATAATAAGTTTTGTTAGGTTTAGTGTATAGAAAGTTATTTCAGAAAATATTATGACTTGCTTTTATGTAATTGGGTATTTGCTGTACAATAGCAGGTACCTTTAATAAATAGGATTGCTTATCTATATAACTTTAACATTGAGTAACATTATCATTTTTTATGATCATGGTTTGCTATTGAAAAGAAGATGAAGTATTTTATTTCAGTTTCTCTCAAATTTGGCCGGGGCAATGGTCACTATTGCCCAATAGTGACTATTGCCCCGGCCCAATTTAAGAGAATAGTCTTTGAATAAGAGTTGCGCTTTTTTGTATGAAACCCACAGAGCAGAAACCCTAAAAATGGTGGTCCGTCTGCCAAGTTTGCCTGGGTAGACTATGCACTACTCCAGAGACACCAACCAACGCTATAAGATGGCAGACGATCGGTATGCGTTCTCGATGTTCAAACTATGATAGAGCTTGTAAAGGTCAAATCTGACCTCCATTGCTTATCTTAAGCGTTGATACATTCGCTTGTCTGGAAGTGGCTTATCTATGCTAATTTCAGGTCACTGGTCTACATTTCTGAAACCCTTTCTCCTACTGATCATATGAAAGAAAGAGGGTTCTGGAAGGTGGTCGTGCTATCAATGGCCAGGGCGTTCCTGGACTTCTAATGTCTTGACATTTGTGAAAATAAAGTATGATCTTACCTCCATGCCTATCGTAAGCGTTGATGCATTCACTGGTCTGGAATTGGCTTATCAGTGCTGTCTTTCCTACTCCAGGAGCTCCAACCATCGCTACACGATGGCAGGCTACTGGCCTGCGTTCTTGAGGCTCGGGCGCCGCTGCCGGCGAGGACGGTGCGAGGCTGCCGGACCGGGAGCGGCGGCGGCGGAAGGAATCCCCGCGGTTGACGATGCCTGGAAAGGATGGTAGATTTTAATTTATGTTGCGTTGAATGTGATGTAGTTTAATATAAGGCAAATTTCAAAGTCAAAGTTAAATAACTTTTTATTTAAGTAGGCTTAAAAATAGCACTTTTAAAAAGTCATATACTAAATATTAATATTAATTAATCCACGGTATAGTGACTAGATTTCATGTCCACTTAGATCTTTTCGAATTAATCTCGTTAAGAAAGAAGTACACCATGACTTCTAATTACTTATATCAAGTAGTATTTGGAGAAAATCGAGTAACTTACGCGCGTTTTTCGATACTAGTTTTGATGACCTCTGAAGGGATACTTCTCAAGAAAGTTGAAAGAGATAGATCGTGCAATTAGTTTTTCCTTGACTGCGTATGCTACAAATAACTATAGATAGTTCTTCCTAATTCACCGATGAGGACCGATTACTACACGCAACATCTTTTGGGAACATTGAAATTGTGAATAGCGTGGTTGGTTACAAAATTATTATTACTTTAGATTTAAGTCTTATTTTTACAACCTATTTTGTAACCGTTTGTTGTTCCTTAATAAATAAACAAACATTAAGGGAGAGAGGTTTCTAATTGACGTCTACAAAATTAGTTGATTGGAACAAAGAATTTAAACAACTCTACTTTTTATGGTAACTACATAATGGAAATGCGTATCTTAAATCTGAAAATCTGAACTGAACATTTCGCTCGTTCTAACTCACAAGACGAATCACTCTTATTTATAGCCAAAGGAAATGTGCGGAGATTCACATCAAAAGAAGCATTAAACAAGGTATAAAGGATTAAAGGACGTGCAACCCAAATAGCATTAGACTGATGTGTATCATTGGATGAAGTAAGCGAGTATAATAATGTTTGTTGTTCCAAGAGAGTAGAGTGTATGAAAAGGAACTGGTCATGTGCGTCGAACTCGTAAATTAAATTAAAGATTAAACTTGTAAATTAGAGTTTCGAAGATACGTCGAAGAAAAATACACACTTTTTACACGACTGACCAAAAAAGGAGTGTTATGTTTTCAGGGTTCATGTATGTATGTAAGTATGTATGTATGTATGTAAGTTCTTTATTCCACCATAAGTCCTGAACGGCTTAACCGATTTTGATGTGAGAGGTATTTTTAGATTCCTTGCATTCCTCCGAGTGACATAGGCTATATGACGTCACCATGAAAACAAAATGGCGGATTATATATGCGATAAATAGCAGACCAAAAAAATAAAATTTAATCAATCTTATCGAGTGGGGTATCAAATTGAAGGGCTTTAGAAGGCGATTTCAAAAATGTATATAACTTATATGTTTGTATGTACTTTTTGAGTAAAAACTCGTCAGTCGTGTTTTTTATTTTTAATAATTAGCTTGTTACGATAAACACTTAAGATACTTATAGATAGCTGCGGACGAAGCCACTGCCACACACTTCTTTTACTTTGTAAAAAGAAAATTTGTGGGAAAACCCATCCAAATACCACGCCCAGTCGCTTACGCAACTTTCAGCTCCACTCTAGATCCTCTTTGTAAACTGCATCAGATTTACTACACTGTCAGATGCCAAGAGATGACGTCACGCGTCGCATAAACCAGTATAAAAACGTTACAAAACATCACGGATTGGACATCATTGTGCAAGCCGATGACGTCAAAACAGATGGACTGGTGGATTTATTATAAATGGCCGTTTTAGCCCGATTGAAACCATATAGGCTGAAACTGAAACTATCTTTGTGTGGCGGTGGTCTTCTGGTATTGATGGTGGCTAGGATTTGAACCTGGGACCTTCCTGGTCCCAGGTTCAAATCCTAGTTCCTTATGAGTTTGTATCGATGAGATAACGTACCACTCCTGTTCTGATACAGTTGACGTGGCACCAAATACGTTGAGCCTTCAACCTTTTGGAGGATTGTGGTGATCGAAATCAAAGAGTTTTTTTGTGTCTGTTGGTCATTCCTCTATCCAGGCAGTTCGGATATACTCGTATTGACTTAAAGGCTGATTGATTGATCCAGTAAACCGATCCAGTGCTAGATCAATTTACTGGATCAATCTAAATCGGCCTGCCCGGTTTACATTATTCCAGTCCAGTAACCCAGTAGCGCTGCACGTGTTCCGTATAAAATGTTTCTACCAGCACTGGAATGGCACTGGAATGGTCGTACTGGATTCAAAAGTAGACCGCCTGGATTGCTCACTGGATCCAGTGCATTCCAGTGGGGGTTTACATTATTCCACTTGCAATCCAGCAAAACCGGGCTGCTAGAAGACCGACACTGGACGCTTACTCCAGTGTATTTCGGACCGTCGCCCATGGCGGCCGAAGTTATAACCGGCGAGCGTGACGTGTGACGTCAATGGAACTCACTAAACTACACGCATACGTCTTGAGATTTATTTTGATTCTGTGGCCGAGTTTACTGCGCTCGTTTTCGGTTTCCATGCAAGTCTGGGTGAAACGGAAAATGCGGTCATTCTCTGAAGATCCATTGAAATGAAATAAAACGAAGTTTGTTTAATTTATATAGGCTTAAAAATAGCACGGTTAGTTGACGTCAGAAAATTACTTAAGGTTACTACTGCCTCCAAAGAGCAGTGGACAAGAGGCGCCGCAACAAACTGCACTGCTGCATTTTCTCCAAAGACGCCACTTTACAACATTTGTATGTGTATTGACGATGGATCTACATATATATTATAGTGAGATATTTTTTCTCATTGGATCCAGATTTCAAGTTGTGCTACTGAGATATCAAAGGCGGCGTTGTATACAATTACTAGTCGAGCTCTGGAGATCTGCTTCTGTGGGAATTTTGGGATAATAATAAAATGCCATACTCGTATGCTAATTCTGGTATTTTTCTACTCGTGTACAAAATTATATCAAAATCCGTCCATCAGATAGATTTTGCGTGAGTAACCAACAAAATTTCACACACATATAACTTTTGCATTTATATATTGGAATCACCACTCGCTTCCGGTGAAAACACACGATGAAAGCTGCTCAGTTGCTCACTATTATTTTCGAGAACGGAAAATTTTCCTAAAAAACAGAGAAATTTCCGAGAATTATCGGATAGGCAGAAATTTTCGAGAACAGGGAATTTCTCGACGGCACAGTGTTCATTTCACGTATCGCATTTCACGGCATGTCAGTGACAATAGGCTTAGCAAATAGCGATTTCTTAAGTTCAGGCATCTGACAAGACAAGTTGTCAAATGCCTAGACGACTTGAAAAAATCTTAGGCCAGTTATATCTATAACACACTCGATAAGAAAGAATGCGGAATGGTTGATTGAATGAATGAGTTAAATAGGCAAGATCTTTATCACTCCCCCCAGTGTTGCCAACAGGTGAACGAGCTGTCCACCAGATTCGACTTCTAAAACCACCAGAAAACCACTAACCAAAAACCACCAAAATTAAAAAGCCACTAAATTTGTCACTAAATCTTATTGTTAATAAGAAAAAAAAATAGCAGGGATATAAAAAAAACGCATCCAAAAATCCGGAAACTTTTGTGAATACCGAGGTTTCGGCATATTTTTCATTAAGTGACCTATCACTCGCGAACAAATTTCAGACAGTAAATAAGACCAATTTGAGAAAGGAGAAAGTTTAGAATATAAAAAATATTTTGCTGGAAATCCCCGCTTCACCTGACGGAAACTGCTATAAACATAAACATATTTTACGGAAATCCTCATAAAATATGAAAAAAAAAAAATGAAAAATTCTATTCCACTAAACCACCAGAAAAACCACCAGCCACTAAACGTAATATTTCCCCCACTAAAAGGGGATCCAAACCACCAGTTTTAGTGGTAAATCCACTAAGTCGGCAACACTGCTCCCCCACAAAGGCATTAAAATGCTACGTAAGTATTGTTTATTGATTTTTGCAACTTCACACAAGCTTCAGTAAGTTTCTCGGCAACTGAAAGCTCTAGTTGCTATGTCATAGCAACTTTCAGTGGAGCTTATCATTCCTTTGTGTTGTGGCCGTGGCAGTTATTGTTCATCAGTACCAGAGAAATCAGAAGAAATGGCATAACAATAAATGAATGTTGCTCTTACGCTCACTAAAAAAGAAGTGTTGGTAAGAAATATGATTCATTTCTCGTGTCCTTATTTAAAATGAACCTTAGTTTTGTAAGGTTTTAAATATTTAGGAAATGAAAATGGTTCATATTCCGATTCGTCAATGTGGCTATTTTAGTTTGAACGGCTTAAAAATTCGTTTATTTGACATTCTACAAACAAAGAGAACATAGAGAATATTCTACAAACAGAGAGAATATCATAATCTTATACAAAAAAGATACATAATATTTGTGTTATATCAAATAGGCCCAAAAGAAAAATAAAGAAAAATGTATTGGCATGCTACTTACTGAACGAGGTGAAGTCGGTGCCAAATTAAAAATTAAATAATCTAAATTAACATTAGAATCATGTAGTATAAATAAAATTCCTAACCAAATAATTACATAATATCCTTACTCCTGCACTTGGCACCGACTTCACCTCAATCAGTAGGTGACATGCCACTTCATTTTTCTTTTTGAAAATCTGCCTGTATGTTCATGATTTTAAGTTTTATGATGGAAGTCGGTTCATTTTTTTTGGAAAAAAGAGTTATTATTTCTTTGGTTTTGACTGATATTTGTAATTAAAATTGTAAAATGCTCATTTCGTAAACAATCAAGTCAAAATTAACTCGTTTCGCAAACAAAACGGCCTGTCACGTTTCAAACGGAAACATAAATATTACAAGGGCTTGGTATAACGTTCAGTAATTTTATTAGTAAACAGTGAACAGCGTTGACGTCATAGCCTGAGTTTGTAACAGATTTTCTGATTTGTTCAACATTCGCCCGACGGTTTTTCCCCTTCATTCCATAAATTTTCCGATTGCGTCCCATTTTTGAAATGTATCAATTTACGCCCTTAATTGAAGTACAGTACATCTGTTTTTTTGCTGTCTATACTGGTCTTCCAAGACGTACATTCTTGTCAGAGTGGTCGTGGTTATGCAGATGGTGCTGGCCTGGGATCTTCTGTACCGCCCGTCCCCTGGGCGAAGGTTGCTGCTTTTGCAATGGCTCTCCACTTCTCTCTATTACTTGCATTCTGAGCGCACTGGACTATAGAAGGTAGGTAAGGACTATACTGGTGGTGCTAACTATTATGAAAAAAATTGTGTCGATTAACCTAAAAAGTGAGAGCCTTCGAAATCTTCGGATACGTAATAATATTGCTGACTGTACTTACTTTAATTGTTTCAATTTTATACACCAAGGAAAATCTGTTAAAAATCCAAAGGAAAAATAAAGTTTTATCCTAAGAAAATTTGTTTAAATACACTAACAAGGCACTTTGAAAAGTTAATTAGCTTGTACAACCAAAGCAAAAAAAAGTCTAACAAAAAGAAAAAAAAAATCTCGAAAAAAATTCCTGAAGCCTGAAGCAGTGGTTGAGCGGCTAAGAAAAAAGTTTGAGGCGGCGGAATGTCGACCAAAATCTGACGGGATTTACGATTTGACGGTGACATATACCTACATGTATATACAAATCTGTCCGCAGTATAGTAGTTTTTGAAACCACCCCTTGTTTCTGGTAAAAGAAAAAATCGATGTGTGATTGTAATATTTTACGATATGTCAACAAATTAACTAGTTTATGCCTCAATATCCCAGACTATTTATTACCAATCAGATGTTGGCTTCATTGATATCATAAAGTTTATGGTCGAGTTATAGATTAGATGCATAAAACAAGGGTTTGTTTGAATAATATGTTATATTGGTAGCTAAAAGTGATTGTATACATTGTGTGTCTATCAGATCAGGTTATTAATATATTGGCAGAATTTGAGATATGACTCAGAAGAGTGACCGAGAAATGACCGGCAAATCCCTTTATTGCCAGTGGTCCCTGTGTTAGTCCCTGAAAGGTACCACGGGAATTATTCATCAAGTTATCTCTTTTTCACAAAACTTTCATTCAGAAAAAAATTCATTGTTCTTCGGATAATAATTTTTTTTTTCTTCTAACTCAAAATACCAGCTTGGCCGTCATATTATGGGCGTAAGGTTAAAAATGTATTGATTGTTCATTACTATTCTGCTGTACAATAGTTTTTGTGAAACGAAATGGCCAAGCCTCATATTTTGATTATGTACCCATGTAGAGTTTGTCAAGTTAGGACTTGCAGAGGGCATGTAGTGTAGAGTAGAGCTTGCTATAGAGTTAGAACGTGTAGTTAGAACCTTGGTTTTACAAAATAACTTTTTGACCATAGAGTTATTTATCCTGCCGAATGTTTTTGACCTTGCGAGTCATACCAACGTTTTACATAAAAAATATTTTGGTGATATGAAGTACCCATGGAAGTAATAAGTACTTAGTTGTACGTAAGTACTTATTACTTCCAGGAAGTACCTACTTTATTTGTTTTTTTTTTTTTTAATAAACTGGTGCTAATTTAAAAGCATTATTTTACTTTTGTGTCTATTAAATCTGTAGACATTTTATCACTGAGTGGTCGTCGGTCTCAGATGGTCAGTTTACGAGGTCTCATCAGCATTTGACGCGGATTGCACTCGTAAAGTATGGTGATAAATTAAGGAGGTTATAGATCTACCATGCTTCCATGTTGGTCTGGGAGCGAAGAAAAAACATAGAATTTGCCAGCTGCTTCTCTTCCCGTGCAGATTTTAAAAGTCAATCGAGGGAAAGGTCTTTTTAAACTGGGGATTCCTCCACTCATAGGCGATGGGCTAGCAATCTGTCACAATACCTGAATCTTCATTACATCAGAGAGCCCACTATTATAGTTTTAAGTAATCTGTGCCACTATTCAGTTAAGCGTGGCCTTCGAGTCTCACGACTCTTGGCTCTGTCTACCCCGTAAGGGATAAAGACGTGATTCTATGTATGCATGTATGTATAGATCTACTTCTTTTTCTGCAGACGGTCTTTGCCCTCGCAAAGGATTGTGGGGGCAAAGATAGACCATGATATCTCGAGTTGAGACATTATGGTGTGCCTTTGCATTTTGACAGTAATTTGGATAATACGCGCGAAATAGTGTCGAATGGTTGAGTAGTCCCTTATCAATTAATCAAATAATTTATTTCGTGAACATAGGTTACATACAAAGGTGTTATACAATGAGTGAGTTCCTCTAGGGCCCGCTATAAGTCATGCAAAATTTAAAAAGTCATTAATTTACAATTTGATATCAAAAATAGGTCAAATATTGAAATTAATATAACTAATTTATAAAATAGATGTCAAAAAGATACAATTATACAATAATAAAGAAATAATGAAGCGGTGGTGGCCAAGTGGTATTGACACCTGCCTGAGGTCGGACCCGGGTTCAAATCCTACCTAAGTCACATGAGTTTGTAGACTAATCTGACTCATGTGTGGTAGTTTTCTCAAAGACTACCACCTGCTTCCGGTGAAGGAAAGCATCGTGAGGAAACCTGCTCATTGGCTGGCTGATTAGTTTACTAGTGTGTATACGGCTACTGTCACTAGATGGCGGTAGTCGTAAAAGTCATATCAGATGCCTGGTAGTTATATAGTAAACACCATGTTAACACGCTCGATAAGAAGAAGGCAATAATAAATTTTAAATTTGGATAATCCTTAGGACATGTGGTCCGACAGGCTTGGCCGATCAATCGCACGACGAAAATATTAATGAAAGTGGTCATAATCGCTTAACTGTTGCCACTTCTGTAAATTTAATCTTTTGTGACGTGGCTTTTTGCACGTGTCGTTTTATTATTCATTGACAAAGGCAGAAAGGGATGAAATGGCGGCAAAATATATTTTATTATACTCTCACTCTTATGACTCGTACTTTTCATTATATTTATACTTATTTATTAAAACTTTATTGTTCCACAAGTATAGTAATATAACGGTTGATATACAAAATTTTATGTTACACGTATAGTAATCCATTTCGTAAATTGCGTAAAACTTTTATGTCACAAATATGTACTTACTACCTATTTTCCGGTTTTCATACAGGTTGACTCATATTGGATACTTATTTAGTAAGTTTGCAGAAATTGCAGAAGCCTTGGAGCGGTGGTGGCCGAGTGGTAGGGCGCCCGCCTGTGGCTGCGAAAGTCCCAGGTTTGAATCCTGCCCGAGCTACATGAGTTTGTATACCTATGTTAGTTTTCATCGACCACCTTGATAATTATCAGATAGTGTGTGAAATGGAGAAGGCAATGGCAAATCACTCCATTAAAATTGCCAAGATAGTCGTTGTGTGTTTTTCATTCCATATAATGACCATTCCATATGACGACTTAAAGAGAGAGAGACGGAAACCCAATGATATACTATATCGGAAACCTAAAAAGAGCACCCATCGATTATGGCAACAGCAAGCATATTTTATAACTTATTTATTACTAGCTTTTGCCCGCGGCTTCGCCCGCGTGAATTTCCCACGAGAACAGTGCTTTTTCCCGGGATAAAAAGTAGCCTATGTGCTATTCCAGGTCATTATCTACCTCTGTACCAAATTTCATCGAAATCCGTCCAGTAGATTTTGCGTGATTGAGTAACAAACATCCTCAGAAACTCACAAACTCACAAACTCACATCCAAACTTTCGCATTTATAATATTAGTATGGATTTCATTTTATACAGCGTGTCATTACAGGCTTAACCTACTCCAACATCGCTAAAAACATAAAGAAAAATTATAATTTTGGTACACATAATAATGCCTTGTCTGTGAATTTCTCTAACGGACAGTGGAATATGTCTACATATTTAGAGCTCTAATGGCCACGGGAGACAACCGATACAATTTAGTACGCGAAGCAAGATAACTTCAGAAGATCAGAATCTGCATTCTGAATCGTTTTAAGAAAAATGTGGATTGAAAACCTAGTTATAACCGGTTTTATCTGCTTATATCCGGTTTCTACTGGCGCTTAATGAAGCGGAGGACAGTCGGGCGAACACCTGTCGCCGCGTTTATCGGCGGCGGTGGATCAAAGGTGTCGGAAGCTTTGTGTCCCCCCTCTTCTGTATCTCCCCCTCCCTCGCCCGCCCCCCCTTCCGACCCTGCGGAGATAGCTGTCACTGTTGTTTTTAGGTTATTATTTCGGTTTTGAATAGCTCGGGTTCTGTTGTAAGATAAGATTGGAAAAGATGATTGGGAGTTTTCTTTTATGTCAGGAAAACATGTGAGTGACGTTTTGCGAAAGTTATTAAAATTTTCTTGATTCAATTTATTTCTTCTATCGAGTACCGTAATTACGAGTATGGCAGCTGGCAGGGCAAAGCCGGGCAGCTGCCCTAAAAGTAGCGACTTTAACAAGGTTTATTCAGAAGATAAATAAATGGTATTGCAATGAAACTTAGTAATAAAATAGATATGTTAACTTTTATCATAATTACCAATGCTATTTTCCGAGTAAATTTGTATTGAAGTAGCGGCCCTGTGCATACGTTGTTGACTGTACTTAAAAATAATATCTACCAATAAGTGTAAGCTCCCTATTTTCTTAAAATCTCCCGTACAAAGTAGTCCTTGTCTATTTCAGATTTTACTTTGAATTTACTTTAAAATCAATGTGTACTTATCGTCTGCAATTTCTACGTGAAAGAGGTACCTAAGCATCGAAATATATTCGCAAAATCTCGCGTTTTTTATTATAAATATATTAATTTGACGTATAAGTAGTATTAAAAATTCCCTTTCAACATTCGAAAGTGAAGTGAGTGAAATACTACAAAAAAAAGTACAATAAACTTTAGATGCAGACATCGAGAGAAATCAAATCGATACTTCGACACCTTCCGAGTGCGTTTAAAACCAACACACGTCTGCTTGCAGTCTCGACTCTCGACAGTTAGTCGGCAGACGATCACAGAAATATGAATAATGTATAGAAGACATAGACATGTTTGCCTCCGTTTGACGTAAGCTATATAGGACTACTAGCTTTTGCCTGCGTGAATTTCCCACAGGTACAGCGCTTTTTTTCGGGATGAAAGGTACCCTATGTCCTTCTCCGTACCTCTAACTACTTTCAAGAAGATTGGTTCAGTAGATAAATCGTGAAAGGTAACAAACAAACTCACTTTCGCATTTATAACATTAGTTACTGTTTATCTATACATATAATAAAACAGTAAAAATATTTTGTCTGTACATTTAATCTTTTTGACTGAAATGGATAGAGGGAGACCTAAAAAGAACAATAGAAAGCAAAAAAATTTTTTTGGAATTTCTTGTCTGTCTGTCTGTCTGTATGTATGTACGCGTTTCACGCAAAAACTACTGGACGGATTTGAATGAAACTTTTTTTGTTGTATAGCTATTAAGCTTGGGCAACATATAGGCTATAATTCATTTTGAAAACTGGAACACCTGATGAAGAACCATAACGGAACAGCTAAACTATAAGTAATATGGAAATGGTGTTTTAACAAAAATCGTTCAACTTGATGAGCATTTTCTGCCGACGTGTAAAAATTGAAGATCTGGAACATCTGATGAAAAGCTCCAAGAGACCAACAACATTATAACATATATGGAAATGGCGCTTTAGCAAAAATCGTTCAACCTGATGAGCATTTTCTGCTGACGTATAAAAATTGAAGATCTGGAACATCTGATGAAAAGCTCCAAGAGAGACTTTTCATCTAAGCGAAACTTACGCGGGCGAAGCCGCGGGCGACAGCTAGTTTTTAATATAGCACAGTTGTTATGGTCACGAAACGTTGTTTCACTTTAGGTTATGGGCCCAGCCAAAAGCCATTTTGCTAACAGCTGATATGCCTGCCGATCTTTTAACGAAAAGTTTGTGTGCAGCTAAGCATTATAAATTTATGAAACTTTTGGGCGTAATTAATATTGAATAGTATTGTTTAGCTTTAGTATATAATTATTTAGTTAAGTGGAGGTGTTGTTTTGTATCGCATACATCACTAAAGTGGCTAGTAGAGCGATCTATCTTTTGATAGGCCATGTTTATTTTGAATATAGCACAGTTTTTATGGTCACGAAAAGTTGTTTCACTTTAGTTAGGATTAGGATTTTGTAATCCTCATTGGTAACTAGAAGGTGAAAGCACCACTATCGCCAATTCAGATGTATTAAAGTAGCTACGATTATTTCAGAAAGCAGCTAGTTTTAATAAACTGTACCTAAATATCACAAAATGTGCGGAGCATCGCTTGTCAAAAAGTAGCAAAAATGTATAGAACGTCAATATTTTTAGTAGCTACGAAAGACGAATCACGAATTCACGGCTGAGTAGGTACCTTACACACCCTTACGAGGTAGACAGAGCCAAGGGCAAAAGTGAAGGCTAAATTAAACTGGGTAGTGGGCTGTATTTGCATAGCTTTATTAAAAACATATATAGGTCGGTCCGCCCCAAATGTATGCTTCTCAACCGTAAAAAAAAATTGAACATGTACAACAAACATATTTGAATAATAATCCCTCCATTTCCCAGAACAATATTTAGTTGCCTCGGCTTTGGTCCCAAAGCAATATATCTCAGAGTAAGAAAGCGCCGAGGGATTGTAGATCCGATGAAATTTGTAAGAAATTTGTATTACATCGGTTATTAAGTCTATGTTTATGTCACAATTGTCGATTTAGATGTTTTTTTTCCTTGACTTAAGTTAATTAAGAAAAAAATATTTTTATTAAAATCATTTCGATTATTATCTAAATAACGACGTGAGTAAAAACCTAATTTCTCTACTCTGTTTCCAATATTTCTGTTCAATCATTCGACTAACGGATATCTATACTAATATAATAAATTGTAGTGTATGTTTGATTGAACTCAGTAACTCGATTCTCGACTCTATCGACTAGAAGATAGTTCCAAAGATTATTTTCGGTCCAGTTCGAGGAAATTAAGATATTGTGCCGACCACACGTAATAGTTGGAAAAGGACAAGAAGAAGATGGAAAACCCCGAAATTCCCACAGGATCACTCCTGTGGGTAGTACACAGTTAGTAGCATGAGTACCTTTATTAGGCCTGTGGTGTGGCCCTAGAATAGCACCAACCCATCTCTTCCCGTGGGTGTCGTAAGAGGCGACTAAGGGATTTAAAACACCGGAGGATGGGCAGCAGCATCTTTCCGCGTACTATGCCATCACACTGCGATCGCCAACCCGCCTGCCAAGCGTGGCGATTACGGCAAAACCCCCCCATGGATAAAATCCTTGGGGGAGGCCTTTGTCCAGCAGTGGACGTCTTTGGGCTGAGAGAGAGAGCATGAGTACACAGATAAACCCTGCGAGGTTTCCGCAGTTCGGTAAATGTTTTATAAGTGCTTTTTTGTGTTATATTAAAAAAATGATTTAAAAAATAAAGAAATATAAAATTTATGTATACTAGCTTTTGCTCGCGGTTTCGCCCGCGTGAATTTCCCACGGAAACAGTGTTTTTTCCCGGGATGAAAAATACTCTATGTCCTTCTCAGTACTTATAACTTTGTGTATACAAAATTTCGGGAAGATTGGTTCAGTAGATAAAGCGTGAAGAGGTAACAAAAAACAAATTTATAGATAAACAGACTCAATTTCGCATCTTCACACCAGACTCATATAACATGCTTTTAAGTAAACTATCTGAATATTCTCCGAATTTTGTCCAGGAATGCTCATTTCAGGAATGCTCAGGAATGATCCACGGCCATTTATTCAGGGTAAAACTACTTTGTTCCAGCATACAGTAGACTGTGATAAAGTAGACCCTAGTATGTTAGGTCTGGCTACAATTTTGTATATAAGGTCGTACCTACCTAATTCAGACTTCTAATTTTCTTTCTGAATAAGTAATTGGTCGTTGCGTAAAGCAACTGTTAACGCATATATATTTTCTTGTCGTCAACTCGCTACATCGCGATTATCAGTAAAATAGGCTACAAAAAAGTTACCTTACCAAATATTAAATTTTACAAAACTTTTTTGTAGCCTATTTTACTGATAATCGCGATGGAGTGAGTTGAATTTGCGCGCGAGTTTCACAAGCGCCAGTTGATGATTAACTCAATTTTTTTAAATAAAAAAAAACATTTTCTTTCTGAATATAGAGAAAACCTTCACACAAGTAGAACTAGTACTAGTACACTTTTACTAGTGTGTGATTGAACTACACCCAATAATAAAAGTGTGTATAGATTACTGCCGCTAGATAACGGAGTCATCAAGTCATGTCAGAAAGAACAACAGGCGTATTCTAACATATTATGTACATGTACACTTATGTATTTATAGTATGGGTACACTCATTTGATTCAATACTCAGGTCACTTTTATTTTTAGCTGGTTTTTAAACGGAACAGTACTCGTAACGCAACATCTCAGTGTAATTGCCCAATAACAGGTATTGCCCATCTAAAAATAAAGACCATTCATTGCTAAAAATAAATGTTACAGTAGCCATTTTCATAATGGCATTCTTATTTATATACCGGAGCTAACTTTGTCAGACTTGAACCAAATGGAGTTAGTAGCACGACTGCTGCACGTAAAAAACTTAAAATTTTGCAGAAGTTCGCTTTATAGAGTAGTTGAACACAAATATAGGATTTATTTTTGATTCGGGCCGTAACTGTGTGGGCTGTACGAAGAATAAATCTTTTTAAGAAAGTAAAAGGCGTGAAAAAAACAGATCACGCGGGAGAAGTCGGTAGCAAAATTTAACAAATAAAGTAGAGTAGGTAAATAAAGAGACGGAAAGCGAAGCGTAGGACATCCGGCTGCTAGGTGGGTCGACGATGTAAGGAATATTTCTGGCAAGAACTGGATTGCGATGGCCCAGAATAGAGAAGTTTGGCGTAGACAGAGGGAGGCTTATACCCAGCAGTGGGTAGCAGAAAGCTGACGATGATGAGGTAAATAAAATTCATCCTCCAGCAAATATGTTACAAACAAAAACTTTTAGAACCAAGTAATATCTCTATTCAGCGATAGGTACTCTAAAGAGAACTAATTGTTCGAATGATTCCTTCAAGTACTTTCATGATGATTGAGTAGTTAAGATTTAAAATACGCAAAATAATAAGGTACCTACTATAAACGACAAACGTATTTACAATATGCTTCAAAAAAAACATTTTTCGGTGTAACTCCATGTGTTTCTAAACTCCTTGACAAGAACAAGTGTACAGAACAACTACGCTCTGCTGCCAGAATATTACGGCGGCGAACGGACAAAACAACATAGATTTTATTACAAACATCCCCCCGTCCCGGTCTGAGAAGCAGACCGCTAGCTTACTCTACGGGAAGGCGGGCGAGAGAGGTCACAGCTCTCCTCAAAATCGAACCGTCGACCAACACCTCAGCCACACGCGGAGTGCCATCTCCGCCAAGAATCAAACGTAATATGCGAGCTCGTCGCCAAAGCAATGAGGGCAAATTTGCCTCTTTTAACAATACTAAATCACCCTCCCTGGGAGGCTCAGTCCTGTCTGTCCACTTCACTCTTTGCTGCAGCAAATGCAAATATTCAAGCGACCAGCGACGCCAAAAGTCCTGGCTCATTTGCTGCAACATTTGAAAACGCGACAACCGATATACGCGTTCATCCTTCCACGGGTATTCGGGCAGGGCATTCAACGGCCCTCCCACCAAAAAATGACCAGGGGTGAGAGCTTCCAAGTCATTTGGATCTGGAGATAGCGGACAGAGAGGACGAGAGTTGAGGACCGCCTCAACTTTACAAAACACTGTGGCCAGCTCTTCAAAAGTTAGAGCCGTTTCTCCGATAATGCGGCGGAGGTGGGTCTTTGCGGATTTCACAGCCGCTTCAAAAATCCCTCCCCAATGGGGGCAACTTGGGGGACTAAACTTCCAGGTTATTCCCCTTTGAGCAGCAATTTGACTTAAACTAGTACAATTCTTATCAATAAACACAGAAACATCCTTAAGATAATTTACAGTTCCCTTATAGTTTATGCCATTATCAGACCTAATAAGGGAAGGTAGACCTCGACGCGAAACAAAGCGTTCCAACGCGGCGACGAAGGCCTCCGTAGTCAGAGCCGACACCACCTCCAAATGGACAGCCTTGGTGGCCAAACAAACAAATACACACAAATAGCCCTTCACAATACGGGCATTACGAAAGGGAGAAGCCTTGATCGAAAAGGGACCGGCAAAATCGGTTCCAACGCCGTCAAACGGCCTCGAAGGTCGGATTCGATCAGCGGGCAAATCACCCATCTGTGGTTGCATCGTGGATGCCTTCAACCTATAACATGCAATACATCGAAACAGGACACTACGGATTGCTCTTCGGGCAGACAAAATCCAAAATTCGCGTTGCAAAATAGCCAACAAAGCATTGCACCCAGCATGGGCGTTACGAATGTGTCGATCAGACACCAAAAGCTGCACCAAGGGTCCGCCCTTGGGCAACAACAGAGGATGGCGAGTCTCATATGGAAGATCCGCCTTCCGGAGCCTGCCTCCAACCCGAAGAAGCCCATCCGAGTCGATGTACGGGTTCAAACGAGCGACCGCGCCCTTCAACTTAGCGCGTCCGTTGCGCAAAATATGAAGCTCTGACTCAAACCGTCCGGTCTGCACGACACGGACCCAATGCAACAATGCGCTCCGGCGCTCTTCTGCACCTGCAATCGGCTCCAACCGCTTTGCCTGTGGGTTTCTACAATTATGTATGAAACGCTTAATCCAACTGGTAACACCCAGAAGCTTATCCAAGCTACTATACCGAGCAAGTAGCCAATCCGGCTCCGACGTCGTCTCAGCGACTACAGCATGTACACGGAGCCCAGTCAAACTCAAAGAAGTAACATCTGTCTGACAGACAGGCCAAGAAGTTTCTGATCCCATCAGCCACTCTGGGCCCCACCAGAGCGGGTGTGACACCAATTCTGGTGCCGTACAACCTCGGGAAGCACAGTCCGCTGGGTTAAGCTCTCCCGGCACATGTCTCCATGTTATATCAATTCCGATATTCTGGATTTGGGAAACCCTGTTTCCCACAAAAACCTCCAAGGTATGTGGGGCCGCGCGCAACCATGCAAGCGCGACCTGGCTATCCGACCAGGCGAAGATGTCCCGTATCTCGACCGTGGCCGCCAGCTCACATGCAACGTGATGCAACAATTTAGAGAGAAGGTGAGCTCCACTCAACTCAAGCTTGGGAATAGTCAGCCTAGTCCTGATGGGGGCGACCTTGCTCTTCCCTAACAAAAGCGAGACATTGACCCGGCCATCGGCGTCAACTGTCCGCATATAGACTGACGCGGCGTAGCCTCGCTCCGACGCGTCACAAAAGCCATGCAGGCTGGCTCGATATTTCCCGGGGGCAATATTCGACGAGGCAAGGCAATCCGATTGACTTCCTTAATCGATGAAAACAACTCGAGCCAATCATCCAATGGAGAGCCAAACAGCGGCTCGTCCCACGAGACGCCCAAAGTCCAAAGTCTCTGAAGAAGACACTTCGCAGAGAATATCACTGGACTGATCCAACCGCTTGGATCAAACATACGAGCTATTACGGACAACACCGTTCTCTTAGTCCAGACCTTTGGTATTTCCAAGTCCACTTGGAATGTAAAAATATCGGTTAGCGGCTGGTACTGCATGCCCAGCACCGCTATCCTGTTGGGATCATCCACATCCTCAAACAGGTGAGGGTTCTGTTGGTGATCCTCCGGGATCCCTTCTAGAACTTTAGGCTCATTAGACAACCACTTACGTAGCTCGTAGCCACCTGTCTTCAATATTTCAATCAATTCATCCCGCAGTAGGAGGGCCTCCTCAATACTCTGGGCTCCGGTGCACACGTCATCAACATACAAGTCACGTGACAGCACGGAAGCCCCACGGGGAAAGCGGATCCGTTCCCGCTCTGCCAATTCAAGCAATGATCTGATGGCGATATAGGGACTAGATTTCAAACCATACGTGTTTGTGTTGAGTTCATACACCGTCACAGGATCCTCAGGGCGCTCACGCCAGAGTATCAACTGGAATCGCCTGTCCTCAGGATGTATGACTGTCTGGCGGAACATCATCCGGATGTCCGCACCAAAAACCACTTGATGTCTTCTAAAGTTCAAGATGATGTCAATTATGTCCCTATGCAATTTGGGACCCGAATGCAAACACAGATTCAACGAAACCCCGTTCGAAGTGGGTGCGGACCCATCAAAGACAGTCCGCAACTTGCCCGTTGAGGCCTTCACCACCGCGTGGTGGGGCAAAAATAATGCTCAGTTGAGCTCCAATCAACTCGAGCCGGAGACATGTGACCCAAATCCTCGTACTCGCGCATAAATTCAATATATTTATCGCGAAGTACGTGGTCACGCTGCATGCGTCGCTCCATGGACAGCAGTCGTTTCTCCGCAAGCGCCCTACTTTGCCCTAGGCTAGGACGAGAGGCAACAAAAGGTAACCTAGTTACAAACCGACCGGAGGGCAACCTCTCCGTGGTCGATCGAAAAAGGGCTTCGCACTCAGCGTGTTCCGGATCCATCCTGGAACTCATAGGTGGCTCCTCCACCTCCCAAAACCTTTGCATGGTCTTGGCCAAGGACGCAGATGCGACAACCGGTGGCTCCTTCCGCGGTGCCATTATCAAACACAGGGCCCATCAGGGCAAAACCAAAAATCGTAGACACTGCCATCAGTGAAGACGAACCCAGAGCCTTCTGTGTACCCAACAAAATCCAACCCAATACGTCCGAGCCCAGGAGCAAGTCCACTGGGCCGGGATGAAAGACAAAGGGGTTGGCCAAATCCAGACCCGAAACCAAAGACAACACACCCGGCGGTATGTCTGTCGAGGGGTGCCAACCCGCAATGGTATCCATTACCATAGCCGAAGTCGTGATCCTCATTGTGGAGGATTTCAGCGAAGAAAAGGTGACAAGTGTCTGGCCCGTCAGACACTTCACCTGTATGCCACCAACTCCAAGAAGTGGCACAGGCGAGTCTTCCACGACTAAACCTAACTGGCGTGCCACTCGAGTGGTAACCAAACTGCTTTGAGCCCCTGAGTCCAACAGAGCTCTCAAATTAATGGCTTCCCCCCCACGACCCCATACGCGGACCACCGCGGTAGGGAGCAGAACCGTCCGCGGCTCTGTCCCAGCAAGGGAGCAAGCTAGTTACGGGCTCCCCACTCTCTCCAAACCAGGGGCGCGCCACTGACCCGGATAATATGGCGGGCGAGTGCACATCCCCATCTGAGGGGGGCATAACCCGCGGCCCGGCCATACATATGGTACGGCGGGTGGTACTCCAGCCGTGGGTACTCGTGCAGCGGCGGAGAAAACCGCTGCGGCTGCATGTGTTGGGCATTGGTAACCCGCGTGGAGGGGGGTGTCCCCACTCTCACGTCCGGTCTAGGGCCCCCGCCCATGGGGGCCCTATCCGGGGCCTGGCCAGCTACATACTGGCCATGACCTTGGGGCGCGTGGTCCCGGTCCGCCAAGACCCGCGCAGGTACGCGACCCCCCTCCCGAGGGGGGGTGCGACGAGCGAAGCCGCGTCCTCCGTCCGATGGTGGAGGGCTTCGCGCAGGAGCGCCCCCGCCCATAGGGGACCCCTGCCTCAACAACCGGGGGCCATCCCCGTTCCGGTTCATGCAGAGCATCGCGTGGTGCAGCCCACGGCATGCACTGCATGGTATGGCCCTGGGACAGTCACGTGCATAGTGACTGCCCAAACAGTAAAAGCATAGTTCATGCCGCTTTGCCATGCGGCGCCTATCTTGTACTGGCAGTCTCTGCCAGTCCCTGCATTGCAGCAGGCTGTGGCCCATCCGGCCACATTGCAGGCAGTCCGCGTCCCCCGCGACTGCTGCCGTGTGTGCAACCCGCACACCAGCTCCACGCGGTGGCGGTTGCCGTCCCTGTTGGGGCTTACCTCTCCATGAGGGTTCCAAAGGCCTACGTTCAGGCGCTCTGGATGGCGCTGAGTCCGTCATGGTATTCTCAGCGGCCCGTGCCTCAAACTCCAAAAACTTCACCAAGTCAGTGAATGTTGGTAGGGTGGTGCTATCCCGTTCCGCATTTTCGCGCTCAAACCGCGAGCGGATGTCATTGGGCAATTTGCCCAATACAATGTGCACCAGCAAAAAGGACCATTGGTCCACCGGCAGCCCCAGTGTGCGGAGCGCGTTACAGGCCACTGTAACGGGCGTGAGCAACTGCAGGCGCAACTGTGCCCTGTTGGCCACCTTGGGCAGGGCCATCAACTGTGCGGCGTGCGCATCCGCTAACAAACGTAAGTTTTGGTAGCGGGAGTTCAATAACTCCCAAGCCGTATCGTACTGGTCGTCCTCCACCCGGAGGTGCTGGATAAGCGACCGCGCTTCATCCTCAAGAGTGGAGAGGAGGTAGGCCATCTTCTGGGCCTTCGACAAATCCTGTCGTGCTACGACCAGGGACTCAAACATATTTTTATATGCTACCCACTCCTCCATCCTACCCCCAAAGTGGGACAGCTGAAGGGTGGGGAGCCGACCAGTAACCGCTGGTCCTTCCTGTCTAACAGGTGTGCGAGGGGCTGGTCCGCCAGCCTGTCTCGCCCTTATTGCGGTCACCGCCTCCGCGATATCATCGTGCAGACTCAGGATCTGGTCCATGTCCGCCATGTGACCTGCGTAGACCTCCGGGGCAAGTTCGGCTTCGGTAAGCACCACCATGGCCGCTTCCGCGCTAATCAATCGTGAGTGGAGGTGATCCGCTCTTAGCAGTATGGCGCCCTCCCTGTCCTTCCGGGACAGGAGTCCTCCGGCCGTCACAAACCATCTCAATTCGTTGGCGAGTGTCGCCCTAGCATTGGAGACCTTCGCCATCGCGTCAAGTCACAAACAAAAAAAAATAACAAAAGGTAAATAAAAAACAACAAAATCAAACAACTACACGAAGAACCGCGGTAGGTATGAGAATGGCACAAACCCGGAACGCACGGTACAAACCGCAAACAAATACAAAAAAGGTTACAAATATTCTTATACAAACAAACTAAGAAAAATCTAATAATTTTTACAAACAATTAATTATTTTTTACAAACGAACAAATAGAGGGTAGATAAACTACGCTCTGCTACCAGAAAATGTGCAGAGCAACTACGCTCTGCTGCCAGAATATAGATTTTATTACAAACAACAAGTGTACTGTATGTTAGTGTAATGCGTCTGAGCATAGTGAGCTTCTCAATCCTGAAGAAAACTACTGTAAATATTAGAAGGTGACCTTGAATTTATATACTCTTTAAGCCAGCCGCACACTTCAGTTTTTTCCGTACGGAAATTTTAGATTCAGTTTAGATTCGGAGACCCGAATGTAAGCTTTTATACAAAATGTTCGAGAAGGCGCATAAGTGTCTTACAGTCAGAAATAAAGATACTAACAAGTCTACTCTTTTCACCCAGGTGATAATCACCCAGGTGAACAGAGTGGGATATACCTACAGTTTCCGTTCAGAAAACTAAACGGACGTGCGAGCACTTGAGCATTTTCTATGAAAAGCGTGCATTCGGGACCTCGGATCTGAAATTTCCGTACGGAAATAAACTGACGTGTGTGGCCGGCTTTAAGAGGCCCGTTATGAAAGAGGGATTGAACGCTCGAATGGATAGTGTGATAGACAAATGTAAACTACTGATTGAAAACATGAAAGGATCAAATTGAAGACTTGGCATGATTGAGTGAAACATCCAAACATGTCATTCAGAAGATAGAGATAGAAATACAAATGACCGATGCAGAACATAAAATCCAGAATAATATTGGAATAGCTTCGTGAGTTATGGAAAACCTAAAGGAACCATTCTCGGTGGATTATATGAAGTGCTCTGGATCTTATTGCATGAGTCGGCGATTCTTTTAAAGTTTGTACCCCAGACTGTTTTACTTGAATTGTTAAATAGAAAATCCTTAGAGATAAGAATACTATATTAATGTTCTTATAAACGTATGTAGTTCACGGGAATTCCCGACAGACAGACAGAACCAAAAACAATTACAGTAGGGACTTGTGTCCCGAGTAGTATTGGACCCTTCACGGAATGCTGTTTCAAGTTTGATTTTACTGACAATCTACTATATTGATTAAAGATCTTGTCAAAAATACCCATAGTAAGATAATTAGCGAAGCATTTTTTGTCGAGGATATTAAAGAAATTTAATTTTAGATAGATTATATATAGATAGATTCACGTCTCAAAATGAGGAACTCTAAAAGATCACTACGTTCTCTGTCATCCAAGACCCTATTTCTAAGAATGGGTAGAGGATGAATTTAATGATCTATTGGATATATCTATTGGATAGGTCCCTGATCTATTGGAACTGGGAAAGTACTCGCGCAGTTTACCCAAATTGAGTCTCTCCGATATTAGCTTCTGAAATAACGCAATCAAAATATACGGCCATTTATGCCGTATATAAAAAAGGCTGACAGTTTTTGATACAAATTAATCTAATAAGTGGCTCCGACTAGGCAACTAAAAAGCCAGATCCCCAGAGAAATGATCCTCCTATCCATTGTTCTGTCACTGAATTTTAAATAACTAAAGTTCAAGAATCATTAAAACTCAGAGACTGTTTGGAAATGACATAAAACTCCAGAACATCTCCTGAGGGATGAAGAGAGATTGATTCAAGAAATATTTCGGCATCTTTAAACCCTTGGAGCTTTGTTTTATTTAGGAGAGATTGTTCATATAATAGATATGCCCTAGGGCTTCGCTTCCGTGGAAATTTCTGCATAAAAGTATCTTACATAAATAAAAAAATAATAATAATAAATATATATACGGACAAATCACACAGATTGAGTTAGCCCCAAAGTAAGTTCGAGATTTGTGTTATGGGATACTAACTCAACGACACTATATTTTATAACAAATACATATAGGTATATAGATGAACAATGAACATCCAAGAACCAGGTCAATCTGAAAAAGTTCATTTTCCATCTTGACCCGACCGGGGATCGAACCCGGGACCGGTGCGGCAGTCCGGCGTGATGACCGTTAGGCCACGGAGGTCGTCAATACATGTTACACCACTATCTAGTCTGTGTATCTGGAAATATCGAAATCCGTTCAGCTATTTTGACGCGATACTTCCTCGCAATAGAGTAATACTTACTTCGGTAATTACAATACAGGGTTATGTTGAAACCATTGGCCAAAGTTTTGCAGAAGATTTAGTTGATGAAATTTAACAAGTTTCCAAAAAAATTTATGTCAAAAAATGAAAAAAATTTTTTGCTTCCCATACAAGTTGGTCGATCAGCTGATGGGACTTAGTATGGAAAGTTGAAATTTTATGTTATTCTTTTACTATTAATTCCTTTCGGACATAGTTGTATTACAAGTACAGAGCATATTGTAAAAATTTGGCCAGTAGTTACAAAATAACCTTGTACCTATTAGTAGGATCTCAACCACAGAACATGTTCTGTGATCTCAACAAACGTCTTTAGACAAATAAATATAATAATAGCAAGAAACATTATAAATTACTTAATATCTGAACAAACTTGACTCATACTTAATTGGATTAGCCGTTTGAAGTTCAGTCACCCGACCAGGCTTGGCAGACGGTGACAGGCACCGACCGCAGAGATTTTGGAGTCCAATTCAATTTGAGCTTATCTTGAGGGTTGAAACCCGTACTCGTTTTAGTAGTAACAGTTCTACGTATACTATGGATAAGGCCCAAGATCTACGCGGAAACACATCAACAGAATTTCTACATTTAATAAAAGTTCTTCCATGCTGGTCTGGGAGCGAAGAAAAAACATAGAATGTGCCAGCTGCTTCTCTTCCCGCGCAGATTGTAAAAGTCAATCGGGGGAAAGGGCTTTAAACTGTGGATTCCTCCATTTATAGGCGATGGGCTAGCAACTTGTCACTATACCTGAATCTCTATTCCATTAGAGAGCCCACTATTCAGCTAAGCGTGGCCTTCGAGTCTCACGACCCTTAACTCTGTCTACCCCGTAAGGGATAAAGACGTGATTCTATGTAATAAAGTTCTGCTCTATTGTCTCTACAGAATATTTAAGAAAAAATGTACTGATGATTGATTTTTTTATATAGGTAGTATGTTTGTCTGCTTTTCTGTCTATATATAAAACTAGCTGTTACCCGCGGCTTCGCCCGCGTGAATTACGCTTAGATGAAAAATCTTTTTGTGATCCAAACTGTAGTAACTCCAGTACTCAAAATTTCAGCCATTTGGTTATCCCGTGTCCCGCGGGAATATATGTTGATGAACGGGAACAGATGTTCCAGATCTTCAATATTTATACGTCAGTAGAAAATGCTCATCAGGTTGAACGACTTTTGCTAAGGCGCCATTTCCATATATGTAATAGTGTAGCTGGTCTCTTGGAGTTCGTCATCAGACGATCCTGATCTTCGATTTCTATACATCAGCAGAAAATGCTCATCAGATTGATAAACTATTGTTAAGATACCATAACCGTATCTCTTATAGTTTAGCTGTTCTCTTATGGTTCCTCATCAGGTGTTCCAGTTTTCAAAATCAATTATAGCCTATATGTTGCCCAGGCTTAATAGCTATACAACAAAAAAAGTTTCATTCAAATCCGTCCAGTAGTTTTTGCGTGAAACGCGTACATACACACAGACAGACAGACAGACAGACAGACAAGAAATTCCAAAAAATGGTTTTTGCTTTCTATTATTCTTTTTAGGTGTCCCTCTATCCATTTCAGTCAAAAATACTAAATGTACAGACAAAATATTTTTACTGTTTTATTATATGTAGGTATAGATAGTATGTCTCTACACCCGTCACGCAAAAACTACCGAATTAAATTTGATGCAGTTTACACAGTTGTATTTTTAACTTAAAATCTGGCGCAAGTTTCATCATGAGCTTGAGATATTAAAAGTAAATTCCGCGCGGACGAAGTCCCGGACAAAAGCTAGTAAACAATAAAATATGCAATACTATGCTACTTAAGAGATTACCTACATACATACATATTATCATGCCTTCTTCCCGTGGGAGTAGGCAGAGATTAGCGATTTCCACTTGCTACGATCCTTACAGATCTCTCTCGCTTCCTCTACACTCATCTCTCTTAAGTGATTACAAACCTCCTGTTTTACTGTGGGTTAAACAGCCAAGCGCAAGTAAATAACAAGGCGGCCACAATACTGTAGTTAGAGTGAGGTCGTTGTGGAACGCTTACATTCTTCAAGTTCCTTTTATCTGAGCATTAGATGCACCTGGGGCGGGAAATGTAGATTGTGCAGATGTATCACTTCACTATCATCACTACATATTATAGAACTAAGTCCCTGTGGCGTCTGTGTGTCTATTAGTTCGCGATATACTAAAAAACTGAGATTTACATGCTGTTTTCACCAATAGACATACATGAGGAAGAATTAGGTAAGTAATTTATTATTAATTTGTTCCGGACAAGCAGCTGCCCATTAGCCAATAGCTAACAGTTAACAGTACTATACTCGTACGTTACTGCCTCTAGAAGGCGATAGGTAGTTGTCAAATCATGCATGTTTAGATGCCTGTAGCGACTTAAGAACAATTTGACAATTACGTTATCTACATCGGAATTCATTCTGATCAACTGATTGATTCATTCTGTTGATCGGTGTGGAATGATTGTTAACAAAGAGTAAGTTTGAATTCTATACTATCCATATTTTTAGTGTCTCAGGAGGAGAATCTCCGTTTAAAGAAATCGAAGCGTATTCTTGGTAATATTGAAAGAGGCATTCCAATTAACTTGAAAACCAAGCTGCATTCCGCATTATATCAATTTGCGAAGCTTTTATCACTTAAGTAAGATAAGTAACATAAGTTAGGAAGAAGAAAAATATAAAGGTAGGTAGGTATATTACTCGTATTCTTAATTATTGACTGCTTTTATTTCAATTTTATTTGACATTTTGATTTTAATTATTTGATTTTAATACTATTTGACATTTTGTATTTATCTAATATTTTAATTTGATTTTGTTGTATGATGTAATTTTATGATGTTTTATGATGTAATTTTATTTTCTACACAATTGTATTGTTCAGAAATAAATGAATATGATTGATGATATATGAATATGAAAGGGTTCATCTCTCTGTACCAATCCATTTAAATTGCGGTAAGATAAGGAAAATGATGAGAAATTGCGAAACAAACAGGATAGGAACTTTAAAAAGCTAAGCTATCCTAATCCTAACTAATATTATAAATGCGAAAGTGAGTTTGTTTGTTTATTTGTTTGTTAGTTACCTCTCACGCTTTATTTACTGAACCAATCTTCCTGAAACGCATACTCATAGCTGGAAGTACGGAGTACATAGGGTACCTTTCATCCTGGGAAAAAGCACAGTTCCAGTGGAAAATTCACGCGGGCGGAGCCGCGGGCAAAAGCTAGTATGGTATAATTCACACTGGATGCCACTCTTTCGTGGTGTCAATAAAGTCAAAGTCAATTGATTTTATTTAAATAGGCTTAAAAATAGCACTTTTTAATCGTCAAATTCTTGTTTTTTAGTTAGTTGACGTCATAACATTACTTAAGGTGATAGCCAAGCTTTGGCTGTCCATACATTTTGTTCTACAGCAATGCTCTAAGCTTCGTTAATGATCGCCATAATAAAATCGAATTTCCAATTCTTATGAAGTAATTGTGCTCTCATGTTGAATTTAACATAATAATGTATAATAATTTACGAGAAAAACGGCATTTAAAATACGACAAAAATTGAGATTCTTGTTGATGTGTGCGTAATATTTTGTGACATTTAGGGGCGACGTCTAGCAGATTTATTACAAACTACTGACTACTACTATTTATATAAAAGCACTTTGAGACCTAAATGCATGCTACCTCGATGTTGCTAGCCTTGACAGCGCCATCGGCTGTACGTGAAAAACAAAAGATAATTATGAAATGCTAAAAAAATTATAAAATAGCAAGTTTCAATATTAAATACAATTTAGGGTTCAATATACTTATTTTTATGAAAGATTTTTTATGGTGAAATTTAAATTTGATTACTGGGACTTTCGGATATTAAGACAGGCTATCTAAATATGATATCTGGACATCACCTGGATATCTGGGTGTGAAGTCCTGGACTTTATGTCCTGCTGTCCAGGTTTTCGTATCCAAATGACCAGACTCCCACGTCTTCAAATTCATATGTAGGAGATGATCTTATGGACATCTGGAAATGAAGACCTGGGCATGTGGAGCTGAAGACCTGGACATCTGTACATCACCAGGTGATGTCCAGGCCTTCATTTTCAGATGTCCATGAGATCATCTCCTAAAGCTTTAGTCTTCATATTCAGCTGTCCAGCATTTCATATGCACATGACCAGACACCCAGGTCTTCACATCCAGATGTCAAGATGTCATATTCAGTTATCCCTGTCTTCATATCCAAAAGTCCCAGTTATCAAATTTAAATTTCACCATAAAAAAAAATTCATAAAAATTCGTACTGAACCCTAGATTTATTATTACAAGCTTGCCATTACGTATATGACTGGATTGGAAATATTTGTGCAAAGACAGAAATCCAGCCAGCTCGCTTGCGTGTCGTTGCCGTTCTGTGCGAGGTGAACAGATGGCAACGCTGCTTTTTTTTAACCCAAAACATTGACGTATGATAAAACAACAAAAGATATTTCTTTCTATCCATAAGAAATCGTTCTGAAACTAAAACAATTTATTTTTGCAAATACATTTATCAAAATAAATTATAGTAGGTCTAGGTAGGTATTATACACGTATTTATTAACAAAAAGAAGTATAATAATGTTTGCATACATTTATATTTAGTTTTAAAGTAAACAAATAAAAAATAATTTATTAGTAAAATAAATTATTTTTTAGTTTTTAGTTTGAATTTCACAACATATTTTCCGAACGTCTAATTTACTCCTATAACTTCTAGGGCATGAATTATCGATATTTTGAAGTATCGATAGGCTCTGTGATTTATTTTAATTATTTTTTCCGATTTTCTTCATTTTATTTAAAATTACTTTCATGATTTAAATACATTTCATTGAAAGTGTGATTAAGTATGTATTGACCGGTGGCAGTGCGGAAGCTATGTAATCGATCAGCTTCGGATAAGTATTAACAAATTATCAATTAAAATGTAACTAAAGGTACCTGTGTATTACTTTCGTTACTTTATGCATAAAATACGCATTTATTATTTGCAGATTTATTTTTGCATATTTAAAAACGATATTAATTTATATCAATAATAAAAGATATCGATATTCGTGGTTGTATCGATATAATTCTACACTTCATAAGTTGTATTGTTGTAATGGAAGTTTCTTTGTTTGCAATAGATTTTTTTAGCTAAGTGTGTACGTTACGTACGTACGTTATTATTTATTGATAATTTTAGAGAATATTGGCTACCAGATCTGATAGGAAGAGATATCAGAGGCATGTAGGTATATTTTGGCCCGCCAAAGACTAGGAAGCGAGTGCTTGGAGATTTGAAACGATATACCGATTTGACGTAGTTAAAGTCTTATTGAATGATATATTGAAAATGCAAAGACATAAATATATCACACACGTATATATCACCGCAATGTAAAAGAATTAAAGCTTGGCATTTATTTATTGAAAGTTTCAGGTAAGGTCCAGGGACAATAATTATGTGGCAGGAAATGCATACAAATACAAAAACTGTAACGGAGGCACAGAATTAATATAATTAGACGGAGGTTTGTCGTGATGAAGAATTAATCATCATTATCCATCATTCCAAGCAATGAAGGAGTCATCGTGCACAGAATAATGACTGCAATATTTAACAATAAAGGAATAACTATGTTTTTTTGTTTTCTTTAATAAATAAAAGTTCGGAAAATATCATTTCATTACTAAAAATAAAAGTCAACAATGTGTAGGTATACCATTTAGTTTTATTTAAAAAATAGAAACCTAGTCATACAATGCAATAGGCATTAGTACATTATGAGATGACCATGACGTCTGCGGTGGTATTTCCTGCTACCAGTCATGGTATCAAGTTAGATTGATTTTTGAAAATGGGTGTTCGAACTATTGATAGATTTGTGTTGGGAATCTAAGAGGTGGTGAAATTCAAACTGCTGAAACTATTGGTAGATAGGTATTTGCATTATATTGTTCGTGAACTAATTAAATTACAGTTTATTACTAATTATGATTTTGCACTATTGAACTTGAAGTTTTTCTTCTTGTAGTGCCTCTCCGTTACCGGAGGCCGGCCGTCAGTTTCGCAAACTCTTCTCTGTTCGCCGCTATGCGAAACGGCTCCTCAACCCTGGTGACTCCGGTCCACTCGCATATATTACTCAGCCGCATGATTTTTTGCGTCTTTCAGCACGTCTCTTGCCTTCTATTTTGCCCATCATAATAAGTTGAAGCAGCTGAGCTGATATCTGTCGTGTCGCAAAACGTGTCCCAAATATTCAACTTTGCGCTTTTTGACAGTTTGCAACAACAGTCTAGACATTGCAACGCGCTGGAGAGCCGACTTTCTGAATTCAACTGATACGAACTTGAACTATTCTTATAAATATATTTTTTTGCTTTCTTACAAAATATGACAATGACAAGAAGTAATTATAGGTTATTTTTCGCTCTTTGTATTTTTTAAATTTATTTTTCTTTTTTCTTATGCTGCCAGCCAGTCCGATTGGCATTATTGTAGTTAGACACTCTTTTAAAACAAGTGCCATCTAGTAGCGTATTTTTAAATTTATAACAATGCTTTGCGCCATATTTAATGTCATTTTGAAAGCTCCCCTCGTAGTGTGAGTGAGTGTAGAGATACGAAGATTCATGGCAGATTCTATTCTAAAGCTTTTTTATCATTATGTTGTGTGCAGAGCAACTACGCTCTGCTGCCAGAAAATGTGGCAGCGAGAATCCGGACAAACGAAGCGGCGGGAAGAATTCTGTACCGGAACTTCACCGGGAAAAAACCACCGGTAAAAATAAGTACCGGGAAAAAATCTCCACGCGGCACCACGTTTGCCCGACTAAAACCTAACTAACTTAACGCAGTCTGCTACCACCGTAGCTTATGAAGGGAGCTACAGGGCCCTATATGATAACCTAACCTATAAATTAACTAGAATTGAACACTTACCAAACTAAATCTTCTTTCTCTTCGGATCCAAACTTGAGTGTCTTCGGGAAGGGGGAATTCCTAATTACCCTACCTAACCCTTGAGATCTCAATTCCCCAGGACAAATAAATAGATTTCTTCCCGTAGTTTCACTCGGGAACAGCCAGATGTGAACAGCCAGCCACGTTTCACCTCTCACAAGAAAAAGTCACAATAACAGAGTTTTTCACAAACACAAATTCAATAGTTATTTAACAAACAGGAAATTCACAATTATCACTCAAACTAAACAACAAGCAAAAGACGCGAGACCGCTCCGCGTATTAAAATCAAACCGATATCGCCCTGGACAATGCAATGGCGGACACCACACGCGACGCCATCCACGCTAGCAGTGTGAAAACCCCGAACGCCCTCTGGCGGCAGCAATGCGAAACGCCTGCGTTTAGTTTTACCCAATATATTACAAACATCCCCCGTCCCGGTCTGAGAAGCAGACCGCTAGCTTACTCTACGGGAAGGCGGGCGAGAGAGGTCACACCTCTCCTTAAAATCGAACCGTCGACCAACACCTCAGCCACACGCGGAGTGCCATCTCCGCCAAGAATCAAACGTAATATGCGAGCTCGTCGCCAAAGCAATGAGGGCAAATTTGCCTCTTTTAACAATACTAAATCACCCTCCCTGGGAGGCTCAGTCCTGTCTGTCCACTTCACTCTTTGCTGCAGCAAATGCAAATATTCAAGCGACCAGCGACGCCAAAAGTCCTGGCTCATTTGCTGCAACATTTGAAAACGCGACAACCGATATACGCGTTCATCCTTCCACGGGTATTCGGGCAGGGCATTCAACGGCCCTCCCACCAAAAAATGACCAGGGGTGAGAGCTTCCAAGTCATTTGGATCTGGAGATAGCGGACAGAGAGGACGAGAGTTGAGGACCGCCTCAACTTTACAAAACACTGTGGCCAGCTCTTCAAAAGTTAGAGCCGTTTCTCCGATAATGCGGCGGAGGTGGGTCTTTGCGGATTTCACAGCCGCTTCAAAAATCCCTCCCCAATGGGGGCAACTTGGGGGACTAAATTTCCAGGTTATTCCCCTTTGGGCAGCAATTTGACTTAAACTAGTACAATTTTTATCAATAAACACGGAAACATCCTTAAGATAATTTACAGTTCCTTTATAGTTTGTGCCATTATCAGACCTAATAAGGGAAGGTAGACCTCGACGCGAAACAAAGCGATCCAACGCGGCGACGAAGGCCTCCGTAGTCAGAGCCGATACCACCTCCAAATGGACAGCCTTGGTGGCCAAACAAACAAATACACACAAATAGCCCTTCACAATACGGGCATTACGAAAGGGAGAAGCCTTGATCGAAAAGGGACCGGCAAAATCGGTTCCAACGCCGTCAAACGGCCTCGAAGGTCGAATTCGATCAACGGGCAAATCACCCATCTGTGGTTGCATCGTGGATGCCTTCAACCTATAACATGCAATACATCGAAACAGAACACTACGGATTGCTCTTCGGGCAGACAATATCCAAAATTCGCGTTGCAAAATAGCCAACAAAGCATTGCACCCAGCATGGGCGTTACGAATGTGTCGATCAGACACCAAAAGCTGCACCAAGGGTCCGCCCTTGGGCAACAACAGAGGATGGCGAGTCTCATATGGAAGATCCGCCTTCCGGAGCCTGCCTCCAACCCGAAGAAGCCCATCCGAGTCGATGTACGGGTTCAAACGAGCGACCGCGCCCTTCAACTTAGCGCGTCCGTCGCGCAAAATCTGAAGCTCTGACTCAAACCGTCCGGTCTGCACGACACGGACCCAATGCAACAATGCGCTCCGGCGCTCTTCTGCACCTGCAATCGGCTCCAACCGCTTTGCCTGTGGGTTTCTACAATTATGTATGAAACGCTTAATCCAACTGGTGACACCCAGAAGCTTATCCAAGCTGCTATACCGAGCAAGTAGCCAATCCGGCTCCGACGTCGTCTCAGCGACTACAGCATGTACACGGAGCCCAGTCAAACTCAAAGAAGTAACATCTGTCTGACAGACAGGCCAAGAAGTTTCTGATCCCATCAGCCACTCTGGACCCCACCAGAGCGGGTGTGACACCAATTCTGGTGCCGTACAACCTCGGGAAGCACAGTCCGCTGGGTTAAGCTCTCCCGGCACATGTCTCCATGTTATATCAATTCCGATATTCTGGATTTGGGAAACCCGATTTCCCACAAAAACCTCCAAGGTATGTGGGGCCGCGCGCAACCATGCAAGCGCGACCTGGCTATCCGACCAGGCGAAGATGTCCCGTATTTCGACCGTGGCCGCCAGTTCACTGGCAACGTGATGCAACAATTTAGAGAGAAGGTGAGCTCCACTCAACTCAAGCTTGGGAATAGTCAGCCTAGTCCTGATGGGGGCGACCTTGCTCTTCCCTAACAAAAGCGAGACATTGACCCGGCCATCGGCGTCAACTGTCCGCATATAGACTGACGCGGCGTAGCCTCGCTCCGACGCGTCACAAAAGCCATGCAGGCTGGCTCGATATTTCCCGGGGGCAATATTCGACGAGGCAAGGCAATCCGATTGACTTCCTTAATCGATGAAAACAACTCGAGCCAATCATCCAATGGAGAGCCAAACAGCGGCTCGTCCCACGAGACGCCCAAAGTCCAAAGTCTCTGAAGAAGACACTTTGCAGAGAATATCACTGGACTGATCCAACCGCTTGGATCAAACATACGGGCTATTACGGACAACACCGTTCTCTTAGTCCAGACTTTTGGTATTTCCAAGTCCACTTGGAATGTGAAAATATCGGTTAGCGGCTGGTACTGCATGCCCAGCACCGCTATCCTGTTGGGATCATCCACATCCTCAAACAGGTGAGGGTTCTGTTGGTGATCCTCCGGGATCCCTTCTAGAACTTTAGGCTCATTAGACAACCACTTACGTAGCTCGTAGCCACCTGTCTTCAATATTTCAATCAATTCATCCCGCAGTAGGAGGGCCTCCTCAATACTTTGGGCTCCGGTGCACACGTCATCAACATACAAGTCACGTGACAGCACGGAAGCCCCACGGGGAAAGCGGATCCGTTCCCGCTCTGCCAATTCAAGCAATGATCTGATGGCGATATAGGGACTAGATTTCAAACCATAGGTGTTTGTATTGAGTTCATACACCGTCACAGGATCCTCAGGGCGCTCACGCCAGAGTATCAACTGGAATCGCCTGTCCTCAGGATGTATGACTGTCTGGCGGAACATCATCCGGATGTCCGCGCCAAAAACCACTTGATGTCTTCTAAAGTTCAAGATGATGTCAATTATGTCCCTATGCAATTTGGGACCTGAATGCAAACATAGATTCAACGAAACTCCGTTCGAAGTGGGTGCGGACCCATCGAAGACGGTCCTCAATTTGCCTGTTGAGGCCTTCACCACCGCGTGGTGGGGCAAAAAATAATGCTCAGTTGAGCTCCAATCAACTCGAGCCGGAGACATGTGACCCAAATCCTCGTACTCGCGCATAAATTCAATATATTTATCGCGAAGTACGTGGTCACGCTGCATGCGTCGCTCCATGGACAGCAGTCGTTTCTCCGCAAGCGCCCTACTTTGCCCTAGGCTAGGACGAGAGGCAACAAAGGGTAACCTAGTTACAAACCGACCGGAGGGCAACCTCTCCGTGGTCGATCGAAAAAGGGCTTCGCACTCAGCGTGTTCCGGATCCATCCTGGAACTCATAGGTGGCTCCTCCACCTCCCAAAACCTTTGCATGGTCTTGGCCAAGGACGCAGATGCGACAACCGGTGGCTCCTCCGCGGTGCCATTATCAAACACAGGGCCCATCAGGGCAAAACCAAAAATCGTAGACACTGCCATCAGTGAAGACGAACCCAGAGCCTTCTGTGTACCCAACAAAATCCAACCCAATACGTCCGAGCCCAGGAGCAAGTCCACTGGGCCGGGATGAAAGACAAAGGGGTCGGCCAAATCCAGACCCGAAACCAAAGACAACACACCCGGCGGTATGTCTGTCGAGGGGTGCCAACCCGCAATGGTATCCATTACCATAGCCGAAGTCGTGATCCTCATTGTGGAGGACTTCAGCGAAGAAAAGGTGACAAGTGTCTGGCCCGTCAGACACTTCACTTGTATGCCACCAACTCCAAGAAGTGGCACAGGCGAGTCTTCCACGACTAAACCTAACTGGCGTGCCACTCGAGTGGTAACCAAACTGCTTTGAGCCCCTGAGTCCAACAGAGCTCTCAAATTAATGGCTTCCCCTACGACCCCATACGCGGACCACCGCGGTAGGGAGCAGAACCGTCCGCGGCTCTGTCCCAGCAAGGGAGCAAGCTAGTTACGGGCTCCCCACTCTCTCCAAACCAGGGGCGCGCCACTGACCCGGATAATATGGCGGGCGAGTGCACATCCCCATCTGAGGGGGCATAACCCGCGGCCCGGCCATACATATGGTACGGCGGGTGGTACTCCAGCCGTGGGTACTCGTGCAGCGGCGGAGAAAACCGCTGCGGCTGCATGTGTTGGGTATTGGTAACCCGCGTGGAGAGGGGTGTCCCCACTCTCACGTCCGATCTAGGGCCCCCGCCCATGGGGGCCCTATCCGGGGCCTGGCCAGCCACATACTGGCCACGACCTTGGGGCGCGTGGTCCCGGTCCGCCAAGACCCGCGCCGGTACGCGACCCCCTCCCGAGGGGGTGCGACGAGCGAAGCCGCGTCCTCCGTCCGATGGTGGAGGGCTTCGCGCAGGAGCGCCCCCGCCCATAGGGGACCCCTGCCTCAACATCCGGGTGCCATCCCCGTTCCGGTTCATGCAGAGCATCGCGTGGTGCAGCCCACGGCATGCACTGCATGGTATGGCACTGGGACAGTCACGTGCATAGTGACTGCCCAAGCAATAAAAGCAAAGTTCATGCCGCTTTGCCATGCGGCGCCTATCCTGTACTGGCAGTCTCTGCCAGTCCCTGCATTGCAGCAGGCTGTGGCCCATCCGGCCACATTGCAGGCAGTCCGCGTCCCTCGCGACTGCTGCCGTGTGTGCAACCCGCGCACCAGCTCCACGCGGTGGCGGTTGCCGTCCCTGTTGGGGCCCCCTCGCCATGAGGGTTCCAAGGGCCTACGTTCAGGCGCTCTGGATGGCGCTGAGTCCGTCATGGTATTCTCAGCGGCCCGTGCCTCAAACTCCAAAAACTTCACCAAGTCAGTGAATGTTGGTAGGGTGGTGCTGTCCCGCTCCGCATTCTCGCGCTCAAACCGCGAGCGGATGTCATTGGGCAATTTGCCCAATACAATGTGCACCAGTAAAAAAGACCATTGGTCCACCGGCAGCCCCAGTGTGCGGAGCGCGTTACAGGCCACTGTAACGGGCGTGAGCAACTGCAGGCGCAACTGTGCCCTGTTGGCCACCTTGGGCAGGGCCATCAACTGTGCGGCGTGCGCATCCGCTAACAAACGTAAATTTTGGTAGCGGGAGTTCAATACCTCCCAAGCCGTGTCGTACTGGTCGTCCTCCACCCGGAGGTGCTGGATGAGCGACCGCGCTTCATCCTCAAGAGTGGAGAGGAGGTAGGCCATCTTCTGGGCCTTCGACAAATCCTGTCGTGCTACGACCAGGGACTCAAACATATTTTTATATGCTACCCACTCCTCCATCCTACCCCCAAAGTGGGACAGCTGAAGGGTGGGGAGCCGACCAGTAACCGCTGGTCCTTCCTGTCTAACAGGTGTGCGAGGGCTGGTCCGCCAGCCTGTCTCGCCCTTATTGCGGTCGCCGCCTCCGCGATATCATCGTGCAGACTCAGGATCTGGTCCATGTCCGCCATGTGACCTGCGTAGACCTCCGGGGCAAGTTCGGCTTCGGTAAGCACCACCATGGCCGCTTCCGCGCTAATCAATCGTGAGTGGAGGTGATCCGCTCTTAGCAGTATGGCGCCCTCCCTGTCCTTCCGGGACAGGAGTCCTCCGGCCGTCACAAACCATCTCAATTCGTTGGCGAGTGTCGCCCTAGCATTGGAGACCCTCGCCATCGCGTCAAGTCACAAACGAAAAATAACAAAAGGTAAATAAAAAACAACAAAATCAAACAACTACACGAAGAACCGCGGTAGGTATGAGAATGGCACAAACCCGGAACGCACGGTACAAACCGCAAACAAATACAAAAAGGTTACAAATATTCTTATACAAACAAACTAAGAAAAATCTAATAATTTTTACAAACAATTAATTATTTTTTACAAACGAACAAATAGAGGGTAGATAAACTACGCTCTGCTACCAGAAAATGTGCAGAGCAACTACGCTCTGCTGCCAGAAAATGTGGCAGCGAGAATCCGGACAAACGAAGCGGCGGGAAGAATTCTGTACCGGAACTTCACCGGGAAAAAACCACCGGTAAAAATAAGTACCGGGAAAAAATCTCCACGCGGCACCACGTTTGCCCGACTAAAACCTAACTAACTTAACGCAGTCTGCTACCACCGTAGCTTATGAAGGGAGCTACAGGGCCCTATATGATAACCTAACCTATAAATTAACTAGAATTGAACACTTACCAAACTAAATCTTCTTTCTCTTCGGATCCAAACTTGAGTGTCTTCGGGAAGGGGGAATTCCTAATTACCCTACCTAACCCTTGAGATCTCAATTCCCCAGGACAAATAAATAGATTTCTTCCCGTAGTTTCACTCGGGAACAGCCAGATGTGAACAGCCAGCCACGTTTCACCTCTCACAAGAAAAAGTCACAATAACAGAGTTTTTCACAAACACAAATTCAATAGTTATTTAACAAACAGGAAATTCACAATTATCACTCAAACTAAACAACAAGCAAAAGACGCGAGACCGCTCCGCGTATTAAAATCAAACCGATATCGCCCTGGACAATGCAATGGCGGACACCACACGCGACGCCATCCACGCTAGCAGTGTGAAAACCCCGAACGCCCTCTGGCGGCAGCAATGCGAAACGCCTGCGTTTAGTTTTACCCAATATATTACAAACATGTTGACTGAAATATAATCGTAGGCCATAAAATAAATAAAATAGTATGTTTACCGCTCGCCAATTCAAAATGTTTGCCTATAAGTACTGCAACAACGCAACAAAAAAAATAAAACGGAAAATGTTGCTATCAACGCCATCCAGCGGAGATTGTTTAATGAACAGCCCTTCGCTTTATCCTTAAAGCTAAGGTTGGTGGAGAGAGGCGGCGCAACAAACTCCACTGCTGCATTTTCTCCAAATCACCCAAATCACCCAAAGTCCCCATTAGAGCATTTGTTTGGTTTAATGGTTGAATGGTAGAGAATGGCGAGTTAATCAGGTCTGATCCACAAAATTTGATACCCTAGGGGATCCGTTTTATTTTAATTATTTTCTGTTCCTTTCTGATCACCCGTCTAGGGGATCAGAATAAATAATTACATATTGTATTCCGGTCGGATCAAGCATATTAGTGGTACAGTCAGTAACAAAATATTTGACTCTCTTTCTGGTATAATAAATTGTCGATTACCTTAAAGTTATAATCTTCATTAGAATTTTTCATACCTGGAAAACAGTGGGGATTGATATACAAAAGAATTCGTTATCATATCGACCAAGTCCACAGGACCAGGTTAATTGTCTAAAGAAGATTTTTGGTTAAGTATTTGATTTTTCAATGGTTAATTATTTACAATTTTATTTTATGTTATCTAAACAAAAGGTGCAAATTTATGATTATCTGTGATTGATTATCCTAACTAATATTATTTGTTTAAATATTGGTTTGTTACTTCTTCACGCTGTATCAACTTCCTGGGAAAAAGCACTGTTCGGGAAATTCACGTGGGCAAAGCCGCGGGCAAAAAACTGGTAATTAACACCTTACTAGACAGTAATCTGCTATAGCAGTTACAACAATCAAACTTCTTTTGTGTCTCGTTTACTATCCGGCAAAGTGTTAATAAAAGCTGATTATTTTTTCATTGATAACTGTTTTTTCTTGACTGTACTAAACAGGTAATTGATCCGACCGGAGTAATCAATTTTAGAGTAGATCAGACCGGACAAAAGTAATAATAATATTAAAGAGTGGATCCGTTTGGTAGATCAGACCGGAATAACTCAGAATTGCATTGGCATTAAGTCCACCATTTTGAACAATCATCATATCAGGGGGTCAGGTTTCTCTGTATCTGACTGTATTTTTTGTAATTTTGTGCAATAAACATCAATATCAATCAATACATATAATTAAACTGTAACTGGTCTGTGTCTGTACATAGAAGATATATAAGAAAGGAGCTATGAGGGGTCTTTATAGGGTCAATAGAAACCAAAACCATTTTTTGTAGAATATTTGTCTGTCTTTCTGTCTGTCTGTCTTTCTGTCTGTATGTTTGTATGCGCATCACACTACTGGACCAAATTTGATGCGGTTTTCACTGTTGTATTGTTGAAGGTCTAACTTAAAATCTGGCGTAAGTTTAATCTTGATAAGCCGCTTAGAACCTGAGATATAAACTATAGTTATTTACGCGCGGACGAAGTCGCGGGCACAGGCTAGTTTTAAATAAAATAATAAATAGCGCGCTTATCTTTAGAAGTGTTTTTCAACATCGTGAATGAAGTATAAAAGCACCCATCCACCTTCACGTTGAAGACGTTGATTAATTACTATGTAAACCAGTCAAGATATTAATAATGATCTTTGTTTAATAAATGATCGTGCAAACAGCTAATTAATTATCTAATTAATAATTGTACTGGTCGATTCCTTAAGAGCTTTTGCCCGTGACTTAGTCCACGTGGAATTTACGATTGTTAGATTCTCAGCGACGACGCATCTGTGAAACCCTCATTTCATCAGTACTTAGTTTTGCGTGTCGATCGTACACACATACAGAATAACAGACATTTTGATTTAGTTTTTAAGTTTTACTTTTATTTCTACATTTCTGAAAAAAAAAACATTAGAATGTTCCAGCTGCTTCTCTTCCCGCGCAGATTGTAAAAGTCAATCGAGGGAAAAAGTCAATCGAAGTCAATCGAGGGCTTTCTCCTACTGGGGATTCCTCCACTCTTAGGCGATGGGCTAGCAACCTGTCACTATACCTGAATCTCTATTACATCAGGGAGCCCACTATTCAGCCAAGCGTGGCTTTCGAGTCTCACGACTCTTGGGTCTGTCTACCCCGTAAGGGATAAAGACGTGATTCTATGTATATGTGTATGTGTGTGTGTTATTGGAAGTCTAAAAAAAGGCGTTACAAACTTATTTTTGTGCTGGATTCAGTATGAATCTTAGGGATCGAACTGTAAAGTTAAGTTTGTTTTTGAAACTAGTTGGTCTTTTAGTTAGAGCTATAATCTATCTCATATTTCTCACGGAACCCTCTGTGCGCGAGTTTTACTCGCACTTGGCCGGTTTTTATTTCTTAGTGTCAATATTTTTTGTTATTTATTCAATACATTCCCTAAACAGAATTAAAACACCTTAAAAAGCGCCATCCTTAAATCTTATTACACGTCGCGTCAGGCTTTATAATAACACCCCTCCTTGACGCCCAGAGCTAAAAGGGGACTTGAAATAATTAGGCGGTTTAGCGGTACGGCTGTGTGAGGGGGGGGGGTGTCTTCCTCCCCTTATCATAAAGAGAGTCAATTCGAGACTAAAATTATTACAGAAAAATGTAAATTGAATTTCAGATGGCACGCTCAGTAATGTAGTTGTGAATAAGAAACTCACAGGTTTTTAAACGGTGTTATTTGAAAGATATTATCTTGGTTGGTTATATAATTAAGGTTTTCTCAAGAAATGTCTGAATTTACAAATTAACAAGCAAATGGGTTGGATGGGCAAAGTCGCTGGAACAACACTTTTTCCATCTTCCGACCTTGTTCTTAGGCGCCAAGTCAGCCAAGCTAAAGTGGAACTGGGCTGGACATGTTTGCCGCATGCCGCCAAATAGATGGGCCCGACTAGCTACCCTATGGGTTCCAAAGGGGCGAAGGCGAAGACCGCGAATGAAATGGCGAGATGACATCGAAAGTTATCTGCGGGTGTGGAAGCGGGCTTCACTGAACAGAGAATTGTGGAAGGAGAAAGGGGAGGCCTTTACCCAGCAGTGGGACACATCACCAGGGTAAAAAAATAAATATTTTAATGTTTCCATTATTTTTCATATTTTTTTTTGTGTTGTGTTCTTTATCTAAGAAATAAACATATTCTATTCTATTCTAAAAGTCTTGGTTGGTTGCGAAACATCCGAGAGTGAACCAGGATAGCGAATGCTGCTGAGCTGTTCCACAGAGCTAAGGACAAGAAGGACTTGAGCATGTTAATCGCTAACCTTCACTAATAGGACAGGCACCTTTAGAAGAAGAAGCGTTTAGCTTGTTTATTGAGGTTATTGAATGAACTTCCTGCCATGGTTTCCCAAGGGCTCTTTTTAAAAATTCCATATTGTAGACATGCGGCTGGACAGATTCTATAAAGCAGGCAACCCATTCTTCAATAGTGCAGTGCGCTCGGAATGCAAGTAATAGAGATAGGTGAAGAGCTATTGCAAGCAACAACCTTCGCTCAGGGGAATCATTCTCACTAGTTCCATTGGACATCCGGCTGCTAAGTGGGTCGACGATGTAAGGAATATTGCTGGCAAGAACTGGATTGCGATGGCCCAGAATAGAGAAGTTTGGCGTAGACAAAGAGAGGCTTATACCCAGCAGTGGGTAGCAGAAAGCTGACGATGATGATAATGAGTTCCATTGGCAAATAGTTCCATGGAACAATCAAAGCAGGATCCACTCTGGCAACACCCGTCAACTCGTGAACGGGTATTGCCAGGTGGATCCTGCTTCGATCCTGATTCGAATTTTACTTTTATTTTTTGTTCTTAAACAATTTATTGTGGTTACTTGATCACAAACATAACATGTTTTATTATATTATTTTATTTTTTTTCTTATATTTTATTTTTGACTGTACACAATCTAGTGTATGTACATATAAAGTTAATAAATAGCCCCTCTGGCATATTAGGCGACCAAGACTGTTTCATGAGTTTCTTTCGGCATTTCTTCTCAGCAGTGGTCGTTCCGAAATGCTAGTAGTTTGTAGCTTTGAGACATAATATATTATGATTAAATAATTAGTTATCGACGTGAAAAAGAGCCTTCTTTGAAGGCCAAGTTTCAATAAAAAAATTTGACTTTGACTTTGACTAAGTGATTTTTTTCTCAGTAGTTCCATTGACTTTGATAATGGAACAAGTGAAAGGGACGACCCGTCGGGCAGTTCAGGATATCCCATGCGAGCACCAACTGCACAACCACGACTACTCTGGAGAAGAGTGACCGACGACGGGTGGATTCGACCAAACTAGAGTAAAATTCTCAGAATAAATCGTCAAATATCCGAGAGTAAATTAATTTTTACATTTTACCATCTGCAATTCTAAGAATAGACAGCCTATTCGGGATTAGTTCCTTATACCACCGACATGCATGGAACAGCAGAGTAATCTTAGAATAAAAATGGCGTCTGCGCGTCATATGTTCTGTCTCTCTGCTGTCATTGACATAAAATAATACGACAAGAGACAGTTGCTATGACCTAAGCCTTTACATCATTGCATTGTAGTACAACGTCTATTGGCCGGGTATTATATTCATTCGTATTTTGTTCGTCGTTCATTCTGCTATACGCGTATAGTTATTCCAAGATGGAAAAACGACTATTGGTTTACTCGAGATAATAATCGAGGAATATTTATATACATTCGCGTATAAATATAAGTTTGGTCGAATCTATCCTTAGAAGGGAAGAAGAGAGAGACATAGAACGATGGAAAACCTTTGTGTCTGCCCTTTGCCCCGACACAGGGGGATATAGGAAAAGGAAGATGATGCATGTGTCTCGCTCAATCTATTAATTAATTGATTAATTGTAATTTTATTTTATTTTTTTTTTTTTTTATAATGTTATCGTTTGCATGCTTTAAAAGTAAAATGTAATTACATGTAACATTTAAGCAATTAAAGTATTTTGAGCTTGAGTCAATTATGGGTACTTAGAAACAACGTGTCTGAAACACAGTTACTGATCAATCGAATCTACGACGAATGATCTTTGCTTTCAGGCGTGGAGCGTTGTCCATTCATGTACACACGTTTCATTTTCATTCCAATTTCAGGTCCAAAGCTCCAATTAAATTTCAAATACCGCAGTCACCACGCTACAGTACATCGTGTCACTCTAAATTGAACTCTGCACTTCGGTAATAGATGCGAGATTGCATGGGATTTCGATTCGAACACGTTACGTGTTTTGAATTTAGGTATTCGCCATCGACACTATTGTTTAGAAGATGATTTCTATTAATTTATTGTTGCTGGACAGAAGAAATACATTGTTTAAGTACACTAGTTTTTTAGTGAGCGTCAGAGCGATATATATTGTCCTACTAATAATAAACGTTAAAGTTTGAAAATGATTGTGTTATTACATAATTACGCAAAATCTATTAAATGGATCCTAGATAAAACTTTTTATCTGGAAATTTTGACGGACCGGTTCGGAGATCGGAGTGTAAAATAGGTACTGATTTCTGTAGAGCATCCGAGCACCTTTATACTTCCGAGTTTATGAAGAGATTGATTAGTGAAGCGAGGATCGTAGCCATATCGTAGCAAATGAAAACTCATAGACCCTGACTGATTCAGCCTCTGTGGCGTAGTGGTAAAGTCCGGCTTCTGTATCACGGGGTCCCGGGTTCGAATCCCGGTTAGGTTAGGATGGAAAATGATCTTTTTCAGATTGGCCTGGGTCTTGAATGAATGACTCCCTGAATATAGTATAATTGCGCTAGTATTCCATAGAACAAGGAACCTTAGTTTGTGGCTAAATCGATGTGTGTGATATGTTCGTATTTATTTACGTGCCTCGATCCGCTGTCCAGAGAAGTAAGTAAATACGTGTCAACGTAGAGTGCCAGTACAAAGGCTCGAAATGACGTAGATCGTATTGTTAAACGATTCTAAAGCAATCCGATCCTACTAGGGTATTATATGTATAATCTGTGCCGATACTACTGGGACACAAAGTATACTTATTACTTCTATGACTGGGATACTAATTATTACCGCATCTATCATGGGGAGTGCTCTGAGGGATTGTTCGACGCAGTACCTGCCGCAGAATTTCACCACCGTACCACCCGTCACAAGTTGAAGTTTCATTCATACCATATGGATAACTGGCTGTCAACCACCGTACGTTTTAAAAGACGCACTTCTTGCCACGTACGACCAATAAATCGGTGGAATCAACTTCATGCGGCGGTGTTTCCAAACCGATACGACATTGGAAACTTCAAAACGAGTCTACGTCTTCTTGAAAGGCCGGCAACACTCTTGTGATATCCATCAGGTGACCCGCTTGCTCGTTTGCCGCCCTATGTTATAAAAAAACACATTATAACTATGAATTATATTGGTCAAAGTTTAAGTTAACTCACTGTTACTTTGTAAATGGGAATTAAGTGTTAGTCCTAATATTCCCACGTCTCTAAGAAACTTCGGCTTTTGCTTGGTAATTATTATTTTTATTTAGCCAATAGGTCCCAATGCTGGGAACTACTTCTATCGCTCGCTAGCTGCTGCCACCGCCTATCAAAGGCCGACAATTCATCAGACCACCTCATTTTCGGCATTTTATTTTTACCTTATGTAGTGATAACTACAGAATTATTTTGAACTTCTAACTGGTCAACTTTGCATGTCATATTTTAGGTGAAATAGTTGATATATTGGGATACTATTCCTGTGGCGTATTACCTGCATGATAGGCTCTCGACTCACTACAATAGCAGGCATTCAAATCCATTAGTCTCCAGACAAATTGAATGGGAAAGTGACACACCAGTACACAAATTTCATATGTTGTTTTTACAATACTTATTAAGAAAACAGGGAGACCCGCTCATCAAAACGTTCTTTGAGTCACGCCGAAACCATTGGTAGCAATAACTCGACGCGATTTTGTGTACTTACGGAATTATATCAAAAACTAAACATTCATAACAAAACATTATATGATTAAATTAGACTGTCAACAAAATCTGCAGAGTTGGACGTCTGACATTGACAGCTGGTGACACACGTTCCGTATCAGTTCCTAACCAACCTTTCTTATCATAAACAAATAAGAAATCATGGCTGGATTGTTGTAGAATTTTAATTATTCTCCTTTAATATCGTCGACTTAGATTGTTATAATATTCAACGAATAAATACCTTATTTAAACATTAGTTCTTTTAAAGAATGTTTAAAAGTTGGTTTGACGTGCGTCCGAATTGGGCGAAATGGAGCGCGACGAGGCGGAATGTCAAATCGAGTGGAGAGGGATCGGTCTCTTGCTGGTGAGGCCGCCACGACACGTAACATGGCTTGAGCGATTATTAATTTTTTGGGGTTTTTTTCACTTTCGCCGCCCTCGGCACCCCGTCATGGGACTATAGTTTAACCTTTAGCTTTAAAATCCGCGATACGCGCAAGGACACAGGGGATATTTGCCGCCACGAAGTTGTCAGGAGGATGAGCTGTTGATATCCACGTGCCCGCCCGGCCGTATGAATTGGCGCTTCCTGGAGTGTCCTCCCATCACCAGAGGGTGCGGTTCTCCCGGACCGTGGACCGCCTGCCACGGCGCAGGCCCCGTCGTCGGCGACCCCAAGGTGCGACACACGGATCCTAACCTTATTTCCAAAGGCCGCTTCGCCGCCTTCGATCCAATGTCCCCGTAGTGGCTCAGCGCAAACCTCGGAAGGTCCAGCCAGCGTCTACTATCTCGCATACAACGGAGCGTGCAGGAGCGCCGCGTCGCTTTGAGGACGCGACCAGTACCAGTGCTCGAACCCAATGGATCACAAAACGGTGAACGGGACAACGTTCTAAGTGCGCGCAGACGTTTGTGTACGGACCTGGCCAGGTACCTTATATTTGGTTTATGTTAATTTTAACTTTTAATTGCGGCAAAGAATTATCAGATTTTGGTATTAGTATAACATGTGCCCGCCCTCAGCGGCTAGTGTGTTTATGGAATAAAATGCTATATTCTATCCCAACCATATTGTATTAATGATATCACCCTGCCCATGACTCCCAGGACCTAAGGCTTACTAGACAAGAGGTCCTTGTACTTCAAAAGTGCGAGGCTCTATCCTGAGCATTACATCCGGCTCTCTATAAAGTAATTGTTTGTGTATAATCGCACTGCGCAGGGATATTGCCCGTCTTCGCTTCAAATAGCTGAAGACCCCTGCGCACACCGCACCATACACTTTTTATTTTTTTTTATTTTTTATACACGACACTTAGTAATACTAAATTTATATTTTTTATAATATAGGGTGGCAAACGAGCAAGCAGGTCACCAGATCATGGACAACATGCCCATACAATTGAACCCTAGCCATTTCCCGCGGATTTACCCGCAAATCATAACCTTCCTCAGAACCCATCTCCGTGGACCGTACACGGGATAAGTCCGCCATTGTGCATTTACCTATCTATTTTAAGTCTCTGTTATGTATTTTTACTCGTACAATAAAGATATTACAATCAAACAAACAAACAATTTTTTAATCACAAAAATCATACAGAAACAGAAAGTTAATATTAGAAATTCCGTTTCGTTCAACGTGCAACTTTTATTTTTCTTTCCCGACTGACTCGGAAAGTAAATCCTTTGATTTTTGCAATGGAAAAATCTTGAGATTTGAATACACCTTGGAACCGGAAGTATTCATTTAATCCCACTTTTGTATGACTTCAAATATTATAAAGTTGATTTGCTTTTGTGTAGACAAATTTTGTACTACATATTGTAAAACGTCAAGTGCGAGTTGAATACACGTAGTTTAGTTTTGGTATATAATGATACAAATCCTACAACGTACGGCGGCGGGGCGTGGCACAAATTTCCTAGGAGTTCGACCCCAAAAAATTGGGACTAAAGCAAGGAAGAAGAAGAAGAATCAACAATCTAGCTATTGCCCCTCTTTATAAAATTAGATTTAAGTGTCTAACATTTAAGGAGTTAATAATGTTATGCTTCAAAAATTGTGTTCCAAAAATTATCTATGCAGCAATCTAAAGCATTTAAGCGTAAAAAATGTTGTGAGTAAATCTATGTATGTTTTAGCCTTAAAATTATATGCAAATGGATAGAGAACTTATTTAGGTACAGTGGGCCACATAGAAAAGTATACCATATTTTATAGTGGATCGTATATCAGTAGGTATACTTTTCTATGTGGCCCACTGTACAACATTTTATGCAAATGGACCTATTTAGGTACACAGGTGGGACTGTAAAAGAGAGACAGCAACATTAAACCGATATAATTTAATGCGAAACAGCACGAAAACCATGCGGGAACCTTTAAAAGTCAAGCTCCGTCTGTTATGTCGAGAATAAAACAGTTATTGAGGTAATAAAATGTACCTTTCTGGTTTGTTTTAAACATTAGATGAAAATGTAATGAAGTCATCTGCAGTTCAAGAGTTCCAAGTTCGATCCCCGGTTAGATCAATATGAGATTGAATTATTCTCAAGTTCTGACATCTATTAAGCATTAAGGGTATTAGGTATGTATGACTTAACGGGGGCACGTGACCCCCAGACTGCTTTTTTGTGTAACTACTGTGGAGGGAAATTCCATGACAGTGTATATCAAATGAGGAAATAACAGAAACGTGCCCCCAGACGGCATCAGGTAGGACTAGTGATGTGCCGTTTCCGATAATTTCCAAAGAAACAGCGGAAAGTTTCTTGAAAATTTCACGGAAATAACGGGAATTTTTCTAAAAACCCGAGAAATTTCTGAGAATTTTCGGAAATTATCAAGGGAAGAAATGTTCGGGAACAGGAAATTTCTCGGCGGCACATCGCTAGGCAGGACGAATGTCAATTTGTTGCACCCAACATTCATAGTCCACCACTTGAGTCCCCAGAAAAAAATCCTGGATCCGCCGTTGGAGTTATCGACTTTCACACACTAGCTGATAAATAATCAACTAGAGTGCAGGTTTCCTCACGGCGTTTTCTTTCACTGGGAGAAAGTGTTTGTCTACAAAACTACCATACATGAGTCAGAGTCATTAGTTTACAAACTCATGAGATACGGGTTCGAACCTGGGACATTTTCAAAGTCAAGGTCAATTTTTTTTATTGAAACTTGGCCTTCAAAGAAGGCTCTTTTTCAATATGTTATGTCTCAAAGCTGCAAACTAGCATTTCGGAACGACCACTGCTGAGAAGAAATGCTGAAAGAAACTAATGAAACAGTCTTGATTTTGAATTCAGATGCCACTTTATCAATCATAAATTATAAATAAATATGGAAGTGTAACTCTCATACAACGAACGCTCAAATCTTGGTTCCATTTACGCAAACAAATGTACTTAAATACAACAAGACACTCACACATGCTCATAGAAAAAGCTAGTACACGATTGGGCGCGTCAAGGTCACGGGGCGGGGTCAACACACCGCGGCAGCCGGCTACCGCTCAAACAAACGGCCAGCCGCTTGGCGTTTGAAGTCTCGGCACAGAATTAATATAAGTACTACGTAGTCTCGGCAAAGGAAAGAAAGGTAATTCCGCTGTTCTTCATATCTGTGTGATTTCTACACGACTTTACGACACACGATGGCCTATTTTTGCTAATTAAACTTGCGAAATTACTCGATGATACGTACAATTGACACTTATGCGTTAGGTACAAGTACAACCGTTGAACTCGCTGCGCCACGGCGAACTGAGGCGAAGTGAGGTGTCTATTTTACGCCCCGCCCACAGAGGTTCCTATTTCGTGGAACCATTTTTTTGGCATTGTTAGAGTTCTATGGTATCAATATATATAATAGTATATAAAATTCTTCTGTTACTGACTGAGTGACTGACAGACAACGCACAGCCAAAACTACTGGGCGTAGGAAGCTGAAATTTGGCATGTAGGTTCCTTAGGGAGTGTAGGGGAGCACTAAGAGAGGATTTCCCGAATTTCCCGCGAGAATAAAGTTTCGGGCCCAATCTAGTATACAATATAGGTGACATAATATTCGATGACATAATGTCGTCACATAATATTAATTAATTGCCATTTACATCAATTTATTTCACGGCTGGAGTGTCACGAGTCAATATTAATTTGAATATCATCCATTGACTAGTTTCTGCCATCGGCTACGCCCATGTGAATTATGTTTTTCACCCCTTAGGTCAAATTTCCAAAATTCCTTTTTTAGTGCTCTTTCGTCTCTGCGTTGATATGCCAATCAATGGGTCAGCGTCCAGTTTTATAAGTCCCTCAGCCGAAAGACGTCCACTGCTGGACAAAGGCCTCCCCCAAGGATTTTTACAACGACCGGTCCTGCGCTGCCCGCATCCATGCGCAACCCGCGACCTTCACCAGGTCGTCGGTTTATATACCAACATAGATTTTTTCAATCCTATTGTCTACCTATAGGTAATACCTAAGTCTTGCGATAATTTCGCACTTCCAAAGCGAGGAAGTCAGCCAGTTGCTTCCACGACAAATATGGCGTCATTCCAGCTTCCGTTTCCCGCCATTATTAATGTTTGCCGATGTGTTAACACTCGGTTACGGGATGGCGACAATCGAACGGAATTAGATTTGTTCTATTTTTGTATGAAAATTCTTGTTGTTCTGTACATACTTCTCTTTACTCTTTCAAGCATACATCTTAGAGCATTCAACCAATAGGAGAGGCCACTTACAGGAATCCCCTCTGCTAAATTTAATTTGATCCTGGTTTATTATTGTGTGCGTAGTTATATAAACTAGTGAGTGGTCAAAAGTAGCAGACATTTTGCATATATAAATTTGTGCTCGCATCGCCTCCCATTGGTTATATGCACTAAGCTTAATATGCAGAATTGCAGAACTTCCACGTAATTTTAGTAGAGTAAAATTTACTACCACTACTTCGCGTCCCACGCAATGTCTACTATAATCCCGTAAAATATAAAGGCTATCGAGTCTTACGACTCTCGGCTCTGTCTATCCCGTAAGAGATGAAGACGTGATACTGCATCAGTACTAAAATTAGAATTAGACACACCACACGTTCGGCGGATCACGGAAATTCTTCAGTGACATTAATTGAGTGGGACTCGCGTTATTGGAACCATAATGTATTGGATATCTTAATAGCCTATTTAGAAGATTATGGGATTGTCTTTATTGCCTGCCAATTGAACTTTCTTATTATCGAAGTGACTATTCTTTGGATTTTATTTTTTCTTTCAATCTTTGCCTTCGACTTCGTAAGCGTGGAATTTACATTTCTTTGTAATTCAGGTTCTAATTGACGTATTCTGTTTGTATTCTGTGTATATTTCTTTCAACAGTACTACTGTGAAACCCGTATCTAATATCTTTCAGTAGATTTTATATACAGACAAAAATTCTAAAATAGGTACTCCATTTTGGCTTCTATTTATTAGAGCGCTTATACAATTATACATTTTTTTATAAATGTTTCTTGAATACTCGGAAATATTCGTAAGAACGGAAAATTTTCCTAAATAAACGAGAAATGTCTGAGATTTTTTGGAAATTTTCAAGGAATGAAATTATCAGGAACAGGAAATTTCTCGGCGGATAATCTAGAAACAAAAACATCCAATCAAACAAATGACAATAAAAGTTTCCTCGGATGTACATGTGGATCAAGGATTATGGATTTTTTAAGGGAAAGTAAGTACATAAATAGTCCTATATAATACCATATAATCTTTTTTATTAAAAATTTGACGTTTTACCTATATCTAACCTGATGAGAAGCAAAGATGAGGTCTATAGGGTATTAGATATTATGTTATAGTAGATCGTCATAAAAATAAGCAAAGCGGTTAAGACATTTCTGAAATAAGGTCAAAAATTGCGTCGGTTACGCGTTCGGTTATTTTCGGACGGATTCGGGCGGGCGTTCGGCTATTTTCGTGCGGTTCGGCAGAGTTCGGCTATTTTCGGGCCGCGGATTTAAATTTGGAAAACGCTTTCACTTTGCTTTGATGTAAAGCAAATGGTGTTTATGTGCAGTCTTGTATTGCAGCACTCTATGCATAAAGTATTTATGTACCTATTTTTTTAAAGATATTTTTGTTTCTTTCAACAACAACTGAAGAATAGACGGAGAAAGAAAATTGAAAATTTTCTTTTCGATGTGGAAAAAAACTGTATTTGAATTGGTCAAAAATTCTCGAGTTATAAATAAATAAATAAATACGGACAAATTACACAGATTGAGTTAGCTTCAAAGTAAGTTCGAACTTGTGTTATGGGATACTAACTCAATGATACTATATTTTAAAACAAATACATATTATATAGATAAACATCCAAGACTCAGGCCAGTTATATGCACAGCATACAAAGGTAACTCATCTCATACTTTAAATAAGTTTTTTACAAAAAAATGATAGGTACCTATACCTACAACTATTATACAACTTTAATCGTAGCCGCTATAAATCTTTAACTGCGTGTCAAAAAATTAATCCGTGAGTTATATCATTGAGGAGTACCCTTGTTGGGAGCATCCTGGATGCACCATCAAGTCATTATAATGCATTGTCATGAAATCGCGTTGCACTTTATCGCACCACCTTACTACTCTCTGTTTGGTCTAATGGTTGACTGGTAGAGAATGCCATATGGCGTTAAGTCCACCATTTGTACATATTTTTTTAAAATTTTGTGCAATAAAGTTTTAAATAAATAAATAAAATGGCAACTAAAGCCAAGAATAAAATTTCAACTAACTTACCTATTGCAAAACTTGAATTGTTATTGTTGCGTGCAGCATATAGTTATTTTTTTTAACTTTGTAGGACAAATAGAAGTGGGTATTTAACTTGCAAATTGACTACAGACAGATACCTGAATCGGTGAAAATAAAAAGCTTGCAAAAAACCAGCACTGTGGCACGGTTGCCATAACAGTGTGTCCAATACTTCTAGCCCACTGGTTCGCGGTTTGAGCCTCAGCAAATGGAGTGTGAAACCCACTGGGCTACTAAAGATGGAACCACGGACGAAATATAAAGAGGACACGTTGTATTGTATCTAATGGTGCACTGTTTCAATAGTGCACCTACGTCACCTAAAGGGGCGGGGCTTATGCCATTCCTCGCTCAACTGTGTGCCTTATGACGGTCTGCTATTTAGTTGCATTGACGACCTCCGTGGCTCAGCGGTCACCATGTTGGACTGTCACACTAGAGGTCCCGGGTTCGATTCACAGTTTGGTCAATATGGAAAATGATCTTTTCCAGATTGGCCTAGTTCTTGGATGTTTATCTATATATGTATTTGTTATAAATATAGTATCGTTGAGTTAGTATCCCATAACACAAGTCTGGAACTTAGTTTAGGACTAACTCAATCTGTGTGATTTGTAGTGAAGTACCCCGCGCCGGCTGCTTTCCAGCCCACGTGTCGTCACACAAATCTTAGAGAAATGTCATTAGGGCATGTCCTCTTTATATATCGTCCGTCGATGGAACCAATTTCCAATCTACCATCAATACGCCTATTTTTAGAACGAATTTCATTCGATTTCGGGCCTAAAAAGGGTTATTGTAAGTCGTTAAGTAGAGAAGTTATCTGTTCTTTTAAAGGCTCAATTAATTAAGTTTCTCAATTTTAAATTAAATGGTTTAGTATTTGAGGAATAAAAGTACCATAAAGTTGTTTCACTTTAGTTGGCCATATTATTGCGGTTACTTCATCTAGTTAAGACTCATTTTGAGTGAATGTTAAGACAATAAAGAGCTTCAAACGTTAACTAAAACTAAATAAATTTCAGTACGTAAACTAGGTACGTATACTTATGTTAAAATAAAATTATTTTGAGTTACCTACTATCAGAATATACCATTTTAGAGTTGCGTGTAACTACTTAACATAATGATCAAAGAATACACAACCTTTCCAGTATATCACTATATATAACGACCGAACATTTTATCAATTCACCTTCAATTAATTTCCGAGTTTATGTGCACCCTCACAAGTTTATTTCCATTGGTTATTTGACTTTAAACCCATGTTTTGTTCCTTTCTTTAAGATAGATAGGATGGGGAGATGGATAGGCTGCTTCTGGGTAAGCTCGCTACACTGTAGACTTCATCTCTGTCCTCGGGCAAGATTGTGGTCAAGAGCAAACCCATCTTTAATTTAAAAAAAGATAAAAAAAAAGTAATGAATAATTTTTTTTTTCATTATTTCAAATAAATCCTAACTAATATTATAAATGTGAAACTGAGTTTGTTTGTTTGTTGGTTTGTTTATTTGTTTGTTACCTCTTCACGCTTCATGTACTGAACCAATCTTCCTGAAATTTTGCATACACATAGTAAGAAGTACGGAGAAGGACATAGGGTACCTTTCATCCCAGGAAAAAGCACTGTTCCCGTGAGAAATTCACGCGGGCTAAGCCGCGGGCGAAAGCTAGTAATGATTTTTTTTTTTCAAAACCTAGATTGTGTTAGTTCACATTATTATAGAGACTGGAGCGACTAGTATTTCATTATCGAGTAGGTTGCAAGGTCATAGACGTTACTTATTGATGATTGATATTTACTACATTCTACAGCGTATTTCTACACGACTAACCAAAAAAGAAGTGTAATGTTTTCACGGTTCATGTATGTATGTAAGTTCTATATTCCACTATAAGTCCTGGACGGCATAACAGATTTTGATGTGAGAGGTATTTTTAGATTCCTTGCATTCCTCCGAGTGACATACTACTATGTGAGTTGTCAGTCGTGTTTTTTCTTTTTTAATAATTAGCTTGTTTCCAAATATTACAACATCTGGGTGTGTGTTTTTTCTTTGCTTGGGTCGAATAAATGGAGTTAATGGGAACCCACCACGTTTGTAGATTCAAGTTGACAAAGCAAACAGATAAGGATCTTACAATGTGCCTTCACCATAGAAGTAATAAGTACGTTATACAAAGTACTTACTACTTCCATGGCCTTCACCACTTCCTTATAATTTGACATCGCTGCGTATACAGCTCGCCTAATTTAGAACGCACCTCTACTAAAAAAAGTACACTATCCACTCAAAGTCAAACTGATTGACAGTTTATCGGCGAAAACAAACAAACCCTGTTAGGTACTATGCGATTTTAAATGCTATCGGGTTCTGTAATTTTTGTCAAGTTGTCAGCTTGTCATTCAAAACTATGTCAAACTATTCGAAGCTAACTTCACTACATGTAAATGTGTTTTATACACATTTAATTAATTTTGTCAAAGAGACCAAAATAAAGTAGTTACAGCCCAACCCAAGTTTAAATTCTAATCGGACTCTCTCGGATCTGTACACATGTTAGGTACTCATTGAGAACCGTGCCACGATGCTCATTTTTTGACGTCTGGCGAGCCAAGGAAGTAATAAGTACCTACGTACTTATTACTTCCATGTGCTGGGCATCCCATGTCGGCTAACTTTTTTATAACTCTTTCTCAACCCTGCCATCGGAAAAATCCCTGACATTGGCAAAATCATCGTTTTGGCGAACGATGATGGAACCACTAAAAAAAGAAGAATGTACTAGTTAAATCAACTAGAGTTTATATATGGTTTATAGTATTTGGCTAAATAACTAATATTTAACACCACGTAGGTAATTAACAGGAATTGTATTTCCTTGCAGGGGAATGAGGAAATGTTAACTTAAACATAACAATCAGTAACCACAATCTTTCAATAATTATAAACGTGAAACTTTAGGATCCATGGCACAGGTAGAAAAAACACGGTGAAACCAAAGGCAAAAGTTAGTTATTTAATAAAATCAGTTCCGCACGCGAATACGCAATGTATTTGCCACGAAAATTAAAACTTTCCTCGCAACCCGCTCGTAACTCGCTGTTTACATGAACGTTAACTATTTTTAAAGTACTTTAAATATGAATCAGATTTAGCACTTCAAGGATTTATGTTTTTAGTGTAATTACTACCTATCAAGAAATATCATTTGTTTTAAAAAATATCAAAATTCACGACAAGCTCCGTCAATATTCGTCAAAAAATCTAAAAAGTCAATAATAAATCAGTCAGTTGAACCCATAGAGCAACACGGACTCCTTACGCGCACGGAAGTCCTTGTTGCTCAAAGGTTGAACCCGGTTCAAAGGTACCCACAAAGCTTGCTGCTTTTTCTTTTTGAATAGCTGTGGATAGCCTTTGAATCAGATACCATCTGGGCTGATTCGGGGCTGTACTCATACGGTATGAGTACCGGCCCGTCATAGATAAGTAAATAGTGAGTCATAGGTATGTCATACCTATCCACTATCAACAATATTTGTGTCTAAACCATGAACGAACACGTTGAGATTTGTGAAGTTTTCGGTTAGTTATTAAATAACTTAGTTTTCACATGAGATAAGTATGTTTTGACTCAAGAATAAACTGAGCAATGAACGAAGGTAATGTAACTAATAGGTCTACTTAAAACTTACTCAATTACAGCCGTGTTCGCAAACGAAGTAGTTACCTGTAACAGAATGGTAGCAATTAGAAGCTGATTGCTGTTTGAAGCAATGATGGTCGAGTGGCTAACCCTGTGGTTGGAAGGTCCCAGGTTCAAAACTGATTGGTGCCTCATAAGTTAATAGCAGAGCTTGTTACCAATACCAAATTTTCTTTTTAAACTCCCGGTAAGAACCGGTATTTTAGATGAGAATTTGGTGCCGGTATTACCAAGCCCTGTTTTGTATACCAATCTGATTCAAATACATATATAGTTTACATGGACCACTTGACCACATCGTGACGAACTCTAAACACTACAATAGTTGAAGATTACCAGCTAGTGCATGAAATAAAAAGAAAAAAAAAAGAAATGGAGAATTAAAAGAAACAACCATCACCATGAAAGTCATTTCTGTCTTCAATTTAATTGTGATTTATTTATGTTAATTGTGTAATAAAGTTATTACAAACAATCAAAGTCTTAAAGAAATAGGTTGTAATACATTCCAAAGAGAGATATCCTAAGTTTAGATTTGTAAATTATTATCGACCTGTACCAAACAATATGATAGGATAACAATGTTTGTGGTTAGGTCTCCAAATTGCGCCGATGCGGTGTGCATAGTATGCATACAATGAATAGTTATTGGCCTAGTTGCATATTGCATTTATGGCTAACTACTATGTTTGCGCTACATTATAAAAGCGGTTATTATTAATCGAAATCTATTTTATCCACAACTTTCACAGTCATCTTTTGAACAAATTCGAAGTTATACCTACCTACCCTACCTACAATAGAATCTATGCCCCAGGGCTTTGATCTCGTGAGGATTTTTGGATAAAAGTTCACTATGTGCTATTCGTGTAGGTACCTTTCATCAACTATGGCAGAATATGTTGCACTTCCATTTGTAAACAGCTACTTATATTACCTTATTCTATGGAATAAATGATTTCTATTCTATTCAAAATCTGTCCAGTAGATTTTACGTTTTTGTTTCTGTTTGTTGTTGTTTTTGTTTTTTTTACGTGATTGAGTTACAAACATACTCAGAAACTCACATCCAAACTTTCGCCTTTATAATATTAGTAGAAGTAGGATTACAATTCACAAACTACTAGCATTTTGGAACGACCACAGCTGAGAAGAATAGTCGATAAAAACTCTACGTCTAAATGAATTTTGGTATATGGGTTTACACAAAAAATATACACTTGTGGCCTATTTTGTCGGTGTTGTCGCGTGTTATGTCTTGCAGCACAGCATCGCATTGTAATCCACAGCGTTTGGTCGCTCACCTAGGACGCCTAATAAATCGCAAGGTAAAGTAGCACTGACAAGCGCTACACGAGATAAGAGCTAGCACTCAGCTCTATAAAGACTGTAACCGCAACTGCCATGTGACGTCACTGAACACGAAGTAATGTTAAAGTTTGAAGTATACTAATAGGTGTGCTGTTTTAAAAGCTTTTTTTTAGTTTTACCTTTCTTCTCCACTTGCGCTTTGGCGGTGGTAACCTTAGCTTTAAGTAATTTTATGACGTCAACTAACTAAAAAACAAGAATACTGATACGAAGACTATTTAAAAGTGCTATTTTTATGCCTATTTAAATAAAAATAATTGACTTTGACTTTCTTTTTTAGATATTTTTATTTCCTCCGAGGACTTTTCGCTTCAAAATCGGACCCTTTCTGCGTGAGGAGACTGGATGCCGATTCTACTAAATACAAACGTAGATGTCGAGTCTCATTGTGTCTTGAAAGCCAAAGAAATTGAAATAAAGTGACAAGATCTCTGTAAGACTTCTATGTTTTATTACCATTTCTTTGGCTCTTGAGACACGACATCTACGTTTGTAATTTGTAAACTCAAGGGCCTGGACTGCTGTCTTCATTCAAGCTAGTCCAGCTTCTCAAATCAAAGCACCACCGACGGAGAACGGCAGGCCTCGTTCATAATCCCTGGTCTTCCCAGAAACTCATGTACTCAACTCTTGTAGTTGCAACGGTATTGCACTCCAGCAGAAGATAGCTTGCAATTTCGTCAGCCTACATGCATGCTCTGCATAGTGAGCTGCCTATAAGACCTTGGGTGATTTTTTTCTTAGATAACTAAATTTTTCTCTAGACATCTGGCATGACTTGACAAAGACCGCCATTTAGCAGGAGTTGTTGAATACACACTAGTAAACTAAACAGTCAGCTATTGTGCAAGTTTCCTCACGATGTTGTCTATGAAAACTATCATACATGAGTCAGATTGGTATGCAAACTCATGTGGCACTAGTATATAGGATTTGAAATTGGGTCCTTTCGTTCTTCTCAACCACCACCGCTTCATACTATAAATTAATTAATTCATAATTCATTTATTTAAATACCTAAGTAATGTAACTCATGTTGACAAAATAAATTAATTATGAATTAACAGTGATGATGACATAATTCGAGTGTTCCTGATAAATGTATGGGTATTGTTTGTTCACATCCGAATATTATGTGACTCGCAAATTGATCGTCGGGAAAATAGGGTTGTCTCAAACCAGTTATTTAATAGCCATCAATGTCCCAGTACTGGGCAAAGGCCTCTCTCTCCTTCCTCTAAGCATCTCGGTCTATGGATATATCGCGCCACCCTTTGTTAAATTTGTTTAAATCGTCACACCAGCGCAAAAGAATGACTTTCTCAGCTTGTTTTCTATGCCTAGGACCAGGCTTGAAAGAACATTTCCCATAGCATCTTGTAACGCGTTTTATTACCAAAATATTTAAAATTCGACTAGAATGGAAAATTATAAGAAACGTTGTTTTTTCAAAATCTTGTCTTTCCATACATTTTTGGACTTCCAGTCTTGAGGGAGGCGGAAGTCCTTGTTGTTCGAAGGGGATTTCTAACGGTTAAAAAGTAAGATACTATTATACCATATCACCATATCTTATTTCTATATGAGAGTACTTTAGTACTAATATTGCATCTAAGATACTATTAATTTATACTTTATCTACATGTTCGTGTTTTACATAATAGTAATTGAGGATATTTCATTTCTTTTAGTTAAAAGGAGTCGCCTGCCACTTGTAGTAACCAATGTAAAATAAAATCAATAAAATATTTTTCATATTTTCCTTTTTTTTCATATATTTTTCATGCAACAGACAACCCTATATGATTTGGGTATTAGTGGATATCAATCCGTATAATCCACAAGCTTAATTAATTAATCATAGCGATGTAAATAACTCAATTTTGATGTACTATAGTAGTATTATTGTTTACCTTATTCATTGATCTGATCATACTAAGTATTATATAACAAAGAGGCAGTGTTTGTAAGTTTGTGAGTTTGTATGTCCGGGGTAATCATCGGAACTACTACTGAACTGATTTCAAAAATCCTTTCACCAAAAGAAAGCTATATATAGAATACCTAAGTGACATAGGCTACAATTTATGTATGTACCTCCCGTGCGAAGCCGGGTCATGGCGTTAGTGAGATATACAAAACATATATAAGAGTAAATTCTGGAAAATGTTCAAAAACCTAAATCCATAAGGTACCGATTTCGATAAATTTTTGTTTTCGTGACATCATTTGATATCAAAAGATCTTAATGTTCTTTCTTAAAGTTAAATGAGAATTTCCTCTTACTGCAAATAAACATTCATTCATTCATTCTTATTTTAGGTTTATGTGGACAAGCAACAAATACCTCCGCGCGCGGAGAGGTCCATGTTATTGATGGTTTTTGAAGATGTAACGGACTAAACAAGAAAACAATTTAAAAACTTAGGTTACCCTATCGTTCCTTAACTTAAATTAATTGACGTAATCAAGTAGTTGCAAACTAAACAAGATCAAAGCGAAACGGCCTCACATTTCTGAAAGTTTCTACACAGAGAAAAAAGGTAAGTTATATAATTATTTCTCGTTCAATAAATAAATTAAATTTGACAAACTGAATTTATTTAGTAGTAGATAACTACTAGGTTTTAAACGCGCATGTACCATTCTTATTGTCAATGTTTCAGCACTTTTACAAGATGCCGTGGTCAGAACCGACTGACCCAGCCAGATAAATGAAATATTCGCTGTTATTTTTCTTTAGGTTCTCATTTATTTCTGGAAGTTTACATAAAATAACTGATAACAACACTCCTTATTTGGATATTCGTGTGAAAATATCTTAACTTGGAGAAAATCCCGATTAAGCCACGATTTTGAATGGAACTTCCCTTTTCCAGTTCAATGACCCTGTCCATCCCATCTGCGACAATTCATTTTCACTTGACTAAAAATGATGAGGCGACCTTTAAATGTCCATTTTGTGAACTAAAAAAGAAATTTTCTCACCAAATATTAAATCGTTAAGAAAAATTACTCGTCCATTTTTTACAAAGTTTGCGCTTTTTTAAATAGATTCTAATAGAAGAATTTCACATTTTGATTGTATGGTATTTTCTGTACTACCAAATGCAAAAAAGGAGTCTTATGGGGTACCTATAACTACCCATTAAGTTTACGGCTCATCCATTAATTTTAACTAGAATAGTATATAAACCAATATCTATTCACTTATATCTCCTTCCACAAATATTGGCTGTAAGAAATTGCATTTGCGATAAGCCCGCCTTTGCGCTTATTTATGTATTTAATTTTTGTTTACACCGTGTATGTTCTTTTCTGTAAATGGTGCAATGAAGTGTTGATCTATCTATCTATCTATCTATTATATCCAATGTAACCATGACAGAAAAATTAAATAAGAAGGTGGAGGGCTACAGGGGAAGAGGGAGACCAAAGAAGAGATGGTTGGACTGTGTGAGGGACGATATGAAGGGGTTGGGAGTGGATGTTGGTATGACGGGAAACAGAGACGTGTGGAAGGATAAGACATATTGCGCCGACCCCAGATGATGGGATAAGGTGAGGAATATGATGATGAACCATGACAGATTTTTTTTTTTTTTCAGTTTGCTTTGCTTGAAAATCTCTGGTACTTCCGGTACGATACGAAAAATATTTCGATGCATGATAGCTGCACTTTCATGAAGAAGGTATCCGAATTCCCGAAATTCCCTCATAAGCGAAGCCGCGTGACACCGCTACTTTTCTCAACATCATAAACTACACTCCTAATCAAACAACAATAAGATACGGGTTCATAACGATGTTAAATACTATTAAATTATCTGTTTGATCGTTTGCGGATTTCTCCATTAATGTTCAGTTGGATCATCCAACAAAGAGGCTTTGAAGTTCAGGTGTGTTTACTTAAGTAAAGCAATAGACTACTGAAATACTCAACTGACAGTTATTTCAGTTAATAAAAGCAATATATAAAGCATTATAATATAATTTCTAGCAGTGTATTTATTGTTTATAGATTCAGGTTCACAGTGGTAACAATACGACAGTGAAAACAGCATCAAATTTGGTCCAGTAGTTTTTGCGTGATGCGCGTTCAAACATACAGACAGACAAAAATTCCACAAAAAATGGTTTTGGGTTCTATTGGCCCAATAAAGACCCCTCATAGTTATTTTTTACACGACTGACCAAAAAAGGAGTGTTATGTTTTCAGGGTTCATGTATGTATGTATGTAATTTCTTTATTCCACCATAAGTCCTGAACGGCTTAACAGATTTTGATGTGAGAGGTATTGTTAGATTCCTTGCATTAGCTCGAATGACATAGGCTATGTAAGATGTCAGTCGTGTTTTTTATTTTTAAATAATTAGCTTGTCTTATATATCTTCTACTAGCTTTCGCCCGCGGCTTCGCTCGCGTGAATTTCCCACGGGAACAGTGCTTTTTCCCGGGATGAAACGTACCCTATGTCCTTCTCCGTACTTCCAGCTATGTGTATGCGAAATTTCAGGAAGATTGGTTAAGTAGATAAAGCGTGAAGAGGTAACAAACAAACAAACAAACCAACCAACAAACAAACAAACAAACTCACTTTCGCAATTATAATATTAGTTATAATATAATTTCTAGCAGTGTTTTTATTGTTTATAGATTCAGGTTCACAGTAGTAACAATACGACAGTGAAAACAGCATCAAATTTGGTCCAGTAGTTTTTGCGTGATGCGCGTTCAAACATACAGACAGACAAAAATTCCACAAAAAATGGTTTTGGGTTCTATTGGCCCAATAAAGACCCCTCATAGTTATTTTTCTTATATATCTTCTACTAGCTTTCGCCCGCAACTTCGCTCGCGTGAATTTCCCACGGGAACAGTGCTTTTTCCCGGGATGAAACGTACCCTATGTCCTTCTCCGTACTTCCAGCTATGTGTATGCGAAATTTCAGGAAGATTGGTTAAGTAGATAAAGCGTGAAGAGGTAACAAACAAACAAACAAACCAACCAACAAACAAACAAACTCACTTTCGCATTTATAATATTAGTTAGGATGAACAGACACAGATCAGTTGCAGTTTTATTACATTTATTGATGACATAATAAAGGCATCCTATCAAGGCATGCTATGATTTAGAAATTCCTAAGGTAGCAGAGGTAATATCGTCTAAACTTACAAAACTAGATTGCTATTATCTACAATCCCCAATATTGGGTATTGGAAACTAATAAACTTTAATGCGTAGTTATATTAATTACTACTGACTGATAACTTCACAGATAAGTCGTGTCTATTTTCAAGATATTGGCTAGTACAGTCTAAAAATAACCCTGTTATTAATATACCAGATTTCTGATTAAAATATGAATTTACTTATTTCATTTCCCCATAAAACAAGTTTGTTTACAAGTTTAAATAAAAAAATGTTCAAGAAGCTCAGATTAAACAGAAAAAAAAAACAAAATTTTAAAACCATGAATTTTTTCTTTGTCTAGATTTAAAACGATGAAAGTATTATTTTTTATATAAAAAACAAAATTGCACTTATCAATTTTCGATTTTTCCTTGTACCTATAGGAACTTTTATGTAAATCTTGTACGATTGTCTCCAAATTGTCAGGTCAATATATTTATAAATTTATTGGTGAAATTTCTAAGCCAAAAGATACCGAAACAGGGTAAGAATGCAAATCCAGAGAAATATCAAATCCTGACTGATATTATAAATGCAAAAGTGAGTTTGTTTGTTAGGTACCTCTTCTCGCTTTATTTACTGAACCTTCGCTTACACATAGTTAGAAGTAGTGAAGAACATAGGGTACCTTTCATCCCGGGAAAAAGCACTGTTCCTGTGGGAAATTCACGCGGGCGAAGCCGCTAGTACACTTATAAATCCAGTTGGTGAAATTTCTAAGCCGCCTTACAGCCTTCAATTACTTTCAACTAGACCAAGACGAAAAATAAAAAAGGTAAGAATGCGAATTCAGGAAAAATATCGAATAACCTATATTTGCAGTGAGTGCTCGTGTCTTTTCTAGACAGGAAATTGGATGCTAGCTATTGACGGGCGAACCCGCGGGGCGTCGATTGCTTGGAGATTCTTATGATGGAAAGAACGAAGCTAGATTTGAATTGAATTGAAAGCTTTTCTTGAATAATGAGGTTAGAATTATAGGGGATCGGACAAGGTATGAGATTTTTTTTTATAGAATAGTAGGCGGATTGCCTCATGGTAAGCAATCACCGCAGTCCATAGATACCAATGACCATAGAATTGTTAAAAATATGTTATTTTTGATAGAATATATATAATTTAACCAAAATTGTTCGACTTTTCAGCATGACCACAGAATTAATATACGTACGAGTTTTTACTCTTGAGCTAATTTATAGTTCGCCTATTTTGGAAAGTCCATTTTCTAAGTGTGACGTCATATGAATGTACGTTTAGTAAGGGGCGTTTTGGTATCGTCCAAACATTGCTTAAAAATGTGAATTGTTTTTTGCTATATCTTGGGAAACACTTCGGTTACTGATGTGATACTTTCACTGATGATTCTATTATCGTAAAATATTTCATTCATTCATTCATTCGTGAGATATTTCAAAGAAGCGTTAAAGATAAAAGTTGTCTGGTTATATTTTAAAAGGGATATATTTGTTTTACAATGGGGTCTCATAGTCTGAAAAGTTTCTAAAAAATCACTACCAACCTATCTTCTATCTTTTGAGAGTGGTAAGTTAGATAACGTTGGTTCTGGTTACTTGTTAAATTACCTACAGAACCTGAAGAATATTGTAATTACGTACATAAAACATATTATCACGCCTTTTTCCCGTGGCAGAGACTAGCGACTTCCACTTACTACGATCCTTAAAGATCTCTCGTGCTTCCTCTACACTCATCACTCTCTTCATACATGCATTAATCAATTATATTAATTACTTACAAGAATTTCTTTCTTTCTTTTTTTCTTTTCCAGCTTAATCAATCCACTGCAGGACATAAGCTTCCTCTAATGCACGCCAGGATTCATGGTCTTGTGCAATCCTCTTCCATAATGGGCCTTCAACTTTGGCGATGTCGTCACGACAACGGGCAGCTGGTTTGCCTTGTTTTCTGCGTCCCATCCACGGTCTCCAGTTCAGTAGCTTTCGGCCCCATCTTCCGTCCTCCCTACGGCATATGTGACCTGCCCATTTCCACTTCAGGGTAGCGACCCTTCTGCTAATGTCTGTTACTTTTGTGCGCTTCCTAATTTCGGTGTTGCGTACTCTGTTTCTTAGGGAGATGCCTAGCATGGACCGTTCCATAGCCCGTTGCGCCACTTTTAGACTATACATGCATTTTGCAGTGAGGGTCCAGGTCTGGCAGCCGTAGGTCATTACGGGAAGGACGCATTGGTCAAGTACTCTACGTTTGAGGCTCATTGGTAGTTTTCCCTTAAAGACGTCATCCAACTTCCCGAATGCAGCCCATCCCAGTCGGATCCGCCTCTTCACCTCTACCTCTTGGGAGTTTTTGTCTAGTGTGAGCATTTGTCCAAGGTACGTGTATTGAGACACTCGCTGGATTTTTTGTCCGTTTACCACAATGTGGTCCACATCGTCTTTACTCATAAATTGGGTTTTGGCCATGTTCATCTTTAGGCCTATCTTACTAGAAGAATTTAATCTATTGCAAACAGAAGAAGATAAAACTAACGAGTTAGGGAGATAATTCCATTTCCGATACTAGGAAAACTCTAATGGAAACTATTAATGAATTGTATCTAACTAAACGGCTTTGTAACATAAAGCTCTCTGCCCACTTGACTTATTAGTATTACCCATACCTATACTTTATTTTTCCAAATAATAATAAATTAATAGTAAAAAACTTACAAAAAAAAGGTTTTATTGTTACTCTCAACAAACCCTTTCATTTGATACCCATATTGTAGAAATGCATTAGGTACAAATAACTATTCCGCCATCTTGGATGGTCCGCCATATTGGATTTAGAATGACGTTACATCATGCATTGTCATCCAAACTTAACGTATGTACAAAATTTCAGCTCAATCGGTTGATGATATCTACTTCAAAACTGAGTTCTAAGATTCCACCCGAACGAACATACATTGCAAGTCTTTTAAAATATATTTATTGAATTGAATGAATTTCTATACAATAGCGCTCCGTTAAAAATAAGCTTCGCACCTGTTCACTGACATTAGAACGATTGGCTGAAAGGTCGTAGCCTTGTAGCCTCGTAGAGGGTCTACGTCGTAGGCGGCTACGGCGTAGCGACGTCACAGCCGTGACGTCATCGTTGACGCGCGATTCTTGTCACTTTCAAGGAACTTTTGTTCTCTGACGTATATCTTGTTACTCAAATAATTTGTTTTGGGTCTCTTTATCCATCCACTTGATGATATTGTGTGTCTCTCTGTCTATATCGCAGAATTTCGAACAAATAAGGCAACAAATAAAAATATCTGTCGATCTTCCAAATAAAGGAAAAATTAATTTTTTAAATAAATAATGCATAACCCTACTCTAGCTTGCCTTACAAAATTGATCAACTCTTTTTATGTATCATTTTAAAAAAAAGTAACTTTTTACTGCTACACACATTTCTGTAAAGGCATTGCTAGAATCAAAGGAAATTAAGCCATAAAATAAAAATTATAAAGATTAGTCTCGCTTACACCCGTGATATATGATGAAAAAATATTGGTCGTTAGCATCAAATGAAAATAAACCATATTGCAAAAATTATAGAGTTGATTTTCGCTTGCACCACGAGACAATATAAAGCTAATGACACACTTGCGGCGCATCGCAATGTGGGTACTTTGGAACGCGCTGTCATGTTCCGTGTTTGAATGAGGAATGAACAATGGGAAGTAAGTGAATTGAAAGGGTGGGGATCCACTTGACTAGAGTTGGTTGGCTACTATTTTTTTCTATCTATGCATATAATAAAAATATAACTGTGGACGTCTGTACATAAAATACATTAAAAAAATGCACGAGGGGTTTATATATGTATAGAGATTTTTTTTATAATTTTTGTCTGTCTGTGTGGTGATGGCAACGCACGCAAAAACTATTGAATGGAATTTGATGCGATTTTTATTCATTAACTCTATACATCTTTTCTCAAAATCTTTTCTCAAAATTTCATGTTTCTACGTTCAGCGGTTTCGTTTATATTGCGTAGCGTTTGCATTGATATACCAATCAGTCAGCGTCTAATTTTAAATATACCTACCTATATCGAAAACAGAAAAATAATAATAATAACTCTTTATTGCACCATGAAAAAGAAAAAGGAGTACATTGTGTCTTAACGGCTAATGTACAATGGCGGCCTTATCGCTACAGCAATTTCTTACAGGCAACCGACAGGTAGGACTTATAGATCATAGATCAGCAGGTACGGCGCAGACAGAACTAGGATTAACAAATACAATAACGTAAAAAACTAATAGTTACAATATAAAAAATATAGGTAAATAAATAAAAAATAAAATAAAAACTACTAACATAGGTACAGCTACATCCAATTCTGCAGTCAGAATTTCTCATACTAATTGATTAAAGCAGTAATTGCACTTAAGACCTTATGATTATGTGTTGTTTCTTAAATTCTAATGTGTGTCTAATGTCGACTGACTACGATGTTTCCGTATAGTTCCAAAGAGACGGGACTCCCATATAAAAAGTGTCCGACACTAATGTCAAAACGGAGGTACTACTGATAGTGATGCACTTATGCGAGGAACAGCAGGTATGAATAAGATGGAAATAATCGGCCATCAAAACGCTACCCCGTTTCATAAATAAGTTTTTTCCTTTGAAGTTGCGACCACATTCGTATGGAGCAGCAATAAAAATGAATATTTGACGGTGAATGAAAAAAAGACAGATATTTATTACCGTTTTAGTTGCAAACTGTGATGAAGACAAATTCACTTATTTTCTAGTGATACCTATTTATCTATTTGTGGAGTATACCTTACCAACACTTGACAATTCAGACCAATAAAAATATTATGGAAACAAAGCGAAATTCATATAGTATTGCTTTGCATAATAGTGGCAGCAAAATAACCTCAATTCCTAATGAAAGTAACTGGATAGAGTAAGTATTTTTAAGTTAATAAATAGCTTTGATAATTACTATGTGTAGGTATGTAATGTTTTGTGATCGAACATAAAGTCATAATATATAATGTTTAATGTATTGATATAAAATAAATGATTTTGCTTTGCAAAAGTGATAGCCTTAAAATTAAATAAAAAATATTAAGTAATTAAATATTATAATATTGTTTTAGTGGAGGACACGTAGGGCTTAGCGATTTGCTGACGCAGCCTTGCAGCAAAGCAGAAGACCGACTATTATCTCTGAGCAGCAGCAACGATAATGTGGGAAGAATATGAAGGCTATGGTTTTACCTACCAGGCGTTTTGCTGATCTATTTGATGTTTATCTACTGTTCGTCGTGCACTTCAAGCTTCAAAAACTGGATAATTTATTTCGTTTCCCGAAATAAATATCATCCTTGGCCAGCGCAGTCTCCTGACCTCAACACCATAGAAAATCTATGGGGCCTGATGGTGTATAGGAGGCAAGCAAGGAAGAATCAGTTTCTCACTGTATGAAAGTTTAGAACAGCTTTATTGTGATTGAAATGTGTGTAGAAAAACAATAACGGGACCTATACAAAATAGTGAGTTTGTGATTGGTGTTCAAAATGAATTAGTGAGTTCATTAATTAAGTAGGTATATTCCAATTATCTTCTTTCTATTATTAGGTAATATCAAATCAGGTTTTATTAACGTATATTACTCGTATAACATTATTTAAATTATTTTTATACTTATTACTTGTTTTTGTATAAAGAATACGAGGTTATGTTTCGTATAAAAAAACATATTCTATATAAATTGTTAAATGTTGAGGTATAGTTTCAATCTTCTTTTCGTAATGAAAACGAATACTTAAGCTATAACCTCAATATTTACTAACAAAGAGCGAAGGTAAAATTTCGTAATAAGTAAAATAAATAAACAGATACTTAGCTTACTGCAGATGCTTATTTTTTAAGTTCATTTTAGGGTTTTTATTTTGTAATTAGGTAGGGAATAGATTAAAATATAAATTTTAATTTGCACAGAAGTTTATAATAATAAATTATACATAAGTATAATAAACCTATATATTTACACGAATAAATAGCTGTTATGATTATTGTGCATTTTTATTTTATAACAAATATATATAAACCACATTACTTGCATTATATAAAATTACTCTAAACTTAAGAATTGGGTATAATATGAAAATTAAGTTTCGGACTGTGACTCGAACTTGAACCTATATTAACTGCAGTCTATCCGACTACCAATTAGACTAGCAGATGCATTAACTTGTGGTGAAATTAACAATTGGTTGCGTGTCGCTATACTCACCATTATTAGTTTGCTTTACAATAAACTATACGTATTGTATATTATACTTCTGTCTCAGACTCGATGGTGTCATAATTCTTAATACTTAGTATACCGTGAATTTGATAGATGGCAGCATGAGCAGTGAGCACGCAGCAGAGTTGTGTCTAGGTGTGGGTGGGTAATATGATAATTATCTTAGTGTGAGTAATGTTCTTATTGTAATTATACGTCCGTAATATGCACGTTACGCACACAATGAAGGACTGCGCGCCTGCAAGGCAATACGATCTTTAAGGTATGACTCCATTTTTGACGTTTGACTGTACACTAGGCTAAATAAAAGATATAGTAATACATATATAAATACATACAATATATACATATAATATATACATACATACACAACAACACAAGACTTCAATATTGACAACGATTTAACTAATAAAAGAGGGTTAGGTTAGGCAATTAAATGGAAAGGAAATGTGCTTTAACTTGGGATTTGAAGCTGGAAAGAGTTTGTGCGTGTCGAATAGAAACAGGAAGAGAGTTCCAGAGGCGGACAGAGTAGAATGTAGTGGATGGATGGGAATTTTTGAGACGGAGGTTATAAACGCTACGAGTTCGATTTTGCTCTTCACTAATGAACGTGAATCTTTCTCTAAGGTATTGAGGGTAGTCAGGGTTAAAAAGGATAGAGTAAAGCAATAATAATTATTATTTGGAAACCAGTTTCGGGTCAAGGAATATTATTCGTTATTCGAAACTCTGGTTTCGAAAATGGCCCAAGGGATAAATTTATTACCAAATTTTAGATTTTAATTGCCAACATAACATTTGTTTCAATAAGTACTCAAAATATTGACAGAAACAAGTTTGCCAGAAATTTATATTACAATGCAAATCAGCGCAGATTATTCGAATATTACTGGAATACGGAGAAATCGAAATAGTATATTACAAAAGAAATGTCATCAATCGATCAATTTAAAGGAAAAAAAGTAAATATTTATGACAATGGATGTTGCAACATCCATGCAACAACATGCAACATGCCCTGAAAAACAAGTGTAATTCAGCAATACGTACACGAGTATAAATTTAATTTTCAAATAAAGTTGCAAAGTTCAAATTCGAACGGACATTGATTCGATAGAGGGTATGTTAGTAAATAAGCTGAAGAGCTTCAGAGTCTGTAAAATTAAAGGTTTTTGTATGTTGGACTGTAGATTTGGAAAGCTGGTAAAAATGAAATTCACGACGGAAGATTATAACGTGTTGGCTTTATTGCTCACAAATACAGAGAGAGAGATAGATTGTACATACAAGGAAACGAAAATAACAATGTATAAAAGTTGCTATATATAAAATTAATGTTGAGTTGCCAACATAGTCATATGCGTGTTTTCAGACGGCAACGATAAAATATCGAGTCTGTTAGTGGAATTCCATTAAAATATCTCTTTGTCCCATGTAATGTACATTCGTCAAAGATCAACAACTGCATCGTTATCAACACTGATATTTGATCAAAGTTTATTATTAAACTGACATTTAAATCAAAATGGCTGCTACAATCTCATTGGGATGTTGCAAGATTTCGCTACGCATAATCTTGGACAATATAACTAGGGTAAGGGGAAAGGGCGTCAAAGATAACGTCAAAGATTGTTTTAAATTGGATATTTAAAATTGTAAGATATTTGATAAATATAATAGTATTCTATGACATTGCACTTCTATGTCTGGTTTCCGAATTCAGTGCTGAAAACCCTTTTCAGAAGTCAAATTATTGAACAATCAAACCACGAACTTAAAATTGGTCAAACCACTTTCATAAATATTCATTTGTTTGTATAATTTTGTTAGGAGTTTTGAACTTGTTACATTTACAATGATTTCCATCTGTCTGAGAAATTGAGCATCTGTCCTAGAGTTGTTGAACTTGTGTTCATGTCTTCATTATTCCACTGAATATTATTATTCCACTTAAAACTTATTAAACTTACTGAATATTATTATTTATATTATTCCACTGACTTATTATTGTGTTCATGTATTCATTATTGCTTTTTGTTTTGCTGCAACACACACATTTATTGACTATGGCAACGTATACCTATTCATGTGTTCTTTTTTTTATGACTCGTGTAAGTACTTATCTTTTTATGTGTGTGTTTGTAGCATCAAATAAACGATTTATCTATCATAATATAAATTGCAAATTTACAAAATCCCTCTGGAAGGCGCCTAGTCGGGCGCCCCAAATATCGCTGGAGAGACACTGTGGAGGCTGATATGCGTGAGCTGGGAGCGGATAACTGGTGAGCCACCGTGCAGAATAATATGGCGCTCTCTCGTTTCGGAGGCCAAGATCCACTTTGGGGTCACTGAGCCAGCGGAGTAAGTACAAAATCCCTCTACATCACAGAGATAAAATACTGATAGCTTCTAAACGGCTAATCCTAGATTTTTTCACAAATCATAATAGTTAAGAACACTCCCGATAAATACTAGTGCATGCGTTTGGGATCCACAGATACACAGACAGGTCAAACTTTACCCTTCTGTTTGCGTTGGGGGTTATTTTTTTTTAACCTATCTCGTCCCACTGCTGGGCAAAGGTTTTCCCCATTTCCTTCGTCTATTCCTTGCGAATTATAAACATACTAGCTTTTGCCCGCGGCTTCGCCCGCGTGAATTTCCCACGGGAACAGTGCTTTTTCCCTGGATGAAAGGTACCCTATGTCCTTCTCCGTACTTCCAGCTATGTGTATGCGAAATTTCAGAAAGATTGGTTCAGTAGATAAAGCGTGAAGAGGTAACAAGCAATCAAACAAACAAACTCACTTTCGCATTTATAATATTAGTTAGGATATTTTGCTTTAAATCTTGACTTTATACTTAGCAACGTGTGTATTAGTCATAAGAAATATTGCAACAAACATACAAACTAACCAGTCCAGAATAGATTTCAGTTAGCACGGCGTATGACGTCACATTCACAAACTATAACATTTGGAAGAGAACCAACTGTCGAGCGACGCGGGCCACGCCTTCAAAATAATCCAGACGCATTATTACTTTGCTTGCGTTACGTACCGTTGCCTTTTCCCATGGGGGTAGGCAGAGACTAGCGATTTCCACTTGCTACGATCCTTACAGATCTCACTCGCTTCCTCTACACTCATCACTCTCTTCATACGTACTCTCCGGTTATGGGTGCTCCTATTATCTGCAATCTGGTCCGTATAGTATGAAATAAAGTTGTTATTTCTGTTTGTAAATAACTACTTGCTTGTTGGTATCCGGCTTAAAACAAGTTCTTACAAAGTAGCTACCTAATTATAAAGTTAAAAAAGATTTGACACTTGGCTACTACTACTAACTACCGACTGGACATTTAGATTTGTAAACTTTGAAACCTATTACATAAAGGTTTTGTTAGTTATTGAAATAATTTCTAATAATTTTAAAAGATAGACTTATGGGCGAGATTTCCAATATTCCTTTCGTAGTGCTCACTTACACTATACAAAGAACTTCTCAGCAAAATTTCAAGTTTCTTCTTCCAGCGGTTTCCTCTCTGAGCTTTTATACCAATCAGTCAACGTCTAATTTTATTTATATAGATTTGACATCACATTCTGCTTTAAATACCGCATAATGTAATAAGTTTGAACCCCCGTTGATTACACCTTGAATATACTGAATATTCAGAAGTTGAATGAATATTCAGAATATTCAAAAGCTGGATTGAAAAATATCTCTTCGATATTTTCTTTACGGTTGGCACACGTTCCAAATGGTATAACAGAAAGATAACACAAAAGTCCATTGTATTTTCAGCGCAGGAAATAAAGAACGCGTTGTAATGAAATTCGCTTTCGTGTTGTAATGAAATTCAATTTTATAATTAAATTTTGTTTGTTTGTAAACTATTTATTGCACATACACACAAGAAAAATACAAAACATAGTGAAACAAAAAGAGAGGCGAACAATGGCGGACTTATCCCAAAAAGGGATTTCTTCCAGTCAACCAAGTGTTTGAAAGGAATATTTGAATGAAATAAGAAGGGAAGCGTAAGGCAAAAATCAGAAAAAGAATAGAAAAACACGAAAATACATACACCAAAGTATAAATAAATATATACAAAAATATATATATATATACAATACATATACATAAATACATACACACTCAAATGTCTAAAGAATCTTTATAGAAACTTTTGAGTTGAGATTTGAAGGAGGAAAGCGAAGGAGCCATCTTTATGTTAAGAGGAAGCTTGTTCCAAAGCTTTGAAGCACGCACAATGATAGCACGCACAGTGATATTTGAGTAAGCGACATCAGAGTAGTCCAAAAGTGGGATGAGAAGGGACTGAGCTAGCAGAGTTTTTGTAACAGTGGGAAGAAAGATCTGTAATCGACGAAGAGCATGAAGGGGTGCAAACATTTTACGACTGACCTCATTAATATGCGGGGCCCACGAAAGGGTCTCGTCCATGGTGATGCCGAGGTTCTTAACAGTAGGAGATAAAGAAATAATATTGTTATCATGAACAAGATTGGGCACCACCACTTGTTTGAATTTATCAATAAAATAAGGACTCCCAATAATAATGGTCTGAGACTTCCTGGCATTAACTAAAAGACCAAACTGGCGTGCCCAGGATGCAATTTTAGCTAGATCTGCGTTGATAGTATTAAAAGCATCATGGACATTTTCCAATGAAGCAGCTGTGTAAATCTGCAAATCGTCTGCATATAAGTGAAATTTAGAGAGAGAGAAGCCGTAATGCCATTAATGAAGATGTAGAAAAGAACAGGGGAGAGGATACCACCTTGTGGAACACCAGCAGTGAGATCACACCAGTCAGAAAAACAGTCATTCAACAAAATACACTGCCGACGTCCAGTCAGGTAAGATTTAAACCAGCTCAGGGAAATCGGGGAGAAATTCAAGTTCCTAAGAAGAGCAACAAGTACGTCGAAATCAACAGTGTTGAAAGCACTGGTAAAGTCTAATAGGACAAGGACAGTTAATTTTTTAAGTTCAATGTTAGCACGAATATCATCTGTGATCTTCACCAGCGCAGTTGTGGTGCTATGACCCTTTTTGAAACCAGATTGAAAGGAACTCAAGAGATTGGAGCGAGAAAGATGGACACTCAATTGATGATGGACATGGTGTTCTAGGATTTTGGAAAGTAAAGGAAGAATGGAGATAGGTCGAAATTCGGATGGGCAGGAAGGATTGGGTTTTTTAGGGAGAGGGACTATGTGTGCTAGTTAAGGTGAAAGCCAAGCTTTGGCTGTCCATACATTTTGTTCTACAGCAATGCTCTAAACTTCGTTAATGATTCTCATAATAAAATCGAATTTCCAATTCTTATGAAGTAATTGTGCTCTCATGTTGAATTTAACATAATAATGTATAATAATTTACGAGAAAATCGGCATTTAAAATACGACAAAAATTGAGATTCTTGTTGATGTGTGCGTAATATTTTGTGACATTTAGGGGCGACGTCTAGCAGATTTATTACAAACTACTGACTACTACTATTTATTTAAAAGCACTTTGAGACCTAAATGCATGCTACCTCGATGTTGCTTGCCTTGACAGCGCCATCGGCTGTACGTGAAAAACAAAAGAATATCATGAAATGCTAAAAAAATATAAAATAGCAAGTTTCAATATTAAATACAATTTAGGGTTCAACATACTTATTTTTATGAAAGATTTTTTATGGTGAAATTTAAATTTGATTACTGGGACTTTTGGATATCAAGACAGGCTATCTAAATATGACATCTGGACATCACCTGTATATCTGGATGTGATGTCCTGGACTTTATGTCCTGCTGTCCAGGTTTTCGTATCCACATGACCAGACTCCCACGTCTTCAAATTTATATGTGCAGGTGATGTCCAGATGTCCAGGTCTTCAGCTCCACATTTTCAGATCTTCATTTCCAGATGTTCAGGTGATCATCTCCTGAAGCTTTGGTCTTCATATTCAGCTGTCCAGCATTTCATATGCACATGACCAGACACCCAGGTCTTCACATCCAGATGTCAAGATGTCATATTCAGATATCCCTGCCTTCATATTCAAAAGTCCCAGTTATCAAATTTAAATTTCACCATAAAAAAATCTTTCATAAAAATACGTACTGAACCCTAGATTTAATATATTACAACAAGCTTGCCATTACGTATATGACTGGACTGGAATATTTGTGCGAATTCATCTCAGGCATTCATTGATACGTTGTTGCCGATCTGTGCGAGGTGTAAGATGGCAACGTTGCTTTTTTTTACCCAAAAAGATAATTCCATGGAAGTAGTAAGTACTTGTTGTACAAAGGTACTTATTACTTCCATGGATAATTCTTTTTACAATCATAAGTTTCGTTCTGAAACTTAAACAATTTAATTTTGAAAATACTTTTATCAAAAGACATTATAGTAGGTAGATATTATACACGTAGGTATTCATTTACAAAAAATAAACTATAGGAATATGTGCATACATTTATATTTAGTTTCAAAGAAAACAAATATTACTGATTAATTATTTTTTAGTTTGCATTTCACAACATGTTTTCTGAACGTCTAATTTAATGAACTTCTAGGGCACGAAGTATCGATACTTTGAATTATCGATAAAGTCGAGGTGGGCTCGACCTCCGTGATTTATATTAATTATTTTTTTCCGATTTTATTTAAATACATTTCATTGAAAGTGTGATTATGTATTGACCGTTGACAGTGCTGAATCTAATCGATCAGATTCGGATAAGTATTAACAAATTATCAATTCAAATGTAAATAAGGTACCTGTGTATTACTTTTTCACTTTATGCATAAAATACGCATTTATTATTTGCAGATTTATAAAAGGAGTGTTATGTTTTCAGGGTTCATGTATGTATGTAAGTCTGTATGTATTCTTAATTCCACCATAAGTCCTGAATGGCTTAACAGATTTTGATGTGAGAGGTATTTTTAGATTCCTTGCATTCCTCCGAGTGACATAGGCTATATGACGCCATCATAAAAACAAAATGGCGGATTATATATGCGATAAATAGCAGACCAAAAAACAATAAAATTTGATCAATCTTATCGAGTGGGGTATCAAATTGAAGGGCTTTAAAAGGCGATTTGAAAAATGTATATTACTTATATGTTTGTAAATAGTTATACTTATTGAGTAAAAACTTGTCAGTCGTGTTTTTTATTTTTAATAATTAGCTTGTTGCATATTTAAAAACGATATTAATTTATATCAACAATAAAATATATCGATATTCGTCGTGGTAGATATCGATGTAAGTCTACACTATATATATACATATCTATCTACTAGCGTTGCAGGACTATCGATAGTATTGACACGTGTCAAATGTCAATACTGTGGCAGGAAATGCACAGCACAAGAGTGTTTCTTTATACACTAATTCTGTAATACAAAAACAAAAACTGTAACACAGGTTTGTCGTGATGAAGAATTTATCATCACCATTCATCATTCCAAGCAATGAAGGAGTCATCATGAATAATGACTGCAATATTTAACAATTTATGTTGGAATGGAATAACTATACCTAATCTTTTGTTTTCTTTAATAAAAAAAAGTTCGGAAAATAAATTTCCACTTCATTACTAAAAATAAAAGTCAACAATATGTACTATTTAGTTTTATTTAAAAAAATATAATTCTAGTCATACAATTCAATAGGACATTATGACCATAACGTCTGCGGTGCTGCTTGCTGATTGATTTTTGAAAATGGATGTTCGAACTATTGCTAGATTTGTGTTGGGAATCTAAGAGGTGGTGAAATCCAAACTGCTGAAACTATTGGTAGATAGGTATTTAAATTACAGTTTCTTATTACAAATTATGATTTTGCACTACTGAACTAGTGCCTCTCCATTACTGAAGGTTGGCCGTCAGATTCGCAAACTCTTCTCTGTTCGTCGCTAAGCGAAACAGCTCCTCAACCGTGGTGACTCTGGTCCACTCACATATGTTTCTCAGCCATGATTTTTTGCGTCTTCCAACACATCTCTTGCCTTCTATTTTTCCCATAAGTTGAAGCAGCTGATATCTGTTGTGTCGCAAAACGTGTCCCAAATACCTATTCAACTTTGCGCTTTTTGACAGTTTGCAACAAAAGTCTAGACATTGCAACGTGCTGGAGGACTTTTTCGTTGCTGAGTCCAATTGATACGAACTTGAACTACATAGGTACCTATATTAATTCTCATAAATATATTTTTTTGCTTTCTTACAAAATATGACAATGACAAGAAGAAATTATAGGTTATTTTTCGCTCTTTGTATTTTTAAAATTTCTTTTTCTTTTTTCTTATGCTGCCAGCCAGTCCGATTGGCATTATTGTAGTTAGACACTCTTTTGAAATAAGTGCCATCTAGTAGCGTATTTTTAAATTTATAACAATGCTTTGCGCTATATTTAATGTCATTTTGAAAGCTCTCGTCGTAGTGTGAGTGAGTGTAGAGATACTAAGATTCATGGCAGATTCTATTCTAAAGCTTTTTTTTCATTATGTTGACTGAAATATAATCGTAGGCCATAAAATAAATAAAATAGTATGTTTACCGCTCGCCAATTCAAAATGTTTGCCTATAAGTACTGCAACAACGCAACAAAAAAAATAAAACGGAAAATGTTGCTATCAACGCCATCCAGCGGAAATTGTTCAATGAACAGCCCTTCGCTTTATCCTTAAGTAATTTTACTTGCTTTTAAAAAGAGGAATTAAATATTCGGTTTTCTTGTGTGTTTTTGAGGAAACACTTGATGAATATAATCTTGACACATGATAAGATACATTATAATATAAGGACAATTAATAAGAGTATACCTATGGGAAGAATTAAATTAATAAACAAATATATTGGGTACAAAAAAGTTATTATTTTTCCATGGGTACAAATCACTCAAACAGGTACTCAAGTAAAGATGCGGAACAGTACCTAAATTTCTTTGCATAATGGGACACAAATACCCAAGGAACCTTTATCATTACGAATTTCAGAATATACTCGAGTATAATGAGAAAAAAATTAAAAAGGAACATTAAAACATTTTTCACTTCTCATGCTCGGAAAGTGCTTATTTGTGCAGGATATAGGCTGCACAAAATCGAATTTTGTGCACAAGGGCATTAACGTATCTACTCATAAATGTATCTATATTAAGGCAAAGAAAATGAGCCATACAGCCAAACACGATAAAAAGTTCATAGATAAAATTTGTTATTTTATAATATTTACTTTTAATTTATTTGCCTTATGTGTTTTTTAAGACATAAAATATATTAAAATTTAAATTGAAGTACGGTAGGTTATTTAATTAATTTAAGAAAAATATTATTACAAAATTAATTTAATAGTAGGCTGTATAGGTCTGCAGCCCAAGCCTATCAATGTCGTAAGATTAAAAAATAAAGTGGCGGGAAACAGCTCTTGTTTTTTGTGCGTTTAATATGTAATTTCTTCAATTTTATTTATTTCCTCGCAATCGAAGTGAAAAGCAGAGTTTATAACTCGTCCACAAAACGATTTTTATCCTCGACATTACTATCAGCCCTCGCCTTCGGCTCGGGCTGCTAAAAGTCTCGGATAAAAATGATTCGTTTTGTGCACTTGTTGTAAAATCTACTATTTACGTTCACAAGATAATTTTTATTCACCGAAACTCTTGTAAAAGATATACGGCCTCCATTTCATGCCCCATTACAGAAAGGTTGTTAAAAAAGAACCAAAAATAAAACCGACATTAATTCAACAATATTGGAATTCCCATAAAATGTCAAAGTAAAATTATTATTACCTATAGTAGACGTACCCTTAGTTAGGGCAAGTCGTGATAACCAAAGATTTAAATCTTTGGTGATAACGTTATATTTGAGAAATTAAAGAGCGTCCTTTTGAGCCGAATTAAAAAAAAAACTTAAGTGAAAATCGGTATAAACCATAGAGCTAGAAAAAAAAAATACTTAGAGGCACAGACAGCTGAGGAAGCGGGATGTCAGATATGTTTTTTGCCTATGTTGGTGAAGGATAGGTAATATCTTCGGTGAAGCTCACTTTTTTAAGTTTGACATTTTTGGTGTGTTTTGGTTCCATAGAATTTGTAAGCAATCTGTAAAAAAAATTATTTGCAGCACACTATTATGAACGTTTTTGGACTTCATTTGACAATCAAGTTTATGTCTATATATATAATGATTTTTTTTCCATAGACATATCTAAGGTATAAACATTTAGCGGCAGTAAGAATATCTCCTTCCATTGGTAGTTAACCTTGACTATGTCACCCCAGGGTGACATAGTCACTGTGTGACAAAACCCCTTTAAATTAATAAAGATTAAAAAATAAATAAAAGAATATCCCCAAAACTCTAGACAGGCATATTTAAGGATAAAGCGAAGGGCTGTTCATTAAACAATTTCCGCTGGATGGCGTTGATAGCAACATTTTCCGTTTTTATTTTTTTGTTGCGTTGTTGCAGTACTTATAGGCAAACATTTTGAATTGGCGAGCGGGAAACATACTCTTTTATTTATTTTATGGCCTACGATTTTATTTCAGTCAACATAATGAAAAAAAAGCTTTAGAATAGAATCTGCCATGAATCTTCGTATCTCTACACTCACTCACACTACGACGAGAGCTTTCAAAATGACATTAAATATGGCGCAAAGCATTGTTATAAATTTAAAAATACGCTACTAGATGGCACTTATTTAAAAAGAGTGTCTAACTACAATAATGCCAATCGGACTGGCTGGCAGCATAAGAAAAAAGAAAAATAAATTTAAAAAATACAAAGAGCGAAAAATAACCTATAGTTTCTTCTTGTCATTGTCATATTTTGTAAGAAAGCAAACAAATATATTTATGAGAATGAATACCTATATAGTTCAAGTTCGTATCAATTCGACTCAGAAAGTCAGCAACGAAAAAGTTCTCCAGCGCGTTGCAATGTCTAGACTGTTGTTGCAAACTGTCAAAAAGCGCAAAGTTAAATATTTGGGACACGTTTTACGACACGACAGATATCAGCTGCTTCAACTTATTATGATGGGCAAAATAGAAGGCAAGATACGTGCTGAAAGACACAAAAAAATATGGCTGAGTAATATACGCGAGTGGACCGGAGTCACCAGGGTTGAGGAGCCGTTTTGCATAGCGGCGAACAGAGAAGAGTTTGCGAAACTGACGGCCGCCTCCAGTAACGGAGAGGCACTACAAGAAGAAGAACTTCAAGTTCAATAGTGCCAAATCATAATTAGTAATAAACTGTAATTTAATTAGTTCACGAACAACATAATGCAAATACCTATCTACCAATTGTTTCAGCAGTTTGAATTTCACCACTCTTAGATTCCCAACACAAATCTATCAATAGTTCGAACACCCATTTTCTCAAATCAATCTAACTTGATACCATGACTGGTAGCAGGAAATATCACCGCAGACGTCATGGTCATAATGTACTTTTGCCTATTGCATTGTATGACTAGGTTTATATTTTTTTTTTAATAAAACTAAATGCTATACCTACACATTTTTGACTTTTATTTTTAGTAATGAAATGATCTTTTCCGAACTATTATTTATTAAAGAAAACAAAAAAAGATTATAGTTATTCCTTTCCCACATAAATTGTTAAATATTGCAGTCATTATTCTGTGCACGATGACTCCTTCATTGCTTGGAACGATGGATGATGATGATACATTCTTCATCACGACAAACCTCCGTTACAGTTTTTGTATTTGTATTACAGAATTATTGTATAAAGAAACACTTGTGTTGTGCACTTCCTGCCACATAATTATTGTCCCTGGAACAAATTGTGATAATAAGTATCTACTAACAGTTTCAATAAATAAATGCCAAACTTTAATTCTTTTACAATGCAGTGATATATACGTGTGTGATATATTTATGTCTTTGCATTTTTAATGTTTTATTCAATAAGGCTTTAACTTACTTACGTCAAATCGGTATATCGTTTCAAATCTCCAAGCACTCGCTTCCTAGTCTGGTGGGCCAAAATATACCTACATGCCTCTGATATCTCTTCCTATCAGATCTAGTAGCCAATATTCTTTAATATTATCAATAAATAATAACGTACGTACGTAACGTAACACACCTAGCTGAAAAAATCTATTGCAAAAAAAGAAACTTCCATACAACACGGCGCGGCGCGACGGCGTCGTCCGAGATAGATAGATATGTACTTATGTAGTGTAGACTTATATCGATACCACCACGAATATCGATATATTTTATTATTGATATAAATTATTAATATCGTTTTTAAATATGCAAAAATAAATCTGCAAATAATAAATGCGTATTTTATGCATAAAGTGACGAAAGTAATACACAGGTACCTTTAGTTACATTTTAATTGATAATTTGTTAATACTTATCCGAAGCTGATCGATTAGCTTCCGCACTGCCAACGGTCAATACATACTTAATCACACTATGAAATGTATTTAAATCATGAAAGTAATAAGCACTTATTTAAATAAAATGAAGAAAATCGGAAAAAAAATAATTAAAATAAATCACAGAGCCAATACCTATCGATACTTCAAAATATCAATAATTCGTGCCCTAGAAGTTATAGGATTAAATTAGACGTTCAGAAAATATGTTGTGAAATTCAAACTAAAAACTAAAAAATAATTTATCAGTAATATTTGTTTACTTTAATACTAAATATAAATGTATGCACAAATTACTATACTTTCTTTTTTGTTAATGAATACTTATATAATACCTACCTAGGCCTACTATAATTTATTTTGATAAATGTATTTGCAAAAATAAATTGTTTTAGTTTCAGAACGAACTTATATTGATAGAAAGAAATATCTTTTGTTGTTTTATCATACGTCAATGTTTTGGGTTAACAAAAAAGCAGCGTTGCCATCTTTTCACCTCGCACAGAACGGCAACTACACGCAAGCGAGCTGGCTGGATTTCTGTCTGAGATGAATTTGCACAAATATTTCCAATCCAGTCATATACGTAATGGCAAGCTTGTAATAATAAATCTAGGGTTCAGTACGAATTTTTATGTTTTTTTTTTAATGGTGAAATTTAAATTTGATAACTGGGACTTTTGGATATGAAGACAGGGATAACTGAATATGACATCTTGACATCTGGATGTGAAGACCTGGGTGTCTGGTCATGTGCATATGAAATGCTGGACAGCTGAATATGAAGACCAAAGCTTTAGGAGATGATCTCATGAACATCTGGAAATGAAGACCTGGACATCACCTGGTGATGTCCAGGTCTTCAGCTCCACATGCCCAGGTCTTCATTTCCAGATGTCCATGAGATCATCTCCTACATATGAATTTGAAGACGTGTGGGAATGAAGAAATTTGAAGACATAAAGTCCAGATTTCCAGGGGATAGGTCCTGGATAGCCTGGATAAATAGCCTGTGTTTATATCCAAAAGTCCCAGTAATCAAATTTAAATTTCACCATAAAAAATCTTTCATAAAAATATGATTGAACCCTAAATTGAATTTAATATTGAAACTTGCTATTTTATAATTTTTTAGCATTTCATGATTTTCTTTTGTTTTTCACGAACAGCCGATGGCGCTGTCAAGGCAAGCAACATCGAGGTAGCATGCATTTAGGTCTCAAAGTGCTTTTATATAAATAGTAGTAGTCAGTAGTTTGTAATAAATCTGCTAGACGTCGCCCCTAAATGTCACAAAATATTACGCACACATCAACAAGAATCTCAATTTTTGTCGTATTTTAAATGCCGTTTTTCTCGTAAATTATTATACATTACTTTGTTAAATTCAACATGAGAGCAGAATTACTTCATAAGAATTGGAAATTCGATTTTATTATGAGAATCATTAACGAAGTTTAGAGCATTGCTGTAGAACAAAATGTATGGACAGCCAAAGCTTGGCTTTCACCTAAAGTTGTCTGATAAAGATCTCGTTTGACAGGCAAGATCTCAAAGTACTTAAATTGTTATCTTTTACAGAAAATCAATGCATTTAATCCCATTAAAGTAATTTAAATCATCGTATTTTATAGTAAGTAAATCCCTGCATTTTCGAATGAGTAAAATTCACACTGAATCAAACTGATATAGCCTGAATAAGCCCCCATTCGCATTCTACGGTCGTATACGAGATCTGTCGGATTTAAAATAAGTTAAAATAAATAATAATAGATATTTACAGTGCGGCGCCGTTGAAAGTTTTCTGATATAATAATAATAAAAAATAAGGAATTTAAATGCGAACATATAAATTTCATGTTTTTATCATCTCGCGCACTTTTTATTGGTTATTTTATTGTTTTACATGTCATTGCGTGGTTTTTTACAGACATATGAACATACAGACACAATAATACGAGTATTTGGCATCAAACGGTGTGGCATAATTTTTACATTATGCAAGTATTTCCGGACATAATCGCTTTGTGTCACAGAAAATAATCTGTTTTGCCCGCGGCTCCGTGTGTGGCCAAAAGTCTTCATTTTCTTATTTTTCAGCGTATATTAGCCCACTACTGGGCATAGTCCTCCTTTTTCATGACCCTTACTACGCTCAATGTTATGCAAAAAGTACATTTTTCATAAAAATACTTTACCTCCGATTTCTCTTGTACCTTTTTAATATTTATTCGACCTCGATTTTTCAATTATCTCCGTGCCAAATTTCTTCAAAATCGTCCATGCCGAATTTCGTCAAAATCGTTTCAGCGGTTCAACCGTGAAGGCGTTAAAGACAGGCCGAATTACATTTATAATTTGGCAGAGTTTGGAAGGAGATGGGGGAGACCTTTGCCTTTTTTTGATATAAAAATTAAGTATGTATTATATTTGGATGCAATAAGTGCCACCGGTTTTAACCATTGTTTCTTGGCGAATTTTCTGGTGGCGTGGTTAAACGTGGGTTATTTCGGATTTCCTATTTTTGGGCCAGTGATTCACATGCCATAATAATATATTCCCGGTAGCACTTCCAGTAAAAGAGAGTTTTTGCATGACTTCCAATAAATGAGTTTTGTACGGTTTATGTATGTATTTATGTTTGATAGTTTCTTCACTCCATAATTCGTACATTCCTAGACAGATGATTAACTAACGATTCAGACACAATATATTCGGACACGCATACCGAATCGTCCCTTTTTACAGTATAGATGTGTGAGGTATCCTTAGGTACCTTTACGTTAGAGCGTGAGAGCTCTATATAATAATAAATCTCCAGGGTCGTTTAATATAATTTATTGATAAAACATAAGACCTAAAACAAAAATATATAAAAATTAGAAAATATAACACACTTCACTATAAATTTAGAATTACTTCCGAAACAACTAATAAAACTTAATAATACATACCCGATAAGGGTCTATAGTTTAATAATATTTTAAAATAGCTTCACAAATAAAGTAATATCGGTAGATGCTAGGCCAAGAATGACAACCAAAATGCAGAATCGAATATGAATAAATACAGTTTAAAATTTATGACAGGTGAAATAAGTATGTATGTGCCAGCGCCCGTATAATAAGATCCAAAGAGGATTAACGCGTAGCCGCGTTACAACGTAACGGGTAACATAAGCTATGAGACGTATAGAACTACAGGGTTTTTTTTAGATCAGCAAAAGCGATAAACAATTATTATTAGGATTTTTTTCATTATTTCCCTCCACTTTTCTGCTGTCTGTGCACGGGTCGGGTATGTATGAGAGATTTCGTAAAAAGAACGGGACTATGTGACCATTTGAGTAGTAGATTTTAATCCTACTAATAATTTTAAGCCCTTTTAAAGACCTCAAGGGGTAATAAAGCATGAAAGTAATATTCAATAAATTCGGGGATCGAACCCATTACCGCAAGGAAGGTCCCGAACTCACTCAGCGAAATGGGAGCCAAGGGAGCGGTAGTTAGGGGAACTTTTTTTTTAATAGCTCCAAACACGGATGAATGACTGAAGTATTTTTTGACTTTTTGATCGCTTATTTAGACAGTACTAACTTCCTAACTAATATTATGCGATAGTGAGTTTGTTTAGTGAGTGTACCGGTCGTTGTGGAATTCCTTGGGGGAGGCCTTTGTCCAGCAGTGGACGTTTTTCGGCTTAGAGAGAGAGAGAGTTTGTTTGTTTATTTGTTTATTACCTCTTCACGCTTTATCTACTGAACCAATTTTCCTAAAATCCTTTCAATCTGGAAAAATGTACGGTTCCTGTGGGAAATTTACATGGGCGAAGCCGAGGTAAAAGCTAGTTTTTTTATAAAATTAATCACAAAAATAAAACAGATATAAGATCTTTATTTCTCTTCTCTATTACTAGATCTTTAACTTTAGGCTTTTTTTTATTTTAAGTAGAGACCGACCAAAGACCGACCGAATTTTGGGCTCGGCTAGTATCGGCCTGAAAATAACAAAAAAAAGCTTTTGTTTTTTATAAATAACTTGATATTTTTCGTGTTTATAATGAAAATAAGTCGCTTGTTCTATTAATAAAATTAATTGCTTTTTTATTTTAGTAAAATTTATTTGACTTTCGGTTTCGGCCAATCCAGTTACGGTCGGACTCTACTTATAAGAGCCGAATAAAAAAAAAGTTGTTTTCTATTTGCAATTATTTTGTTTGTTGTTATATTCAAAAAAACTTGCCAGGTAGACACCTTTAAAATAAACTGAAACAATTATAATTTTAGACGGGTTTTGATTTTAGAGAAATCAATAACAATTTGCAATACTTTGTAACGAGTCCAAAAGCTGCAGACAGGAACGTTGCCAATAATAACCAGAAAAACATAACACTTCTCTTTTGGGAAGTCGTGCAAAAATGGAAAACGCCAACTTTTTCCAAACATCATAGTCGCGGCTTCTTGGATATTCGCACAAAAACTTCTTTCGCATCGCGTGTGTAAGTGAATTTAGAAAAAATAAACGGGCATTGGAAAACGTATATTCCTTTTAAAACTAGGTACTTAGCTTATCGCAAAGGTCTTTAGAATTTTTCATGTAGCGCAAAATGTGGAAAAATGCAAAGAGGCACTTAACTGGGCACACGACTACATGATTTCCCGAATACGGCAAACTCCCAGCGGTTCAAAAATCCTTTGATCTCAAAAAAATCTCGCGCAACTACTCCACGGCAATAAAAAAATAGTTTCAAACGGGTCCACGGGTAAATCGATTTCAAATTATACTATATTTATTTTTGGATTTTTGAGCATCTCAGATGCAATATTAGTACTAAAGTACTCTCATATAGAAATAAGATATGGTGAAAAAATTCCATGCGAGCAGGACTTGAACCCGCGACCAGGTCTTTATACGACCTTGCTCTTCCAACTGAGCTATCGCATTTCAATCCTGCACATCGAAAACTACACTATACTATACTCTCTCTCTCTCTCAGCCTAAAGACGTCCACTGCTGGACAAAGGCCTCCCCCAAGGATTTCTTTTTTCCATCCACTATACTATACTACTACTACACTACACTACACCACACTATACACTACACTATACTATATACTTTTTAAAATGAAGTTGAGAAAAATTTTGAAGCTAAGTAACAGCCTCATTACTTACAAATCAATATTATTATTATTTAAGCCTTTATTGCTAAACACATACATGTATACACAATTTTTTTTGTGTATACATGTATGTGTTTAGCAATAAAGGCTTAAACAAATCAATATTATGTTACTAATAAAAAAATAAATGGTGTTCCTGTGTAATCTGCTGACCACTGTACTAATCATAATTTCGTGGACCTACTGAAATCACTTATATGGAATTTAATTAATTAGCGTGGACCCGCTGGTACTGAAATTTTGGACCGCTGGGATTTTGCCCCGAATACAATATGATTGCTTTATGGACACATATAATCGGCAGTCTTGTACAATTTACTTCTTTGGATTTATAGATTACGGCACTTGTTTGATAATGTGTAAAGTATAGCACGCGTGCGTAATATACTCGAGTAGGGGCTTAAGGGATTAATTACGAGGTAATAAAACTCACTTGGGGAGGCCTTTGTCCAGCAGTGGACGTCTTTCTGCTGAGAGAGAGAGAGAGAGAAAACTCACTAAGGTTGGGTTGCACCGAAATTGAAGTTTTTGTGACAAAGTTAATTATAAAAACTTTAGAATATGGGGCTGACATATCTCGAAAGATAAAAGCCCCAAAAAATAAATAGAAAAAATATACTTTAGAACAGGTAACGTTTATTTTCTCTTAGTACTATTTGACAACTGGTAGATATAAGTTATATTTTGCCTAACTGGTACGGTTAGAGTTACTGTTACTGTCAAGTTACTGTTAAGTAGATAGTTGATAATAATGTTACTGTCAAAGTACGGTGCAAAAAACGAGGTCTAACAGTACTTGAACAGGAATATTGTAGTTGTTGGAAGTCAAAAACTTTTTTGCGGTCGATGCTGTATGAATCCTAGGGAACGAACTGCAAGTTAAGTTTGTTTTTGAAACTATAGTTGGTCTTAATTAGAGCTATAATGTGAGGTGCTTTGCATGTACCGAACCGTCCTCGGTGTGCGAGCCTGACTCGCACTTGCCCGGTTTTTTACATTAATTTTTTTTTGAGTAAAATTAAGCAATAAATCATTGAAATTATTAATCGTGATCAATTCGAAGTTAGCTCCGAGTAGATTTGTTTGTGTTGACAACGACAGCAATTCGACTTAATGAAGCTTTTAATTAAGCTTTCATAAAGCTCCCTTAATTAATTCACCATTTGAGCGTGGATTTACGGGAAATAAATAGATTAAGGGAAGGTGATTTTGAGATCTTATGATTATTTGAATGTTCTCGGAAAATGTTATGTTGATATAATCCTAGTTATGTCTATATTTTTAACTAGCTTTTACTCGCGGTTTCGCCCGCGTGAATTTTCCACGGGAACAGTGCCTTTTCCCGGGATTAAAGGTACCCTATGTCCTTCTCAGTACTTCTAACTATGTGTATGCGAAATTTCATGAAGATTGGTTCAGTAGATAAAGCGTGAAGAGGTAACAAAAAAAAACTCACTTTCGCGTTTATATGTTACTAGCTTTCGCCCGTGGCTTCGCCCGCGTAAATTTCCCACGGGAACTGTGCTTTTTCCCGGGATGAAAGGTAACCTATGTCCTTCTCCGTACTTCCAGCTATGTGTATGCGAAATTTCAGGAAGATTGGTTCAGTAGATGAAGCGTGAAGAGGTAACTAACAAACAAACAAACAAACTGTTTGTTTGTTTGTTTGTTACCTTAGGATTAGTATATGTTATAGTTAGGATAGGATTAAGATTTAAAGCAGTGTCGGTATCGGTACCAAAATCTCATAAAAAGTACAAGCCCTGTTGTAAAGTGTCCTTCCATCTTCTGATCTTCTCGAATTTATTTCTTTCAAATTCTTGGTTGACACGAAGTAAAGAAATCTCTTTCTAGGGTAAGTCCACCATTGTTTATTATGTAGGTAAATATTTAGTGTTTTTCTTATATTTGAGCAATTAAAAATTTACACAACTTTGCGCCTCTTACGTGATATAAAAGGGTATGGGTATTCCGGGGAAAGTTTTATTATTTTTCTAAGTTTTTTTAAATAATGAATTCATCAGCAGCCATGTATATTAATGACGCCCTAATCGTCGACGAGTCGCTAAAAAAAGTTTTGTTTTTGGGCTGGGTTTTCCGTACCTTCTGTGATTTATGGTCACCCGTCACGGAAGGTGTTGCCAGGTAAATGATTTATACAGGCTTACCATTTCAGCTGTGACTGCTTATTGCTGCAGTGAGGGATTTGCCGAGACCCAAATTAAAAGATATATAGTTCCCGATGAATTCATAGATGGCGCGTAAGAAAAGGCGAGAGAAAAAGTTTCATATAAAAATTAAAAATTCACGGGATTGGCATTTAAAAAAAAAAAAAAACTTAGTAAAAACAACATCTAAAAAGTATCAATATTGTGATTTGTGCAAACTGTTAGGTCTGGTTGACAAGAAAAAGCGCACCATATAGGTTCAGCCCTATTACTTCCATGGTTCAGCCATTATTACGACTCGGCTTTCATAAAACGACATCTGTTAAGACTTTTTTAAACTGATTTTTTTTTCGTAATTTAGCTGTCAGAAAATCGCTCGTTGGTAAAATGATTTGTAGTCGCGATGACGATAAGTTTCTTGTGTTGAATAATAGATGTCTCAACCACTCGACCACCAACGCTTTAGGGAGTAAAACAGGTGTAGGTATACCAAAATTTAGGCAGGCGAAGCTGAGGACAAAAGCTAATAAAATGTCAGCACCTAACAACTGAGGGTATCGCGTTCAAATAATCCACCAGATGTCAACACCTACGAGTAAGGACAGACATCTGTCCGCTGTCAGTGTCGATGTGTCAAATTCAAATGACAGTATTGTAAATATGACACGCGCCAACTGAATGAGGGTTCATTCAGTTGGCGCGTGTCTAAATCGTTGTACTGGCCCGAGTTGGCCCGAATAATTACGAGCTCCCCACTTTTATTTCTTGTTCGGGCGACGTGACCAGAATAGGAGAGAAATGGACCCTGGCTGTTTTGTATGTGGTAGATAATCGCCGTAAATAAGTATATAATAGCCGACTAGCCGTACATTATCACGCTTCTACGAAATAAGGAAAGTATTTCTTTGTTAACGTCAGATTTTAGGTCCGTAAGTATTTATCAAAGATCGGATACATTTATCGTATCACGTCTTTATCCCTTACGAGGCAGACAGAGCCCAGAGTCATGCGATTCGAAGGCCACGTTAAAACTATTACCAATAAGCCTACAGGATCGTGAGTTAATTGGTAAATTGAAACAAAGAACGGATGATCGCTAAAACAAATGGATATATGAGATAAATGGATGATTTATTCTCAACCATTTACACTATAAAAATAGCATATAACATAGTAACAATTGCAGTAACAATACAAATGTTAAATATATGTCGGAATAGAACACATGCATCACAACATCTGAATCAATCAGATCATCATGGGTTCAGGGGGCCGAGCTCAGAAAAAGATGACCAGAGCGGTAAATACAACAGTACAGGTACTTCAACAACGGGTTCACGCGGATACACATGTGGGTACTAAACTCAGTTCAAATATTAACTATCAGGATGAGGGTATTTCCAAAATAATATGCACAGCTCTTAATAGACAGGGTAAACAACTCCTATCTCAAGTTACAGCCCAAAGCATCCAGGGATTCATCGGATATTAACGGATTAAGAAATCATCTAGCACTAACCTCTCATTTGGTCCACGTGTCACGGCTAGGGTCCGTTCCATAACCTACCCACGGCAAGGGATCGTGCCCCACCACGCAAGGATCAATCCATTTCAACCAGTGAGTTCTACTGAATGGTCTTCCGTGCTAACTAAGATCTCCAATATCGCGCTGATAACACCATCACACATAGACATATCGTTAACGCACTAAGTAACACTATTCTGACACTGACTTCATAGCTACAGAGAATTCAACACAACTGGACGACACGTCCGCACCGCACCGCGCCACAAATCAGACTGCCTCGCTATAATGTCATAATGATCGCACGTTGGATTTATTACAAAGAGGGGGTGACACAAGTGACATTGACACTTTGACACATTTCTGAAGAGTTACGTTTTGAAAACTGTTTTAAAACCATTGATTAACTAACAAAATAAACCACAGTTAATTTAACTAATGTAAACGCTCCGACATATATAACAAATTTTAAATGTGCAGGTTGAATGTACTGTGACATTGTGACAAATAAAATAATTACCTACTCTTCGCGTCTTCTTTTCCCGATGATAATAGTATGAATACTATAATGTTCAATTCCAGTTCTCCCATCTTTAACCACTTTTCACCAAAAGGTAAATTGGTTTTTGGACACACATATTAACCAAATAGGTACATGGAAAAGTTAACAAATCCAGTGATTCGCGTAGTACATTTTTTCTTTGCCAGAGAGCCAATTTCCTGTATTTGACATATATTGGCCGCACAATACAACAATAAATCTATTCCCGCCAAAATTTCCCCGGAAAGTAACAACGCAAATTCGACAGTTCACGTTTAGGAACCGAGGCTTTTTTCAGAGTTATTGAGTACTCATTGGAGCACAAATTGAAAGGTTTTCCTACATATAGGTATCTCGATGGGTTTCTGAACCAGTTGACCGCTGGCTCACTGTTGATTTTATTCAGAAACTAGACTAATTCAAGCGACTTAATATCTCAGTATAAATGAGATATTAACAAAGATAAAGTGTGTATAAAGTGTGTGTTAAGTTAAGTGATCATCTATAGGTACATAGGTTTCATCTTAATAACAAAATGAAACCTACGCCTATGTATAGATGATCACTTACACACTCTCAAAATCAATTAAAAATCTTAGTCGATGAAGATGTAAGTAGATGAATAATATTATTGCCTATGATTTTTAATTGATTTTGAGTGTGTATATAGCTCGTAAAACAGATAGCCGTTGGGGCAGAAAAGTTCTCGAGTGGCGACCACGAACCGGAAAACGTAGTGTTGGCAGGCCTCCCACTCGGTGGACCGACGACCTGGTGAAGGTCGCGGGACGCGCATGGATGCGGGCAGCGCAGGACCGGTCAACGTGGAAATCCTTGGGGGAGGCCTTTGTCCAGCAGTGGATGTCTTTTGGCTGAGAGAAAGAGAGTGCGTGTATAAGTGAGCACCTTTTGTGTACCTAAATACGGCGACATGATCATAATAATCGAAAATCTTAGGAATAGCTATTCTGCTAACTAAAATTGAAAGTGTGCCCCCAAAAAGCGTGGCTAGTTGATTAATTGAAGAGTTGCTCGTTGAAAGCCAATCCTGGGTGCACCATCAGGTCATGCTTATCATAATAATGCATTGTAATCGGAACTGAATACACGAGTATTTCATGTCAGTGCTGTTAACCGTTGAGGAGTTCCCTCGTTGGGAGCCGATCCTGGGTGCACCATTAGGCCATGCTTATCATAATAATGAATTAATTTATATATATGTAGTTTATGTATAGATTGTCATAGTATCAGTATGTATACATCTGTTTTTTTTTTTACGGATAAATCACACAGATTGAGTTAGCCCCAAAGTAAGTTCGAGACTTGTGTTATGGGATATTAACTCAACGATACTACATTTTATAACAAATACATATAGAATTAAACATCCAAGACCCGGGTCAATCTGAAAAAGATCATTTTCCATCTTGACCCGACCGGGGATCGAACCCGGGACCTCCGGTGTGGTAGTCCGGTGTGATGACCGTTGGGCCACGGAGGTCGTCAAAAACATATATGTTATGTTTAAGTAAGTTTATTTAAATTTATGTAGTAAGGAATAGGCCTGTTGACAAAATTTGGAAATTCGTTTAAAACTATAGCTTAGTACCATCTATTTTACTCCAAAAGTATAATATTTTTAGAAAAATAGGCCTTTTATGTATGTATTTTGCATTTTTATAAATGAATTTAAAATTGCCATTTAAAAAGGCCAAGACTGTCATGGCGTCTTGAATGACGTCACGCCTCGCGAAACAGTCGAGTTTGTTTATGTCAGTCAAGGAGATTTTTTAATAAATAATGGATTCCTCTTATTATAAATACTGTATAGTGCCCCAGTGTAAAAGCACAACGGTAAAAAAAAACAAACAAACTATTCATATACGTTCTAAACAAGAAACAAATACGAAGAAAGTGGTTAGAAATGGCAAGGAGGCAAGATGCTCATAGTCTATTAACTAGGTATTTCAAACTTTGTATTCGCTAACCTCAAAATCAGTTAATTACATTACACAGTAGGTAAATGTGACTCTCTGACTGGTAATTGCTAATTAAATAAAACTTTATTTGTTTTTCACATTATACTTACATAGAAGTTTTAACATTGCGGAATCCCGATGAGCAAAAGTCGGTGTTCGATCCGAAAATTTTTCAAGCATAACGGCGTCAATTTGGGGCAAATTACTCCTGTTTCCTTTGGTAAATCCTGATTTCATGGTGTCTTTAAGATTAAACTTCAAACAAACTATCAATTTAACAATAACTGCTAAAAAACGAAAAGCGTATAAAAATAATCAGTTCACTTTATACGAAAATGACAGCTACAACATGATGTTTTGCGAAGAGTGACGTCACGCTTCTCTGATTGGTGTTTAATGTCACGTGATTGAATGCCTCATTTTACCGATTTTATTTTCCAAAAATATTATTAATCTTATATTATTTTAATAAAAATAATGTTTTTTTGTTTACTACTTGTACTATCGTGATTAATCATTAGAAACTCTAAGCCACCCGATTTATTCTTAGTGGAAACAGGCCTATTGTACTAATTTCGGTATTTTTAAGTTTTTCTTGTCTTTTCTTTTTAAGTGTCTACATGCCCCTTGCTCACTTGCACTCACCCCAGAATGATATCTTTTCTCTCTGCATCACCTCTTGGTTGACTGGTAGAAAAAGCCTCCGACTTTAAGTCCGCCTGTGCGCAGAGAATCCGGGACAAACGAAGTGGCGGGAAGAATTCTGTACCGGAACTTGACCGGGAAAAAACCACCGGTAAAAATAAGTACCGGGAAAAAATCTCCACGCGGCACCACGCTTGTCCGACTAGAACCTAACTTAAGCTATACGCAGACTGCTACCACCGTAACTTATATAGGGAGCTACGGGCCCTATGTACTAATAACTAACTAACTAAATTTATTATGAAACTCACCAAGTTGACTTCTTAATCCAAGTTGGGGTGTCTTCGGAAGAGGTGGTGGTCCCTAAATCACCCAACCTACCCCATGAGATCTCAATCCCCAGAAAAAATACCTTGCTTTCTTCCAACAGTTCCACTCGGCGACGGATTCGGCGTCCCCAGGCAGCCACAGGTCACGTCGTTCACAACAAACAGTCAAAATAAAGGCTTTTTGCACAAACACAACCTTAATAGTTATTTAACAATGATGAAGTACAATACAAACGATGATTACAATAAAATTCACACGCCACGCCAAGCGGCTACAAACGAACCATGCAAGATGGTGGCCGAGAACCTGGCCGTTACTTCACGCGACACGGCCTCGCGCGCGCAGTACAAGACAATACTGATGGACGAATGAAGGTCAATGCCGTTCGAAGCGTCCGCGCAATGTTGCCAGCAGGCAAAACAAAGGCCTGCTATTCACGGCGCAGTACACGCTCAATGCAATGCTTAGATTTAATAAACATCAACAAGTTTATTACAAACACCGCCATTTACATGCTTTTGTAAAGAAGTTAAATAAATAAAAAATAATACATTGAATTTAGCTATTTGAATTGAATTACTTTGTAAGTTTGACGCAATTCACCAACATTAATGCTGTTATTGTATAACAATAGTCTACGTGCGTGGGCGCAGTCCGCATTGCGTGATAATATATCTGTGTCAAATTTGACTCGAGCTATTGTTAAAATTCCATCAATCTACAAAAATACACACTTAGGTAAAATGCCATTATATTACCTAATTTGCCAATGCAAATTCAAACAGCAATTAATCATCATCTATACATATAATAAGAGAGTAAAAAATATTTTGTCTGTACATTTAGTATTTTTGACTGAAATGGATAGAAGGAAACTTAAAAAGAAGAAAAGATGAATGACCAAAACAGAACAGTCAAACTATGAGAAATATGGAAATGGCGCCTTAGTAAAAGCCGTTCAACCTGATGAGCATTTTCTGTAGACGTATAAAAATCTACCGCGATTATAAGGCGAAGCCGCGGTCTAGAGCTAGTCGATACATATAATAAAACCACATAAAACTGTAACTGGTCTGTGTCTGTACATAGTAGATAATTAAGAAAAAAAACTATGATGGGTTTACAAAGGGTCAATAGAAGCCAAAACCATTTATTTTAGAATTTTTGTCTGTCTTTCTGTCTGTTTGTACGCGCATTACAAAAACTACTAGACCAAATTTGATGCGGTTTTCACAATTGTAATGTTGAAGGTCTAACTTAAAGCCTGGTGTAGGTTTCACTTTTATGTCACTTAGAACCTGAGATATCAACAATAGTACTTAAATTACGCGCGGACGAAGTTCGTTCGTAGGTAAAATACGAACTTCTACCAGATGGCGTATCTACTTAAAAAGGGGGATATTAGGAGCACCCATTACCGGCGAGCATGTATGAAGAGAGTGATGAGTGTAGATCGTAGCAAGAGGAAATTGCTAGTCTCTGCCTACCCCCACGGGAAAAAGAGGCGTATATGTAGATAAAATATTCCCAAATTTAAATATTCATATTCATATTCATTTATTTGCCAACTAAGTGTACATTTTGGTCTTATATTACTATTGGTACTTACAACTTAGTAACCTTTTACAGGTATTGCAAATTTGCGGCGCCTTATGTACTAAAATTTATATAAAAAAAAATATAATATAATATAGTATAATCGTCATATTTATATTATATATGATGAAGAAGATGTAAACCAAAGATACATAGACAGGTTAGTAAATTCCTGCTTATATATCCTTGGCCTGCATGTATTCGTCTATAGTGTAGAAACTCATTTTTATTAGATATTGTTTTAACTGTTTATTAAATATAGAATATTTTGTTTCATTTTTAATACTTACGGGAAGCTTGTTATATAATTTTATTGCCATATAATGTGGACTATTTTGTAACATATTAATTCTGCTTTGTGGAATATGTAGTTTATTTTTGTTTCGGGTATTTACATTATGTGTTTCATGGATTTTTGTGAATGTATGCAGATTTTTGTGGACAAAAGAACAGATATCATGAATGTATATTGACGGCAAAGTAAGTAATTTATATTTAATAAAGTATTGTTTGCAGCTCTGAGTGTTTTTTATTTGGGCTATTATTCGTACGCATTTTTTCTGAAGGACAAAAAGCTTCTGTATATCTACACTATTTCCCCACAGCATTATGCCATATTTAAACCAAGAGTAGGCATAAGCTTAATAAGTTGATAATGCTGTTTCTATATTTGTACTTTGTTTGATTTCAAATAGTGCATATATGAATTTATATAGTTTTGTTTCTATTTTCTCTATGTGTGTTTTCCAATTTATGTGTGTATTTCTATGTTAAACTATTTCTATGTTAAAGTTTTGGTAAGATATATCTATAGTGAAAGGTTTCTTGTTATATGGTCTGAGTTGAATAGCTTTGGTTTTTTTAAAGTTTATTTCTAAGTTATGATCTTCAAGCCAATTGATTATGTTCTTTAAGGTTTCATCTATTTGGGGTTTTAAATCAGTTTCATTTTCATGTTTTATTAAAATTGATATATCATCGGCAAAGAGAACTGGTAGGCAGTTATTTGTGTTAAGGGTTTTCGGGAGATCATTAATATATAGTAAAAATAATATACATCCTAATACACTACCTTGAGGTATAGAGCATTTAAGTGTTTTTGGTTCGGACCTAATTGATTGAATTTACATATTTATTTTGTTCATTGTGATGTTCTATTTGCACTATTTGCTGTCTATTGTCAAGGAAGGATTGAAACCAAGAATAAGCTGGACCTCGGATGCCAGAACCGTACAGTTTTGAAAGTAGTATGGGATATGACACTTTATCATATGCTTTAGTCATATCCAAGAGTAGACCTATTGCAACTTTTTTATCATTTATGTGTTGAAGAGCTGTTTGTATGTATTTATATACTGCTAGTGTAGTTGATTTAGACTTTCTGAAACCGTTTTGGCTATTGTCAAGAATATTGTATTTTTCCAAGAATGTATATAGTTGATTGCACATCGCTTTTTCATATATTTTAGAGAACGTAGAGGGTATGGCTATTGGTCTGAAATTACTTGGGTCTGTTTCATCATCATTTTTGTGAATTGGACGAACCAGAGATATATTTAATGCATCCGGGAATTTGCCTTCATTAAAACTCTGGTTTATCAAAAAGGTTAATGGTATAGTTAATTCTTGAGCACATTCTTTCACTAAGGTTGGTGGTATGTCGTAAATAACAGCTGCCACCGCCATAACCACGAACTAAAACGCCATATGACAACCATAAATCCACACTCTCCCTTCTACGAGGTCGATAATTTTAATAAAGGGTTGGTTCGCGCATCGACCTCGGATAAGTATATGTTTTCAATACAATTTTCAATATCAGTAAGTACCTACCCGAAATGCACTTAACCTTTCATAATGTATAGTCCGTGTAATATCACTCACTACGTACAGTCAAACGTCAAAAATGGAGTCATACCTTAAAGATCGTATTGCCTTGCAGGCGCGCAGTCCTTCATTGTGTGCGTAACGTGCATATTACGGACGTATAATTACAATAAGAACATTACTCACACTAAGCTAATTATCATATTACCCACCCACACCTAGACACAACTCTGCTGCGTGCTCACTGCTCATGCTGCCTACGTGCTGCCATCTATCAAATTCACGGTATACTAAGTATTAAGAATTATGACACCATCGAGTCTGAGACAGAAGTATAATATACAATACGTATAGTTTATTGTAAAGCAAACTAATAATGGTGAATATAGCGACACGCAACCAATTGTTAATTTCACCACAAGTTAATGCATCTGCTAGTCTAATTGGTAGTCGGATAGACTGCAGTTAATATAGGTCCAAGTTCGAGTCACAGTCCGAAACTTAATTTTCATATTATACCCAATTCTTAAGCCTGCATCACACGTTTTTAGCCAAAACAGGCGTTACTGAATTGACCCTGGTGCCAAAACTAGATCATTATTGATAATAAAAATAGTACTATAGGCTTCTCAAATAACTGCTACTACTTATACGAGACAGATAAAAATATTTTGCCTTTTATTTTTGCGTAAATACCTTCCAGAAAAACACGAAAAATACGAAAAACAAAGTTCACGGCTTTAACGAAATCATTATGTAAAACACAAATTATAATTTCTACATAATGTTAAATCGCGAGTTTATTAAACTAACTACAAGTTGCTCGTTTTAGATTTTTGAAAAATAACTCGAAAAAAATATTATATATCGTAACAATTCACTAACAAATTCCCCATACATTTTTTGTATGGCAATGCCATCGCTCAATATATACGAGTTCCAAGCCCACGAAAAATCAGTCTGCCGGTAAGAGTCAAGGGGAATCCACGTCGCTCTGCTGCTCGGGAGGCATTTAATTTTCGCGTGTTCATGTATTCACAGACAGCAGAGAGTAATGTAGATCAGAGTTACATATTTATTACTTTTAATCTTTTTAAAATTTATATAGATACCATTTTCATACTCATGAATCGTAAATAAATCGTAATAAATCGCAATCATAGAAATCGAAATCATAAAAATCAAAATAAATCTAAATCAAGATCCAAGATAGCGGACAACTTTTTTTTTAATTTTGCGATATGTATATCGTTTCATAAGTTTTTCAGTGCGCTGATTACGAAAATAACATTTATTTTGAGATCAAAGATGGCGGGCAGTTTTTTTTTTCAAGTTTACAATATGGGTATGGTTATATAGGTTTTTGGGGACGCTGATGACGAAAATAACATTTATTTTGAGATCCAAGATCTCCATCTTCAAGATCCATAAAATAAAAAACTGTCCTCCATCTTGGACCTCAAAATAAATGTTATTTTCGTCATCAGCGTCCCCAAAAACCTATATAACCATACCCATATTGTAAAATTTAAAAAACAGTTGTCCGCCATCTTGGATCTCAAAATAAATGTTATTTTCGTCATCAGCGTCCCCAAAAACCTACAACATGTTAACCATATTGCAAAACTGAAAAAAATTGTCCGCCATCTTGGATCTCAAAATAAATGTTATTTTTTGTCATCAGCGCACCGAAATACCTATATAACCATACCCATATTGTAAACGTGAAAAAAGTTGTCCGCCATCTTGGATTCCAAAATAAATGTTATTTTTGTCATCAGCGCACTGAAATACCTATATAACCATACCCATATTGTAAACGTGAAAAAAAGTTGTCCGCCATCTTGGATCTCAAAATAAATGTTATTTTTGTCATCAGCGCACCGAAATACCTATATAACCATACCCATATTGTAAACGTGAAAAAAAAGTTGTCCGCCATTTTGGATTCCAAAATAAATGTTATTTTCGTAATCAGCGCACTGAAACACTTATAAAACGATACCCATATTGCAAAATTAAAAAAAAGTTGTCCGCCATCTTGGATCCAAAAATACTATTTTTGTAAACCTCATCCCGAAAAATTGGCCTTCATGGGATGCCAGGCAGATGTTTAACATCTTAGCATCCTGGCACGACGGTCATGCTATTTTCTGTCGTGGCATTCCTGTCCATTTTACTGCCAAGTCGCGCCAAGTATGTTTTACATAAGAAAATGGTCGTAATTTTATTTTTAGTATTCATTACCGTAAAGCAAGAAAAAAAAATATAGGTACCAACAAATCCTTTGCCGGATCCCTGTCACTTATTACTTCGGGTTGGCGGCAATCTCACGTCGATGTGTGCGTGTGACTTGCACACAGCCAGCTGAGGTCTATTAAATACCTAAACTCGGTCGGGCGCGCGGACGTGATACACTCTTAAGTTTAGAGTAATTTTATATAATGCAAGTAATGTGGTTTATATATATTTGTTATAAAATAAAAATGCACAATAATCATAACAGCTATTTATTCGTGTAAATATATAGGTTTATTATACTTATGTATAATTTATTATTATAAACTTCTGTGCAAATTAAAATTTATATTTTAATCTATTCCCTACCTAATTACAAAATAAAAACCCTAAAATGAACTTAAAAAATAAGCATCTGCAGTAAGCTAAGTATCTGTTTATTTATTTTACTTAAAACGAAATTTTACCTTCGCTCTTTGTTAGTAAATATTGAGGTTATAGCTTAAGAGTGTATCACGTCCGCGCGCCCGACCGAGTTTAGGTATTTGATAGACCTCAGCTGGCTGTGTGCAAGTCACACGCACACATCGACGTGAGATTGCCGCCAACCCGAAGTAATAAGTGACAGGGATCCGGCAAAGGATTTGTTGGTACCTATATAAATTTTTTTTCTTGTTTTATGGTAATGAATACTAAAAATAAAATTACGACCATTTTCTTATGTAAAACATACTTGGCGCGACTTGGCAGTAAAATGGACACGAATGCCGCTACAGAAAATAGCATGACCGTCGTGCCAGGATGCTAAGATGTTAAACATCTGCCTGGCATCCCATGAAGGCCAATTTTTCGGGATGAGGTTTACAAAAATAGTATTTTTGGATCTAAGATGGCGGACAACTTTTTTTTAATTTTGCAATATGGGTATCGTTTTATAAGTGTTTCAGTGCGCTGATTACGAAAATAACATTTATTTTGAAATCCAAGATGGCGGACAACTTTTTTTTCACGTTTACAATATGGGTATGGTTATATAGGTTTTTCGGTGCGCTGATGACAAAAATAACATTTATTTTGAGATCCAAGATGGCGGACAACTTTTTTTCAAGTTTACAATATGGGTATGGTTATATAGGTATTTCGGTGCGCTGATGACAAAAATAACATTTATTTTGAGATCCAAGATGGCGGACAATTTTTTTTTTCAATTTTGCAATATGGTTAACATGTTGTAGGTTTTTGAGGACGCTGATGACGAAAATAACATTTATTTTGAGATCCAAGATGGCGGACAACTTTTTTTTTCAATTTTACAATATGGGTATGTTTTTATAGGTTTTTCGGTGCGCTAATGACAAAAATAACATTTATTTTGAGATCCAAGATGGCGGGCAGTTTTTTTTTCAAGTTTACAATATGGGTATGGTTATATAGGTTTTTGGGGACGCTGATGACAAAAATAACATTTATTTTGAGATCCAAGATGGATGACAGTTTTTTATTTTATTTTACAATATGGGTATCGTTTTCTAGGTTTTTGGGGACGCTGATGACGAAAATAACATTTATTTTGAGATCCAAGATGGAGGACAGTTTTTTATTTCATTTTACAATATGGGTATCATTTTTTAGGTTTTTGGGGACGCTGATGACGAAAATAACATTTATTTTGAGATCCAAGATGGCTGACAGTTTTTTTATTATTTTACAATATGGGTATCGTTTAATAGGTTTTCGGGGATGCTGATCTTAAAATAAATGTTATTTTGGTCATCAGCGTCCCCAAAAACCCATAAAACGATACCCATATTGTAAAATAAAATAAAAAACTGTCCTCCATCTTGGATCTCAAAATAAATGTTATTTTCGTCATCAGCGTCCCCAAAAACCCAAAAAAATGATACCCATATTGTAAGATAAAATAAAAAATTGTCCGCCATCTTGGATCTCAAAATAAATGTTATTTTCGTCATCAGCGTCCCCAAAAACCTAGAAAACGATACCCATATTGTAAAATAAAATAAAAAATTGTCCTCCATCTTGGATCTCAAAATAAATGTTATTTTCGTCATCAGTGTCCCCAAAAACCTATATAACCATACCCATATTGTAAACTTGAAAAAAAAAAAACTGCCCGCCATCTTGGATCTCAAAATAAATGTTATTTTTGTCATTAGCGCACCGAAAAACCTTTAAAAACATACCCATATTGTAAAATTGAAAAAAAAAGTTGTCCGCCATCTTGGATCTCAAAAAAAATGTTATTTTCGTAATCAGCGCACTGAAAAACTTATGAAACGATATACATATCGCAAAATTTAAAAAAAAAGGTGTCCGCCATCTTGGATCTTGATTTAGATTTATTTTGATTTTTATGATTTCGATTTCTATGATTTCGATTTATTACGATTTCTATGATTGCGATTTATTACGATTTCTATTTCATCAAAAATTGTCGGCCATCATTCATGAGTAAGAAAATGGTACCTATATAAATTTTAAAAAGATTAAAAGTAATAAATATGTAACTCTGATCTACATTACTCTCTGCTGTCTGTGAATACATGAACACGCGAAAATTAAATGCCTCCCGAGCAGCAGAGCGACGTGGATTCCCCTTGACTCTTACCGGCAGACTGATTTTTCGTGGGCTTGGAACTCGTATATATTGAGCGATGGCATTGCCATACAAAAAATGTATGGAGAATTTCTTAGTGAATTGTTACGATATATAATATTTTTTTCGAGTTAATTTTCAAAAATCTAAAACGAGCAACTTGTAGCTAGTTTAATAAACTCGCGATTTAACATTATGTAGAAATTATAATTTGTGTTTTACATAATGATTTCGTTAAAGCCGTGAACCTTGTTTTTCGTATTTTTCGTGTTTTCTGGAAGGTATTTACGCAAAAATAAAAGGCAAAATATTTTTATCTGTCTCGTATAAGTAGTAGCAGTTATTTGAGAAGCCTATAGTACTATTTTTATTATCAATAATGATCTAGTTTTGGCACCAGGGTCAATTCAGTAACGCCTGTTTTGGCTAAAAACGTGTGATGCAGGCTTAAGTATTCGTTTTCATTACGAAAAGAAGATTGAAACTATACCTCAACATTTAACAATTTATATAGAATATGTTTTTTATACGAAACATAACCTCGTATTCTTTATACAAAAACAAGTAATAAGTATAAAAATAATTTAAATAATGTTATACGAGTAATATACGTTAATAAAACCTGATTTGATATTACCTAATAATAGAAAGAAGATAATTGGAATATACCTACTTAATTAATGAACTCACTAATTCATTTTGAACACCAATCACTAACTCACTATTTTGTATAGGTCCCGTTATTGTTTTTCTACACACATTTCAATCACAATAAAGCTGTTCTAAACTTTCATACAGTGAGAAACTGATTCTTCCTTGCTTGCCTCCTATACACCATCAGGCCCCATAGATTTTCTATGGTGTTGAGGTCAGGAGACTGCGCTGGCCAAGGATGATATTTATTTCGGGAAACGAAATAAATTATCCAGTTTGAAGCTTGAAGTGCACGACGAACAGTAGATAAACATCAAATAGATCAGCAAAACGCCTGGTAGGTAAAACCATAGCCTTCATATTGTTACGAAAACGCACGGGCGCCGTCTAGAAAAGTACGCAAACTGAAATGTTCTAGACTTACGCTTCGTGAACCCTCTTCGGTTCTAGAAATGATCGGCGGTGCAAGCAATAATGAGCTTTACGTACCTAACGGATAGGGTTTATAGTCGCTTGCAACCTAAAGGAAAAGGACAGCCATGTGTGAAAGCGGGATAGCAATAGACTCGATCGTTCGATACAGTTCGGCCGCGAATGTTCGAGAATTTAGTAGAGCGAAATTATCTGCCTATATAAGCGTGGTTGTTCAGCGCCGAGGACAGTTCATCTTTAGACGAGCTAAGAGAAAGATCGAAGTGATACAAGTGCGAAATACTAAGTGACGACTCTGGCGATTAATTACTGGACTCTGATCATAGTGTTTGGACAATTTGGACATCGTTGTGTGGAAACTCTTGTGGTGAACTGAATAAAGTCTCATCAGTGTCATCAGGTGTTTTTATCCAAATCCACGGACCAGTAGCCCGTAACATTTGGTGTCAGAAGCGGAATTTGGATAATGCCATTGACTCCGAGGGACAACGACGTCACCAGCGAGGGTGTCAAGACGCGGGCGCAGCGTGCTGCTGAGGCCTCCCCCACTGGATCTACGGACCAGGCCACGCCCCCTGTGGCCCCGCCTACTCCGAGGGAGGCTCCACCCACTGGCCACGCTCACCAAGCCACGCCCCCTTTGGCTCCGCCCACTGGCCACGCCCACCAGGCCACGCCCCCCGTGGCCCCGCCCACTTCAAGGATGACTCCGCCCACTGGCCCCGCCCACCACCTACTTCGAGCGTGGCTCCGCCCACTGGCCCCGCCCACCAAACCACGCCCACTCAACACGCCACGCCCAGTTTCGATTTGACGGGTCTGATAAGGATGCTCGAGAATAAATTCACGGCTCAAGAGCAACAATTTAAGGCTCTGCAAAAACAACAACTTGCACAAGAGGCACTCTTGAATCAAAAATTTACTGCTGTACAAAGTGTGCAAGACTTACAACTTACAGCACAGAAGGAGCTGGAACAAAAAGTGTTGTCGGCAGTATGCGAGGTTAGCGGCGTGGTAACCGAATTACGGAAGGATGTTGATTTAATAGAGGAAAGGGTCACCAGCCTTGGGAATGACGTCGACAACATGAGGACTGGGTTTACAGAGTTAGAGAAAAAGGTTGTTCGTCTGGAAACTTCTGGAGTATCAGTCGCACCATGTGGTTCTGTTGGTGTAGTCCGTGGACCCAACGTGAAGTTGCCTCCGTATGATGGTACCTCATCCTGGGCTGCATATCGTCAACAATTCCAGACGATCGCCACTGCCAATGGGTGGACAGACGACCAGTGCTTAACCGCCCTCACTGGCTCGCTCCGAGGGAAAGCTGTGGACGTTCTGGAGGTGCTACCTAACGCTGGATTTAAAGATCTTTTGGAGGCTCTTGAATCCCGGTATGGAGAGAGGCATCTGGAACATGTCTTCAGAGCTCAACTGCGCGACAGAGTCCAGCGCTCAGGAGAAGGACTCCAGCAGTGGGCTCTAGAGATAGAGAAGCTTGTCAGAAAAGCGTACCCATCAGCAGAGGCGAACATGGTGGTAACCAACACCGTGCAAGCCTTCGTAGACGGCATCAAGGATCTGGAAGTGAGAGCTGCCGTAAGGCTCCGCCATCACGCCTCTCTGAAGGAAGCACTGGCCCACGCACTGGAAGTCGAAGCTGTCAGGCACGACTTGCGACAGGTTCACAAAGTGCGAGAAATGACGGAGGAAGTCAACGAGGTAAAGGCTCCACGCAAGAAGGGCTCTGGGGTCATGTGTTACAAGTGTGGAGAGCGAGGGCACATGCAGTTCCATTGTCCACAGAAGGACTCATGTGCAGCTACAAAGAAGCAACTCGAGGACCTGGTTGAAGAGCTGACGAAGAAACGAGAATCTTCGTCGACTATGAATCAGGGAAACGAGTAACAGCCAGAACTAAGGGGCGAGTACTGGCTGGTGGCGCGAAAGAAGCCCCAACAACCATCATCTCACAGGTATGCAATGGGAAAAGCATTGCGATAGCTGGTAAAGTAAATGGTAATGACTGTAAAATAACAATCGACACAGGAGCCTCTAGAACAATAGTTCGACCGGATATAGTGAAGTCCGAGATGAGAAGCAAGAGGAAAGTCACTTGCCGGCTTCTTTCCGCCTCCGGCCAGCCAATACCCGTCTTTGGAGAGATGTCAGTTACGATGTACATGGGAGAAGCGGCGTACCATCATGACGTCATTGTAGCTGACATAGTGGACGACTGCATATTGGGACTGGATTTCATGAAGAAAAACCACTGCAGAATAGATGTTGCTGATGGAATTTTCAAGTGCGGCGAAGAAGAAATATTTATACTCGGAGGAGTCCACGGCAAAGTTACCTGCCTAAGAAACATCGTCATACCCAGACGCTCGGAGGCTCAAGTATTGGTAAAGTTGCCATCTAACCGAAATAAGTCAAGTAGATGTGTACTAATTGAAGAAGTACCTTCTAAGACAACGATCCGGAAACTCATGACCGCCAGAACTTTGGTTAGGGGTAAAGATACAGCTGTTGTCAAAGTGGTGAATCTGGATGACGAAGAGGTTAACTTAAGCCAAGGTGATGTCATAGGAAGATGCGAAGAAGTCCTTTGGATGAAGAGATGCAGTTCAGTGCCAAGCTCAGACAGAATAAAAGACAGAAATAATACTACGGTCAAACAGCTGCTTGATGACTGCAAAAGCAACTTGACTTACTCCCAGAGCCTTAAAGCAAAGGAGTTTCTACTACGCTTTGCAAATATCTTCACCAACCAAGAAGGAGACATTGGAAGAACATCTTTGGTACAACACAGAATTGACACCGGGAATGAGAGACCCATCCGACAACGAGCAAGGCGAATACCAATAGCGAAAGAAAAATGGTCAAAGATCTGTTAGAAGAAATGGAAAGAAATAAGATAATTGAACCATCTTCGAGTCCATGGTGTTCACCTGTTGTGCTGGTAAAGAAGAAGGATGGTAGTACGCGATTCTGTGTAGACTACAGACGGCTCAATGACATCACCAAGAAGGACAGTTATCCATTGCCTCGAATCGATGACACATTAGATACTCTGAGTGGCATGAAGTGGTTCTCAACCTTGGACTTAAAATCTGGTTATTGGCAGGTGGAAATTCACCCGAAGGATAAAGAGAAGACAGCGTTCTCAACAGGCAAAGGTTTATGGCAGTTCAACGTCATGCCCTTCGGATTATGTAACGCACCAGCCACTTTCGAACGACTGATGGAATGTGTCCTAGCAGGCTTGGTTGGAGAAGCCTGCCTGGTGTACCTGGATGACGTCATCATCGTTGGCCGTGATTTCGAGGATCACTTGAGAAACCTGGAGCAAGTCTTTGCCAAGATACATGGAGCCAATCTGAAATTAAATCCAAAGAAGTGTCATTTATTCAGGAACAAAGTTAGCTACCTCGGCCACGTCATTACCAGTGAAGGCATCCAGACTGATCCAGAGAAGGTAGAAGCCGTTAAAAAGTGGCCCACTCCTAAAGATAAAACAGAAGTACGCGCATTTCTCGGCCTATGCTCTTACTACAGGCGGTTTGTGAAAGGATTTTCGGAGATTGCCAAACCCTTACATCGTCTGACCGAGGATAAACGAACATTCTGTTGGGACGAAACCTGCGAGGATTCCTTCGAAAAGTTGAAAGAACATCTATGTGAGACTCCTATTTTGGGATATCCACAACCAGAGGGCCAATTCATCGTCGATACTGATGCAAGTAATACGGCAATCGGAGGAGTTCTGTCTCAAAAACAGGGAGACAGGGAGGTCGTTATTGCTTACTTCAGTAAGTCACTATCGAGGCCTGAAAGAAACTACTGCGTTACAAGGAGAGAACTCTTGGCTGTGGTGAAGACCCTGCAACATTTCAACAAATACCTCATCGGCAGAAAGTTCTTACTGCGTACCGATCACGCAGCATTAAAATGGTTATTGCAGTTTAAAAACCCTGAAGGTCAAGTAGCACGTTGGATTGAACAATTGCAGGAGTATGACTTCCATACCGAACACCGTAGTGGAAAGGCCCACGGAAATGCAGACGCTCTTTCTAGGAGACCATGTCCAGAAGACTGCAAGCACTGCATCAAACAAGAGTCAAAAGAACTGACTCTAAAACTTACTCGGGCAACTCCTTGTGAATCCTGGGAAGATGATGCAATGAGGAAAGCCCAAGAAGAAGACAAGGACCTCCGCTATATCATCATGTGGAAGAAGCAAGGGGACGGTAAACCAACGTGGAGCGATGTGGCACCTACGAGCGCTATAACGCCTTCGTTATACCATACTGGGCCCATACTGGGCGCAATGGGACAGCTTTATTCTACAAAATGGCATACTTTACCGGAAATGGGAAAAGACTAACGGTAGAGAGTTCCACCTACAAGTAGTTGTTCCAAGATCCAAAGTTCCAGAGATTCTCCGTATAGTACACGATGGCGTTTCGGAAGGTCATCTAGGCGTCAAGAGGACACTAACAAAAGTACGAGAGAGGTTTTATTGGCTGCACTGTCGTGAGGATGTGCAAGATTGGTGCCGTAAATGCACTACATGCGCTGCAGTAAAAGGTCCACAAACACGGAGTCGAGGAAATTTGAGGCTGTATAACGTTGGTGCGCCTTGGGAACGCATTGCAGTCGATGTAGCTGGGCCATTCCCTGTGACTGAGTCGGGGAATAAGTACTTCATGGTTGTCATGGATTATTTTACCAAATGGCCTGAAGTGTTCGCCATACCCAATCAGGAAGCTATAACCGTGGCTACCAAGATTGTTGAAGAAGTTATTTGTCGTTATGGCGTGCCTCTGGAAATCCATTCAGATCAAGGAAGAAACTTTGAGTCCCAAGTATTTCAAGAGGTATGCAAGCTCTTGGGAATGCACAAAACCCGAACGACTGCGTACCATCCTCAGTCTGACGGTATGGTGGAACGATTTAACCAGACATTGGAGAGGCATTTGGCAAAAATAGTGGACAATCACCAGAAAGACTGGGACAAGTACATTCCACTGTTCCTCCTCTCGTATAGAACAGCGGAACACGAGAGTACAAAAGCGACTCCGGCTTTCGTGAATTATGGTCGAGAACTTCGGTTGCCAGTAGACATACTAACTGGAGGGCCACCTGAGGAATCTCAAACTGTGCAAGATTACGTCTCTGATCTACGGGAAAGGATGCGGAACATCCATCATTTAGTCAGAGAAAATGGATTGCAGTCAAGCGAGAACATGAAAACCAGATACGACAGAAGAACTAATACAGGTGGTTTCGAGGAAGGCAGTTTAGTATGGCTGCATAACCCTACTCGACGAAAAGGGAAATCACCGAAGCTACAGACTAAATGGGAGGGTCCGTACAAAGTGATCACACGACTAAATGATGTGACTTACAGGATCCAACGACAGCCGAGAGGAGCAATGAAAATTGTCCACATCGACCGTCTGGCGAAATATCACGGTAGTAATGATGATGCTCGGGACGAGCATCTCTAAGAAGGGGGCAGTGTTACGAAAACGCACGGGCGCCGTCTAGAAAAGTACGCAAACTGAAATGTTCTAGACTTACGCTTCGTGAACCCTCTTCGGTTCTAGAAATGATCGGCGGTGCAAGCAATAATGAGCTTTACGTACCTAACGGATAGGGTTTATAGTCGCTTGCAACCTAAAGGAAAAGGACAGCCATGTGTGAGAGCGGGATAGCAATAGACTCGATCGTTCGATACAGTTCGGCCGCGAATGTTCGAGAATTTAGTAGAGCGAAATTATCTGCCTATATAAGCGTGGTTGTTCAGCGCCGAGGACAGTTCATCTTTAGACGAGCTAAGAGAAAGATCGAAGTGATACAAGTGCGAAATACTAAGTGACGACTCTGGCGATTAATTACTGGACTCTGATCATAGTGTTTGGACAATTTGGACAACGTTGTGAGGAAACTCTTGTGGTGAACTGAATAAAGTCTCATCAGTGTCATCAGGTGTTTTTATCCAAATCCACGGACCAGTAGCCCGTAACAATATTCTTCCAACATTATCGTTGCTGCTGCTCAGAGATAATAGTCGGTCTTCTGCTTTGCTGCAAGGCTGCGTCAGCAAATCGCTAAGCCCAACGTGTCCTCCACTAAAACAATATTATAATATTTAATTACTTAATATTTCTTATTTAATTTTAAGGCTATCACTTTTGCAAAGCAAAATCATTTATTATATGTCAATACATTAAACATTATATATTATGACTTTATGTTCGATCACAAAACATTACATACCTACACATAGTAGTTATCAAAGCTATTTATTAATTTAAAAATACTTACTCTATCCAGTTACTTTCATTAGGAATTGAGGTTATTTTGCTGCCACTATTATGCAAAGCAATACTATATGAATTTCGCTTTGTTTCCATAATATTTTTATTGGTCTGAATTGTCAAGTGTTGGTAAGGTATACTCCACAAATAGATAAATAGGTATCACTAGAAAATAAGTGAATTTGTCTTCATCACAGTTTGCAACTAAAACGGTAATAAATACATATCTGTCTTTTTTTCATTCACCGTCAAATATTCATTTTTATTGCTGCTCCATACAAATGTGGTCGCAACTTCAAAGGAAAAAACTTATTTATGAAACGGGGTAGCGTTTTGATGGCCGATTATTTCCATCTTATCCATACCTGCTGTTCCTCGCATAAGTGCATCACTTACGATAAGACACTTTTTATATGGGAGTCCCGTCTCTTTGGAACTATACGGAAACATCGTAGTCAGTCGACATTAGACACACATTAGAATTTAAGAAACAACACATAATCATAAGGTCTTAAGTGCAATTACTGCTTTAATCAATTAGTATGAGAAATTCTGACTGCAGAATTGGATGTAGCTGTACATATTACCACTTTAATAAAAGCCAATGATGGCAGATAATTTGTGAAAATTGAACTGTATTGGATCGTAATGGAGATATTGTTTTCTAGAACCTCAGATAAAATATTTCTAGACTGGACATACCAATAATAATACCATGAAAGAACGAGACAGCTTTATACGAATCTCAGTAAGAAAGATAAAGAGATACTTAATATTTTTTGTCTTTTTAGGTTGTTAATAGTGAGAGGGTAGCCATTGTTATTGTGTTTTCAATTTAGTAGTATTACAATGAGTCTGTCCCTTACGGATATACACGGATGACATCTCTATGGGATTGTTCCTTTAAGTCTATAACAATATTATGTTCCTCGTGAGAAGTTTCAATATAAGGTTAATCTGTAATTCAGTCCCACTAAAAGTTTGTCAATCGACTGAAAACTGCAAAATTTACTGGATGAATTTCGATAAAATTTAGTACTTACACGGATAGACAAATTCCAGGAATAGCTTACTTTATATCCCGAAATTCTCACTTGAGCGAAATCATGGGATGCAGCTTGTAATAATAATAATACTTGTACAATTTTTTCTGTTACTCAGTGACTGTATGCATAGCTGAAACCACTGGGCGTAGTAGAAAGCCCATAGCAGTAAGTAAGTTTCTTATAGAGGGAGCACTAAGAGAATTTCCAAAATTCTTACAAAAACTGAAAAAAAACGGTATTTTTACAAGCGCATCTAGAAAGCTAGAATACAAATAATTCTAATTTCCACTCATATTATAAAGACGAAAATTCTTAACATTATATATTAAAATTTGATATGTTTCGACAAGATATCATAAAATATATTGACCAGTCAGTACAAGTTTGAGAAAATCTTTTTTTAACAATTTTCCGAGCCAATCGTTGTAATAAACCCTAAGGTCCGGTATCGGTTATGCACAAAATACCCATTTCCCGATAGATTGGCCACGCCTTCATAATACAGCGCCCAAGGGCTAAACCCTAAACCTTTTTCGACCCTAAGGAAAAACTGTTTTAACTAACGTCAAAGAATTAGTATCTTAGGTACAGAAAGTCCACTAGTAAAAAAACTCACATTATAGTTTTCAAAACAAAAACTCTACAGTTAGATCCCCAAGATTCATACTAAGTTTGTAACACTTTTTTTAGACTCCTAACAGAATATTTTCAGATTTATTTCTGTATATGTACTGTAAGATCATAATTTTAGATCAACGGGAAGTACCCCATAGGTTTTGATCGCCGTCACGGGCCCGGCAGATGTAAAACACTATTGCCAAGCCGCCCCAATAGTGTTTTACAGGAAAGTATTTCGAGGCGTACCTGATCTTCTAAGTGACCTAACGATTCGAAGTGTTCGAGAAATGCTTTTACCTGAAACAAACAAAAATTACCTTTAATGATGATATTTATTACGAAAACACATTACACAAACTTCGAGAATTTTCCCTGAAGAAAATCGAAATATACTACACTCCTTCTTCTTTAATCATATTCTTCATGATCATGGCTTAGGGTCGTAGTCAATGGTCATTATATGGAATAAAACACACACAACGACTTTACTATTAAACTACTATGAGACGTCAATTAAGTACTTACATAAAAATCAATTGTATAAAATTTATATGATTCAAACTGAAAACAATTCTTCCTTAGGGATTCGAACCCACGACATACGTCTTAAAGCGAACATTTAAAACTTATTTTACACGACTGACCAAAAAAGGAGTGTTATGTTTTCAGGGTTCATGTATGTATGTATGTAAGTTTCTTTATTCCACCATAAGTCCTGAACGGCTTAACAGATTTTGATGTGAGAGGTATTTTTAGATTCCTTGCACTCCTCCGAGTGACATAGGCTATAATGATGACGTCATATAGCCTATGTCACTCGGAGGAGTGCAAGGAATTTAAAAATACCTCTCACATCAAAAATCTGTTAAGCCGTTCAGGACTTATGGTGGAATAAAGAAACTTACATACATACATACATGAACCCTGAAAACATAACACTCCTTTTTTGGTCAGTCGTGTAAAAATAAAATGGCGGATTATATATGCGATAAATAGTAGACCAAAAAAATAAAATTTGATCAATCTTATCGAGTGGGGTATCAAATTGAAGGGCTTTAAAAGGCGATTTAAAAAATGTATATAACTTATATGTTTGTATATAGTTTTTGATTAAAAACTTGTCAGTCGTGTTTTTTTTTAATAATTTCTTGTTTATTTAAATCTTTATTGTAAAAAATTACAAAAATCATTTTCTACGAGTCAACCATTAGTTAGACCAAACAAAAAGTATAGAGATGGTCCGATAAAGTGCAACGAAATAACTTTCTCACAAATAACTTAATGAAAAAATAAATCATTATTGATTCAATTTCTCGCCCCAAAGAACATGAAAATATTAACAAAAGCTAGTTACTTATTTTTTCTTTTTTATTCTTTATCTCTATCCAGACAGAGTTACAAAATAATATTGCACATATTAATAAAACTCCTACCAAGAAAGTCGAGCAATTTTCTTCACCACTTGAACATGTGACGTCACATTTCATTACCGCCGACCTGCAGCGCGGAAACCCCCATTACCGGCCAGCGAGGGGGGATTAACCCCCCGCAGATAGTCACTTTCTTTTAGTAAAGTGTGTAAAGATTAGGTTTTGGCTAAAAATCCAGTTTCAGTCAAAATTTGCTGCCTTCTGGGGGTCTAAAAAGGCCACTTTGACGAATCAGAATATGTATATCATCATATATCATTTCTCATTTCCTAAATATTTAAAAATGAACCTTATAAGTATTTACATAAGTTTCATTTTTAATTTTTTAGGAACTAAGAAATGGATCATATTCAGATTCATCAAAATGGCCGTTTTAGACCCCCTGCAAATCGAAACTTTTGTATTCGAAAATTGATTTAAAATGAACTGAAAATTCCATAAGCAAGCAACACGGAGAAGCGTGTAGGTTCGTGTTGCTCTATGAAAAATTCTTAGTAACTATTTTACACTAAATATTTGATATAAAAATAGATAGTTTTAATTATTCCTTTGAAATAGGTTGTTATGTTCATGTAAAATAATAATACTTTTTTCAGTGCGATTTCCAAGAAGGAGCCACAATTTCATTATTCCAGAATTTCTGAAACCAATTTCAAACCGACAACTTCATACGACCTCTAATTTTGGCATTATGGAAACTGGGCGCAGAAAAAAAGCTAAGGAATAAGATACAGCCAACACGTGACTATCTTATTGATATTTGTAAACCAAAGGTGTAAGCAATTTTGCCTTACCTTGCCTATGATTTTCACCCTGCATCAGATTCTCAACCCTAAAGTTCTTTCAATAAGATTGCAATTTACTTACATTTGTGAAATCAAGTGGGTACACCGGATACCCGCGATTCGTCATCCGGTATTGCGGTATTTAGATTAAACCGGGGATTTTTGGACCAAAATATGTCAATGCAAACGATTGCTTTCAATATCAAACGGGTTTTATTGGTTTGGGGATGTTGTGACGTTTCTTTTTACGCGCCTGCTAAAAAGTAGAGGAATATTTGCGCCTTTTTATAGGCTTCATATAGATACTAGTTCTTATTTCTGATGTGGAATTATTCTAAAAAAGTTTGGTTACAAGTTTTATTCGCATTAGTGTTTATTATCAAAGTCGAATATAATCCTAACTAATATTATAAAAGTGAAAGTGAGTTTGTTTGTTGGTTTGTTTGTTTGTTACCTCTTCACGCTTTATTTACTGAACCAATCTTTCTGAAATTTGGCATACACATAGTTAGAAGTACGGAAAAGGACATAAGGTACCTTTTATCTCGGCAAAAGGCACGGTTCCCGTGGGAAATTCACGCGGGCGAAGCCGCGGGCGAAAGTTAGTATAATATAAAATACTTTATTGTACACAAGTAAGTACATGGTAGGTACATGATACATTAACTAATCGTAAAACTAAAGGGAGAAGATGATGCGCAAAAGGCGGCCTAATAGCTGTAAGCTATTTCTTCCAAATAGGGGTGGAATGTCAGAACTACAATTTGACTGCTGGTTCATGTTTGAACTGATCCAAGACACGCCATTCGATTTTATGGTGGTGTAGAGAATTTAGTTGTATTCTATCTTGTATTTCTGTATTAAGAGCAATAAACATACAAATCCAGAAAACCAGGCCGACCATGTCAAACCTGGATGACTGTCATCAACAATGACCTAAAGAAAGCTTGAGCCGACGCTGTGACGACCCAAACTCGTACTACATGGTAAAAAATTGACAAGGAAAGCCAACCGCCAATAAAAGGGGTTTTTTTTTATTTTTTCTTTTTTTTTTTTGGGGCTTTTATCTTTTGAGATATGTCAGCCCCATCGTACCTTTCCCAAGGTATTTACGTCTGAGGAGATGTAACGAAAATTTGTAAAAATCGTTTGAAGATTATAGAACCTGGTTTCGACAAAACTGTCTGGACAATACCCACATTATTATAATTTAATTTCATCTCCTTCATTAGTAAATCCCTTTCACATTTGAATTTGGTACAATCTAATAAAATGTGCTGGACATCTTCCACCACCCCACATACTTCACAATTTGGAGAGTCTGCTTTTTTAATTAGGAATTGATATTTCTTTGATGGGTAGTGTCCAGAACGAAATCTAAATGCTAATTTTATTAGGTTTCTATTTAACTTTACGTCACTAAACCAAGGTACTTGAAGAGGCTGATTTTGCAGAGTCTTATACCAAATACCTTTTTCCAGGGATCTGCGATCAAAATATTCTTTCCATGAAGTGAATGCCATATTTTTGAATTTTGATAAATTTTCTAAATAATGTGGCAAGTAAGTAGTTCTGGTCCCATTTGAACTTGCTGCCTTGGCTAACAAATCAACCTCTTCATTACCTCTCAAACCTACGTGTCCTGGAATCCATTGCAATTTCAAAGCCACATCGCATCGGCTTAGTTCATCTAATATTGCCAGTATATCGTAGGCTATCGAGACGCCTCTGCTACTTCCAGAGGCACATCGAGCCAGATGCTGGAGCGCACTTCTACTATCAGTGAAGATGACGCATTTACGCATACCACTACTTCTCACATACGATAAGGCATTTGAAATTGCAATCAATTTGATGGACATGATAGACAGACAGGGATCGACCTTGAAACCTTTAGAGTGGTTACTACTGTAGTCATAGAAAGCAGCTCCTGCACCCTCAGTACTCTTCGAACCATCAGTGTACAACATATGCCAACCGCGGTACCTTTCTTGGATTTCATTCAGCACATTAAATTTAAGGATTGTGCGCAGAGAATCCGGGACAAACGAAGTGGCGGGAAGATTCTGTACCGGAAAAGACCGGGTCTTAAAAACAGACCGGATCTTAAAATGGCGGTAAATCGAAATAACGGTAAGAACCTAACACGGCACCACGTCTGTCCGACTAGAGCCTAAAACCTAACCTATACGCAGCCTGCTACCACTATAGCTTATAAAGGGAGCTATAGGGCCCTATATAATAACCTAACTTAATAATTACAACTGTAAACCACTTACCAAACTAGATCTTCTTTCTCTTCGGATCCAAACTTGAGTGTCTTCGGGAAGGGGATGCGGTCCCTAAACACCAAACCTACCCCGAGATCTCAATTCCCCAGAACAAATAAATAGATTTCTTCCCGAAGTTGGCTCGGCAACAGATTTCGGCGTCCCCAGGCAGCCACGTTTCGCATCTCACAAGGAACAGTCAAAGTAAAAGGTTTCACAAACACAGACGTTCAATAGTTATTTAACAAACAGGAAATTCACAAATATAACTCAAACTAATTAACAATCAAAGGACGCGGGACCCCTCGCGTATTAAAAATCAAACCGATATCGCACAGGACAATGGCCGCCGTCCGCGACGCCATTTACGCGAGCACACGCCCGATACAAACGATACTTCATGGACGACTGAAGGTCAATGCCGTTCGAAGCGTCCGCGCAATGTTGCCAGCAGGCAAAACAAAGGCCTGCTATTCACGGCGCAGTATCACGCTCAATGCAATGCTTAGATTTTATAAACATCAACACGTTTATTACAAACAAGGATGTTTACATCATAAGCCCTTTTTGCATGTTTAATAGCTTCTAATTGTAACTCAATGTTGTCTTGAACATTAATGTTTGAAACCCAAGTGTTCAAACAAAACATATTAAGAGGAGTAGATGAATGAACATTTTCAAGTTTAGTTTTTTCACAACACAATACTAATAAAGGTTTTTTTTTCTTCTTCCAATATATGAACCGCATAAGAGTACTGAGTTTATCAAGGAGCTGCACACTCACATTTTCTGCCAGAGACTGGCATTTAAGACAGTATTTGTACGCTAAGTAAAGTCTTCTTACTTCAAGCGGAGGAATACCAAGCTCGCTTTCCATGACATGGATAGGCGAACTCCTAATAAAACCTCCTATTATCCTCAAGGCTTGGTTTTGTATCCTATCTAGCTTTCCTAAATGTGATTTCGCGCAGTTGCCAAACAAGATACATCCGTAGTCGAGCCTGCTTCTAATCAGTGAAATGTATAATTTTCGAATATATTTGGGATGGACTCCCCAAGATGACCCTACCAATACTTTTAGAATATTTAAAAATTTTGAACATTTTTCAGTAGTCTCATTAATATGCCTACCCCACAACAATTTTTTGTCCAACCATACTCCCAAGTACTTAACACAATCAGACGTAGACAAAGTGCAATCATTAACTTTTACTTCAGGTATTAACTGCCCATATCTTCTACTAAAGACACACAGTTTAGATTTACTTGAAGATAACTCTAGTCCTAAATTTTCTAAAATAGCCACTATTAGGTCCAGTGCTATTTGAATTTCAATTTCACACGTTCGGAAGTCTTTGTGACTAAAGTATAAAACAAAAAAAAAAAAAAAAGTATAAAAGGGGGTGCCATGTTAATAAAGCTGCCTGTGTCTGTGTTCCCGAGCACATACAACCTGACTCTCTTCAAAACCAGCGTGAATAGGCTGCTTCTGGGTAAGCTCGCTACATCGTAGACCTCATCTCTGTCCTCGGACAAGATTGTAGTCAAGAGCAAACCCATCTTTAATAAAAAAAAAGCTGTGACGACCCAAACTTGTACTACATGGTGAAGAATGACAAAGAAAGCCGACAAATGAAGGGAAAACAGAAAAATATCTCCAAATTCGTCATTTACAATTCAAGAATATATATTATTACTTATAACTTTATGGTCTACTATAAATAGCTCAGCTCGCAACAAAATCTCAATTGGTATTCACACGGCGACTTGGCATGTTCGATGCTGGGAAGTGCCACTTAGCCAAACCACTGAGAGCGCCCTTAACGTTGTGGAGTAGCTTATTGAGAGCTAGGTAGACTGGGAAAATCATGGAAGTTATATACTACCTATCAGGATATATTACAGACATGATTCCATTTTATTGATAGAATACTATAGGTACTAGTTTTGATAGGTATTTGATGTTAAATTGAGAATGGCTGATAGATATACAATATGGCCTGTTCGTTAAATTTAGTTTGGTTTTAAACAGTCAAGGGTAGCGGTTAAAATTTATTTTCCACTGTACCCTTAATGGAACAGCTAAGGGTACAAAAGGGTACTAAAACAGGGGCAATAGAGTCCTGTTGTCTGAAAAAGGTCTAAAATTAATAATAACTTAGTGTTTTTAGAGTCGTAACATAGGATACCTTAAACCTTTCACCTGGGGAAAAGCGCTGTTCCCGTGTAAAATTCACGCGGGCGAAGCCGCGGGCAAAAGCCAGTAACATATAATAACGTAAACTCTATAAGCACATTGATCACATCTAAACGCTCCCTTTTACCCCGCACTAAATTCCCGCGTCAAGTGTCTGTTTGTTTATTTTACGTTCACTCGTAAAATGCCGGAACTAGTTTGTTCCCTTTCATTAATTTGCCGCCATGGCGTGCGAAATTGCAATTCTTGCCATTTACTACCAAGTTAAGCTCCGATGTTACCTTAAGCTCGCTGAAGCTTAATATAAATAAGCTTCTAATAAATAAATGTTATCGTATTGAAGTTAACGATTTTACTTGATCTTCCTCTGTATTTTTATTATCGACTAGCAAGCCGCCTTGGCTTTGCATGATTGTGTAATATAGCTTTACCTTCCGGAAAATTATCTAAATAATGGTGAAAACCGCATTAAAATCTGGTGTGTGGTTTTGAATTAATTAGCTAATACTATAAATTGATTATGGTGATTAGGAAAAAAGGGATAATGTCCAGCTTTCCCAAATAATCATAGTTGAGTAATTGGGTTGAGCATTAGGGTAAATTGAGAGGTCCCCACTCCCAAATTATTCGCAGTTAAGCACTTACAGTTTAGCAGTGGGTAAAAAGTGAAATTAACGATAGTCCTAACAGAAATGCGAAAGTGAGTTTATTTATTTGTTTGTTACCATTTCACGCTTTATCTACTGAACCAATCTTCCTGAAATTTTGCATACACATAGATAGAAGTACTGAGAAGGACATAGGGTACCTTTCATCCCGGAAAAAAACACTGTTTCCGTGGGAAATTCACGCGGGCAAGCCGTAGGCAAAAGCTAGTATTTAATAATTTTAAAAACAGATTATCACAGATATTACGAAACGGACAACTTTTCCCACCCAAAGAGAATAATCGTTTAGTACGGAGACGGAGACACAAGAATTAAATTAAACTAAACAAACGTACATCACTTAAGTTGTAAGTACACGAAGCACAATTACTCGAGCTCTTAGTCTAAATTAATGACGTTGCATTTTGGCTGTACGTAAAGCTGCTACATTTCATGAGTACAATACATTATTGTACTTGTCAAAAGCTTCACATCTAGTATATTCGCGTCTCAATGGTGTTTTTAATTAGACCTATGTAAATATGGAGTAGATACTATTGAACGTTAGTCGAACGTTCCTGTTTATCCCGAAGGTTGACTGGTAGAGAATGCTTTTAGCGTTAAGCCCACCTTTTATACTAAATTGTATTGAGGTTGAATAAAGTTTTAAAGAAATAAATAATAGAATCGACCGGCAATCAGATTTTTTTATAAGCAAGCGCCGAAAACTACGCGCTACATTTTTAAATTTGAGAGCGATGATCCCTTAGATCTGATCTAATCTGACAAAAGAAGAACTAAGTCAGTTAGTACAGAAGTCTGCTATAACTTTCACTAGCCCGTTTTTTCTGAAATCGAGTTTCCTAGATAAATTTGCCCCATTTCAATGTTTCCTATTGGCCTGAAATTACAAGATAGATAAAATTATCTGGTACTTATCGAGGTTGACTTTAACGTCTATTTTATCCAATAATTTCGTACCAGATTCTAGCTTAGCTACTGGCTAGCTTAGCAGATAGTAGCTTAGATATTCGGTTAGCTGCGACCTGAAGGTTTGATCCCGTGAGAATTTAGAATTTTAGAACATTTTTTCAGCTGTTATCAAATAGTTAGGCGTTTTGGTTAACAGCTAGGCTTTTGGCTTCTAAATGAACAATTAATCAATCAATATTTATTTGCAAGAATACAGTTGATAGAAGATGTTACATTTAAAAACAGGTACATGTATTCAACCTTAAAGTTAGGCATGCAAATTTTAAATTATATTAGTAGAACGTCGAAACCTAGCTCATTAACAAATCTAAAATCCGCATGAAAATCCATTCAGTAGTTTCTAAAATTACCACTTTCAAACAAACAGACACAGCATGGCAGTTTGTTTAATGATAAAGTATGACTTACACTTCAAAATGCTAAAAATAAATTCAAACTAAATCCGAGGCATTTGGCATTTGTATCCAGAATTCAATTGTAGTAAAACTTGTCTTAGTACAGAAGTTGTAAAACTAATCACGGCTAGACAGACAGACGGCTCTAAAGACTTCACTTCAAAGTACAACACACGTGTCTGCTGAAGTTATCTGTAGGTGTACTCTGTTTCTAATTAAATTATTTTATCTTAAGAGTTTTCTTCTTACATCAATTAAACTTATTCTTATAAAAATTCCCAATTAACTATAATAATTTTGAAACATTGGCCGAAAAGTCCAGAAACATAAAGACCTCTATTTCTCTCAAAATAGCCGCATTAGCAGAATCGTAGGGCGCAGTTAATAAAGTTGTAAATTTTCAAAAGTCTGTCCCTTTAGTGCACTAAGTCAAAGAAATCTTGTTACGGATTGAAACTTAAGGTCAGTTAGAAGTAGTTTTGAGTTACGAGCGGACATTAAAACTAAAGTTTTGCAACAATCATTGAGAATGGCTCTTTATTAAATCTTATCCGTAAAATTGTATTTTCTTAACCCACAAATTAATCAAGTCATGTTTAAATTGTAAACTTGTAGTTTACAGTATTAATCATAGCTTGTGTTGTGAATTGCCATCTGGAGATCTTGGGTTCATTTTTGACATAACAATAGTGTATTATTATTTTATATGCATATCTGATGCAAATTGAAAATCGCATTATCGGCCAGTCAATGTATGTCATTCATTCATTTAAATGTTGAATGTATTTCATTCATTCATTTAAATTTAAGAACATTGTTCTTTTTGTCGGTGGAGTTTTTCCATTTCTTCCTATCCTCACTTATTTAATGAACACTTATTGAAATTGCGCTTTAGAGGCGGTAGTCAACTTAATATGGTAGTAAACAGTAAGCTATTTATGAGTAAATTATTGATGGTTTTTATTACTTAGCACAGGACTCCAGCACATACTATATATCATAATATATGATTTGATTTTTGATTTGATCAATAAACGATGTTTTTCATTTAATCTTGCAAATAAATATTTTTGATTACATTTGCCTGCGTCTGTGTTTCCGAGCACATACAACCTGACTCTCTTCAAAACGAGAGTGAATAGGCTGCTTCTGGGTAAGCTCGCTACATCGTAGACCTCATCTCTGTGCTCGAGCAAGATTGTGGTCAAGAGCAAACCCATCATTAATAAAAAAACACAAGTAAATTATTGACATCAATAGGAGATGTTTTGCATCCAATCTTGCAAATAAAGATTTTTGATTACATTTACTCACTGCCTTTCTTCAAAACCAGAGCAAACCATCATCTCTGCTTTCGAGCAAGATTGTGGTCAAGAGCAAACCCATCTTGTATAAAAAAAATAGTTTTAAGTTCCAATAATGATGCACACATAACAAACTCTGCAGGTAATACCCATGCTACGTATATTTTCGCTCATCACAGTCGAAACGAGCGATCCGCTTATGTGATTATTTAACGTCCGAAGTTGAGAGCTTGCTATGTTAATTAGTTTATGTAAGCCGTACTAATTACAAGCTTTAATTTACTTTAACTATATACGATATTTGTTCGTAGCTTTGTGGATGTTGTTGTTAAACTCTTTAGTGTACAATACATAAGAAAAACAGCGTCTCTCTGTAATGAAAAATGTATGGAGTAGATGTAACTTTATATCAATTTTGGTTGAAAGTTTGTGGAGAATTTATATTTTAATTTTATTGATGTATATTTTTGCACGTCTGTTGCAGACTGAAGACATGAAACTATTATTTTGTATCATCTTTTGTACTGTTTTCTGGCAAATAATTGGATTGGAATTAAAAACTACATGAAAAAAATTAAATTACTTCTATTTATGTCAACTATTTTGTACCTAATTGTTTTTTTCAAAATCATGAAGTGAATTCATAAGTATAATGCAGCACTTAGATGTCTACGCGTTATGGAACATCCTTTTGGGTGGTATGCATACCACTTGTCTCGTTTTTTTAATCGCTACGTACTGCTTTAATTAGTCAATAAGTTATTGGCCTTACTTAAACAGTAATGTTGAGTATATAAGTTAACTCTGTAACGCTGTGAATTCATAAAAAAATAAATCTAAAAATCTAAATCTGAAGACGCTCTTGAAAAAATTGTAAAAGCTTTCCAAAGAAGAGCTGTCAACTTAATTAAGGTATAAGGTACGCGTTTTATTAAATTTTTCCTTAAAAATGCGACTGTACTCATAATGAATTGTTAAATAGCAGTATTCCGTGGAATTTCGTAGAATCTCGTAATTCCCATGGGAACAAACCCGCATAGCATAGCTAGTACAAAAAAAAAGATATAACAGCAGTAACGAAAATCATCTAACGTCTTTTCCACTCAACCAGCTTGTAAAAAGAGGGTATTAAAAATTCACAAGTAACGGTATAAGATGAATATCAAAATGGAACACAAAATGTGATCCTTGTGTGTGTATCTTGTCCAGGTCACTTCACAAACGGGTCGCCGAAATGTCGAAGGGTGCAGTCCATTGCTACCCTTATATGTTATATCTACTTATATATTTGCCTCCCTCGGCTGTGGTGTACTTATATGGGCTTATGAATATTAAGAGATTATATGGAAGAGCCATTTTGATATACGAAAATGCCGAGTTTGTCAGCGATTCTTCTCCACTTTTCTGGTGCTCCCCACACTAGCAATTATTAAATGTTATACGACATCAGTTTTCTCTGTTACACCTATGTTACAAATTAATGAAAAAAGAGACAGCAAATGACAGCAAAATACTATTTTTTAACTGCCAGTGTGGGAGCACTATTTATATCTTGACGACTTTTTTTATAATTACGCACACGAGCAAGTGGGCCTTTCAAGAAGTCGTAGCCTCGTTTTTTTAAACTTTTACTAGCTTTTGCCCGCGACGTCGTTCGCATGTAATTGCCTATTAATCATCATCAATACATATATTAAAACTGTAACTGGTCGGTGTCTGTACAATGTACATAGAAGATTTTTAAAAAAAAAATACTATGAAGAGTCTTCATGGAGCCAATAGAAGCAAAAACCAATATTTGTAGAATTTTTGTCTGTCTTTCTGTCTGTATGTTTGTATGCGCATCACGCAAAAACTACTGGGTCAAATTTGATGTGGTTTTCAGTTGTATTATGAAGGCAAGTACTTCAAATCTGGCGTAAGTTTTATCTTGATACGCCGCTAAGAACCTGAGATATGCGCGGACGAAGTCGCGAGCACAGGCTAGTTATTTATAAGCGGCGTGTTAAGATGAAACCTGCGCAAGTTTTTAATTTTAACCTTCAGCCATACAAATGTAAAAACCACGTCCAAAATTCAGTAGTTTCCATTGTTCAGAGGCAATTACTTTAGGTCATCATCATCATCATCATCATGTCCTCCCTGACGTGTCCGTCAACGGCGAATCTTGTAATCTCCGTAGGTGGGAACGGATATGGCTAGCAAAACCAAACTTGGTTTTGAAGATCCGGTTGCATGGCGCACAGTGCAACTGACCTAAGTTGTTGTATGTGTACGTGTAGGAAGGCTTGGGACGGGATTTTCGTAGGAGGCGTTTAGAGTCGAGATCTGATAGCCGATTCTCTTCAAATTTATTAACTGCCTCTTTGACAGAGCTGCGCCATGCTTGCCTGTGCCTCGCAAGCTCTTCCCAACGTTCTGTTGGAATCTCACATGCAGTAAGGTGACGTTTTAGGACATCTTTGTAACGCAGGTATTGTCCTCCAGCTTTGCGTTTGCCTTTATGCAGCTGTGAATAGAAAATAGACTTGGGCAGCCTAGCGTCGTCCATGCGTACTAGATGTCCACACCATCTTAGTTGTCCCTGAATGAGCAGAGATTCTATGCCCATCATTTGAGTCTTCTGTAGGATAACGGTGTTTGGAATTCGATCCTGCCACTTAACTCGAAGAACTGAGCGCAAGCACCGCATATGAAAGGCGTCGAGACGTTTTATGTCATCTTTGTACAGACACCAAGTCTCGGCAGCATACAGCAATATAGGTAGTATTATCGCCCTGTACACAGCCATCTTTGTATGCAGCTTTAAGTCATGTGAATTCCAAACACGAGATTGTAGTTTTCCAAAAGCCGATGCAGCCCTAGCAATGCGCGAAGGAATTTCCGTCTCAAGACGATTATCGTTACGTATATAACTGCCCAGATAACGGAAGGATGTGACTTCCTCCAAGGCCTTACCACCTAGGTATATTGGTGAGTCATTACTGACAGTACCACGGGCCGGCTGTTTGAGCACTTGAGTTTTAGAAACGCTTATAACCATAATATATAATACTTTAGGTACTATTGCGCCAACAGCAAGGGATCTAAAAAGGCCACTTTGACAAGTCAGAATATGATCCATGTCTCATTTTCTAAATATTTGGAAATGAACCTATAAAGTACCACATATAAGGTTCATTTTTAAATGTTTAGGAAATGAGAAATTGCTCATATTCTGATTCGTCAAAGTGGCCTTTTTAGACCTCCAGAAGCCACAATGTATTGTGACATGTTTCCCTGTCACAGCGTCTCAAAATCCTTTGAATCCTCAACATCCATCTAGGTTTCAATCTCGTCCGGGGCAAATCCGGGAAATTTCGTACACCAAATCCCGGAAAATTATGTACCAGGTCGTTGGCTTTTAGTATTTTATTTAATGCGGTGGTTTAGTTTCTGATTTGTTGAAATCTTTTAGAATTGAGCAGATTTGTCAAACTAACATATCTGACTAATTATTATAGGTATTGAAATATAACAAATTAAAAAAATTTAACTGTATTAAGATTACGTAAAATCATTTTATGTCGATCCTTATACATTGGATACTGACTTATAGGGAAACCACTGAATATGGAAACTTTAAATCTTGCACAGAAGTTCTTCATAAGCACTAAGAAAAGAATTTTGAAAATTCCAACCCTCAGGGGGTGAAATTGATGAAAAAGCAATTCAAACGGGCGAAGACTTCAAACTTCAAAAATCAAGTTTCAAACTTTTAAGTTCCACTCATGATAGGCACCTGCGTTCTTCCAACTCTCTCATCCTAGCTACCCCCCTCATAGAACTATCTTCTTTGCTAATTCTTTTACCGTTAAAGCTGTGCGACTCTGGAATGCGCTACCCGACTCCATCAGAAGGGCTCCTAGTAGAGATTCTTTTAAAGTGACTGTCTACAAACATATGCTGAATCATCGGCAAAACTGACCCTTGTTTGATTGCTTCATCTTTATTTGTAATTTATGTAAGTACTAGCTTTTTGCCCGCGGCTTCGCCCGCGTGAATTTCCCACGGGAACAGTGCTTTTTCCCGGGATAAAAAGTAGCCTATGTGCTATTCCAGGTCATTATCTACATCTGTACCAAATTTCATCGAAATCCGTCCAGTAGATTTTGCGTGATTGAGTAACAAACATCCTCACAAACTCACAAATTCACAAACTCACAAACTCACAAACTCACATCCAAACTTTCGCATTTATAATATTAGTATGGATATACATTTATAGGTACGGATATTCTTGTATTTATTTGTATTATATATGTATTATATGTTTATTAATTTATTTTATTTACGTAGCATCTTTATATGTATCTGTTTAATTTACCAATAATTAATTTGTATAATAAAATTTATTTACACCCACATGAACTCTCTGCTCAACCCTAAGGTTTGACTGTCAGACAATGCTTTTAGCATTAAGTCCACCTTTTGTACTGTACTTTTGAATGTGTGTACAATAAAGTTTAAATAAATAAATAAATAAATAAGACTAGGAAAAAAGACAGTACGAAATATAACAAATTATTATTGCATTCGGTATCCATAAAATCATTTCATATCGAATATAATCGTTGTGGTTGCTTTGTGAGTTGAACAGTTCGCGATACGATAAACAGGGTCAAGCGCTTTCATCCCAATCCGGTCGAATGATGGATTGCTGAAGGATTTGTGGGTTTACAGTAAAAGTTTTTTTTTTTATAACCGCGAGCAGGTGGTCTGGGTTCGTTCAGGAATTAATTAGAATGATTTGGGATTTTTTATGATTCTTTTTTCTTTTTTTTATATTTTTAATAAGTTTTGCGGTGTGTTATAGCACCATGGGTATGTTTTTGACCCAAAAAAGTGACATTAGCTGTTCATTGTATATTTCGACACAGTAACACATTATAAACGCACGAGTAGAACTCCCCGGTGACCATTTTGTATATTTGTTTTTTTTTCAGCTAAGCGTGGCCTTCGAGTCTCACGACTCTTGGCTCTGTCTACCCCGTAATATGAAGACGTGATTCTATGTATGTATGTAGGTTTTTTTATTTTCAAATTACCACAGTATTTGTGTCCTTCAAGTCGAAAATAAAGGGAAAAAAATCGTACGGTCAAAAAATATACTATGGCGTGGTTGATTAAAATGTTGTATGTACGCTCGAATCACCATAATTTGGGTTCCCGAAGGGTGTAGAAAATGAGGTAGACCGAATAAAATGTATGCTTATACCTCGACTCGACTGATGCTTGACTCATTTTGCGATAACTTCATAATTTAAAATGTAAAAGAAGGAAGAATATAAGATTTTTTTACACGACTGACCAAAAAAGGAGTGTTATGTTTTCAGGGTTTGTTTGTTTCTTTATTCCACCATAAGTCCTGAACGGCTTAACAGATTTTGATGTGAGAGGTATTTTTAGATTCCTTGTATTCCTCCGAGTGACATAGGCTATATGACGTCATCATAAAAACAAAATGGCGGATTATATATGCGATAAATAGCAGACCAAAAAAATAAAATTTGATCAATCTTATCGAGGTATCAAATTGAAGAGCTTTAAAAGGCGATTACAAAAATGTATATAACTTATATGTTTGTATGTACTTTTTGTGTAAAAACTTGTCAGTCGTGTTTTTTATTTTTAATAATTAGCTTGTTTAATAATTAATTTAGCTACACTATAACTATACCCACACTGGGTACATGTTTAACTGCACATTTTCTTGTCATCTGTATGCTCATGTTTTGCAAATAAGTGAATTATAAATTAAAATGTCTTGAGTAAACTGAGTGAATTGCCTCCATTTTACACACTCCATGTATGTGAAATGGAGAAGGCAATGTCAGACTACTTCTTCAAGTGCTCTTTCTTTTAATGTTAAGCAATCCACACTCGCTGAACTTGCTCTCAAAACTATTCCAGATTGTCCTTCTTTTAAATTTGACCAGATTTCTGTTGACGATGTCATTAAAATTGCTGGTAGCATTAAGTCTAACGCTGTCGGCAGTGATGGTATTTCTCTGGATATGTTGAAGCCTATTCTCTCAATAGTTGCACCGATTTTGGTTGATATTATCAATTGTTCCTTAACATCCGGTATCTTTCCCTCTTCATGGAAATATGCTTATGTCCTTCCTCTTCCTAAAAAATCTAACCCCTCTCTGCTTTCCGATTTCCGACCTATTTCTATCCTTCCTGTTCTCTCTAAGATTCTTGAGCACTTTGTTCAACAACAGTTGACAAAGCATCTTTCAGCTAATAATCTCCTTAATCAATTTCAATCCGGTTTTCGTTCAGGACATAGCACAACCACAGCCTTAGTTAAGATCACTGATGACATTCGTTTGAATATTAATAATAAACATCTCACCCTCTTGGTACTATTGGACTTCTCTAATGCATTTAACACAGTCAATTTCGATATTTTGCTTGGCATTCTAAGATCCCTAAACTTCTCTGCTTCCTCCATCTCTTGGTTTCACTCCTACCTTTTGGGACGTCGACAGCAGGTGAAGATCGATCAGTGCAATTCTGAGTGGTGTGAGCTGGCGTACCTCAAGGAGGAGTTTTATCTCCAGTCTTATTTTCTATTTTCATTGACGGTATCGCGTCATTACTCCGATCTTCTTATCATCTCTATGCTGATGATCTTCAGATTTATTCAGCGGGCCATTTAGATAATTTTGCACAGACAGTGGAGATCATAAACTCTGATCTCTCAGCCATAGCTAATTGGTCACGTAAATTTGGGCTCAATATAAATGCGAATAAGTCCCAGGCCATAGTCATTGGTAGTCCATAATTTATTTCCAAATTTCATTCTTGCACTATGCCCAATATTATCCTTGATGGTAATATAATTCCTTTCTCTTCTACTGTCAAAAACTTGGGTGTAGTGTTTGATGAAACGCTCTCCTGGGCTGCTCAAATAAGCGAGGTGAGTCGTAAAATCTTTGTCTCTCTCCACTCACTGCGGCGTTTGCAAAATTTCCTACCCCTAAATACGAAAGCGTTGTTAGCCCGTTCATTATTGATTGATCCCTCTTTTAGACTATGCTGATGTGGCTTACCTTGATCCTACTGATCCTTAAACTACTACTTCTTATCCTACTGATTCTTGATAAACTCGAACGCCTGCAAAATCTATGCATTAGATTCATCTTTGGTCTCTGAAAACATGACCATATATCGGAGTACCGTACCAAGCTTAACTGGCTACCAATCAGGATTCGTCGAAACATCCACATCCTTTCTCTTCTTTAAAATGTTCTTTTTAATCCCTCATCCCCAAACTACCTCCAATCCAAATTCTCCTTTTTGCCAATTGATAATCGGTTACGTAACTCCAATGGCCCTATGTTGAATATTACTCCTAGTTCATCCCAGACGTATTCAAAATCATTTGCAGTTTTGGCAGCTAAGCTATGGAATACACTTAATAAAGATATTAAAATGGCTCCTTCCCTATCTTCTTTCAAATCTAAACTTTTAAAATCTTCTCATATCACTTCTCACATTTAAGCAAGTCTTTTTCTTTGTTCTTTTTCTAAATTTCCCTTAAGTAGTCATATGTATTGTATTATAAATATTATATGTTTTATTATATTATATATGTATTAATAAATTATATATGTATTATTTTATTATATATCTATTATGTTTTATTTCTCTTTACCCTTTTCTTCCGTTTGTACATACTTACTTCTACCCTTTTATTGAGTAAATATTCTTCTCAATCTATCGCTGGTTGACTGGAAGAGATCCCTTCATGGGATAAGTCCGCCATTGTATATTTACCTTCCTATTTATGTTACTATGAATTATGTGTCCTTAGTACAATAAAGATACTACAAACAAACAAACAAACTTCTAATAACAATGCAAAGGAAAAATTTGCGTCTTACATTTCCAAATGATGACCTTCGCGAAATCTAATAAATTAATAGTAAAAAACTAAAAAAAAAAGGTTTTATTTTTACTCTGAACAAACCCTTCTATTTGATAGGTATATTCTAGAAATGCATTACCATGGAAGTAATAAGTACTTACAAAGTACTTATTACTTCCATGTGCATTACAAATAACTATTCCGCCATCTTGGATGGTCCGCCATATTGGATTTAGAATGACATCACATATACGCTGTCATCCAAATTAAACGTGGTACACAATTTCAGCTCAATCGGTTGAAGATATCTACTTCAAAATTGATTTCTAAGATTCCACCCGAACGAACATACTTACATATATTGCAAGTTATATAAAAGCTTTTAAAAAGGAAAGAAGAAAATTGTACTATAAGATTCACCTTCGTGGTCCAACTAACGTATTTTATTTACATTATTCATATTATTCGGCATCAATAAGAAAAAAGATTTTTATCTCTGGCAGTAAACTTTCATCCCTCAAGTTTTTGAAGCTTTTACTAAAAGCTCTGTCCAAGGCTACCGAAATAAAGTCGGAAAGGGATGGAATACAGAATGGAATACGAATAGTTCAGTAGATATTTTGTAAATACATATATACATATAAATGGATATCATTCGTTTTACTCAACATAAATTGTACGGTGTTATGAATTTTGGTTATCTTTTTGACTGTGCGTTTGAAGATCTTCTATTTCATGGCCCATGTGCTATTTATTCCAAGACCCGTGTACCAAAATGGAAAAAGGGTAGGAAGAGAGAGAAAGATATATATAATGCACACATCCCTGTTTCCTTTTCACGTCGTGTCGACCTTTATAATCGCGTGTTCATTATAAATTAATGATTCATCCTGTTCCGTGCCAAGTTTCCTAATATTATAAATGCGAAAGTTGTATGTTTGTTACTCAATCCTTCCTCAACCAACAGGAGGATTTTGATGAAATTTGGCAGATAGATAGAGTGTAATCTGAAATTTAATATAGAGTACTTAAATCTCAAAATTACCAAGGAAGCAGAGCCATGGAACGCAGTTTATATTTATGTATAAAGTACACTGTCGATTGCCGTTTCCCTTCTCGTCAAATCGAGTACGGCCAACAGAATATTAACGTATCCAAATTCTAACTAAACACTTATTACCATTGCATAGAGATCCTTGCAGTTCATCTGTACCACAAATGATTCATACAGTTCTGTGCCAAAATCTTTATCGCAACCCATAACTTACGAGTTAAAATTATTACGACGAATTTTAGAATTTATACTTACATGTGTCGATGTCGCGGGAACATTATAAAAACCGTAAAATCATAATGACCCACGTGTTGATATATTGATTTATATATCTATGTTAATGTGAGATATTGTATGTATACTCATAACTTGTTATTCCTTTACGCAAAAAGTACCGAATGGATTTTAAGTTTATTTAGACAGGGTAAATTTAAAGAGTTATTCTAGTTTGACTACTTCCTGATTTCTTGCCTACCTCTGATTTCTATTTTTAAATTGATTAACTGCCAATCTATTATTACCAAATTCCCGTCTGATCCTTTACTTCCCTTTACGGTGGGGAATAAAAGACCGGGTAGGAATAAAAGATTTAAAAATTATAACTGAGCTCCTAGGATATCAGTTTAAGGGGATCTGATGAGAATAACTCAAGTTAAATGACATTAAGGGTGATTAATTCGGAAATTTCCACTTGAGCGACACACCGGGGTGCAACTAGTAATTCATTAAATGTGTCAGGAAAAAAATTGGATAGTCAACACGTCTGATGGATGAGTATCTCGTTGACTGTGATTCTTGATTGCCCTGGTATAAAAAGGGTGGAGGTCGGATTTAAGCCAGTTCAATAAACGGGTGAGGCAAGATAATTTTCAAAAATTTGTCACTTAAAAATACGGAATGTTTCCTTCTCTGTCATATCCAATATTAAGGGTATCACATGATGTCGGGCCGCTATCGGTTTATTCAGCCATGCGCGAAGATGCGGCAAATCCACCAACTAAAAGAATTGAAGGACTATTTTGACTATGACACAGCCGCTGCAAGAATCATCTGTAAAAAGATGTGCTGGCCAATAATGATGATTTGATATAGTAGACATATAAGATAGCATTCTATCTTGAGTATTAAGTGAGCGTAATATTGTGTATGGAATCTAGGAATTGTGTCTCCCAAAATGCTGAATCTGAACAAATGCTTGAATCGTATATTGAACACAGATACAATTAACTAGATATGGATTTTTTTTTTTTATTTACAGCCTTGACATTGAAAATAATCCCTGGGGCTAAAAAACTTGGCAAAATTTTGAGGTTGATATTATATCTAAAAACCCTCGCCCAAACTTCATTTGGAAGTTTTAGGATTCCCAAACAAGCCATTTAGATTGCATTATCTTGCTCTTGTCGCTGAAATCAGATTATGTAACCAATTTAATTTACAGCGAACATCACTTCCCCTTAAATGGAGTTTGGAGTATTGAATGAAGTTTTGGCTAAATCGCATAAATGTATACAGTAAATTTATGCTTACAAATTAAATATATAATAATTAAATATATAAATTAAATTTATGGCACACACGCTAAAATTCAAGCTCTAATCTATACCAATATACAGCTGAAATATTTGATTTATTCCAATCCAATACCACGAACGAATACCACTGGTATTACTTTGAATTTTTAATCATTTATTTTAGACATTTATATTTTTTTTTTCAAATTTTTTTTTTACTGTGTAGATTAGATATGTGAATTTCAGTGAATATTCGAACTATGAGCAGCACGTTGCAACTACAGAGTTTTATTTATAAGCACAGACAAGATTTCGAAGGCGAATCAAAATAATATGACAATGTTTCTAAAACCCACATTAAACTTGTATCAAATCAATAAGCGTGCAAGTTCGACAGTATCTTTGAGTATCGATGTAGAAACTTTCAGAGTAAACCGTGTCATTTCCCCATTCCACAATCGACTTATCGAGCCACACCTCGCGATGTTCGTCTGTGTATAGATAATTTTAAACTTTTTTCTTTTTTATACTATACGTCATTTTTGTCATTATTATATACTACTATTATTGAGAGTCCTCGTCATCGAAATACAACTACTACGTAGTACATAACATCTCGATGGTCCTCGTCAAGTATTCTCGAGTTTGGGTCCTAGCCCCTCTATTTATTGTAATATCTTATATTTCAAAAATGTAAAAAATAATAATTAAAATGACTGCTTTCACGCTGGTTTGGGAGCGAAGAAAAAACATAGAATGTGCCAGCTGCTTTTTTTTCCGAGCAGGTTGTGAAAGTCAATTGAGGGAAAGGGCTTTAAACTGGGGATTCCTCATCGAGATATTATGTACGGATTCCTCCACTCATATATAGGCGTTGGACTGGCAACCTGTCACTATATCTGAATCTCCATTCCATCATCAGAAAGCCCACTATTCAGCTAAGCGTGGCCTTCGAGTCTCACGTACGTACTCTGTTTACTCAGTGAAGGTTAAAGACTTTTGTAAAATTTGCTAAAAAGGTACTGCATGAAAAATCATCCAATTACAACCCACCAACTTTTATAAAATAAGCTCATGAATAGCTGATGTGAAATTCTTCCATGAGCGTTATAGGTGAAGGGGGAAATACCCTTTTTCCGAACGTTGTGAGTGTCATTAACTTAATGCGTGTATCGGCCGCGTAATGATAGCTTTTGCTTTGAAAGTTTGTTGATGGAACGTGTACCTAAATGACTCTTTGATTTTGCAGTCGGAACAGAGGTCAAATTTTGAACTTGGACTGGAGGTCAAGGTCACTAACGATTTATTTAGTGCTAGCTTTTGCCCGCAGCTTCGCCCGCGTGAATTTCCCACGGAACATCCCGGGATGAAAGGTAGGTACCCTATGTCCTTCTCAGTACTTCTAACTATGTGTATGCGAAATTTCAGGAAGATTGGTTTAGTAAATAAAGCGTGAAGAGATTATAAATAAATAAACAAACAAACGAACTCACTTTCGCATTTATAATATGAGTTAGGATTATGTATAATTGTGTATAAACTTTTGTACCCACCTTATTGGTGAAAATTAATACCTACTATTTAACACTGTATCAGTTCAATCCATAATATTATTCATAATCTACTCTATAGTAGTATTCCTATGAATGAATAGGATTCAGGTTCGAAAGCCTTTTCGTGGAAATACTCCATCATTTCTTTAGAAACGGATTCCCATTTTAACACCCTTTGTGACGTCATCAAGTATTCTTACATCGGATCCATAGAACTTGGAAATAAGACAGAAGTGGCACGACACGTTATTTTCTATACATCTTTTAATGTCAAAGTCAGAGAATGTCAAAGCCTGGAAATGTCAAATTCAAAGTCTGGAAATGTCAAATTCAAAGTCTGGAAATATCTATATCGGAAAAGTCTGACTTCAAGGGAAAGGGCTCAATACTCCTTAATTTCTGTCATAGGCGATGGTCTAGTAACATGTCACGCTATATCGATGGCTTAGAGTGAAAACCTCGAATGTGATTTTTTTGGCAAAAGAAACATCCGAGGTTTTCACTCTAAGCCATCGATATCTGATTTCCATTCCACCAATAAGCCCACAATTCACACAATTTATTGGCTCTGTCTACCCCGTAAGATTCGGGACATAAGCGGCATAATACCTAAAACGTCACACACGCTCAATAGAATCGAATTTCCGGTTGAATTTGAAAAATATAACGACAAATTATACACTTCTATATTCTTTAGTATTCATAATTCTGTGATCGCATCGGTACTGCCTCAGGCGGCCATTCAAATCTGTATTCGTTACAATATTCCGACATATGCATTTCCAAAGAAAATCACACGATATTTACAGAACAAAGAGCTGAAATACCAATATTTTTTTGGATGTATATTTTTGATTGAACGGTTGATACATTCTAAAATGCTGTATTAGTAGAGTCATAACCTATTTTTAAAGTGTAATAAGTATGTATGTGTAATTGTGTATGTATTCGCTCTCGTAAACTTTAGCACTGGAGTACGTAGTACTAGGATACATTACAACTATCGTACATCGTACTCGCATACTACGACACATTGAGTACTTTAGAACTACCATACATCGGCATTGGATACTTTAGAAGTAACGTACATAGACATTTAGTACTTAGACATTCCGTAGCGGAGTCGTAATACACATACATATGTATTGTCTCTGCCTACCCCCACGGGAAAAAGGCGTGATAATATGTATGTATGTGTATGTGATCAAATACTGAGAAGAACTACGAATGAAACTCATTTAATAGCTCATTACATGCCTTTGTATATTTTTAAAACATTTTTTTTACCTATTACTAGCTTGTTTCCGCAAACTTCGTCCGCGTGTTATTTACTATTGTTAATATCTTAGGTTTTAAGAGACGTATCGAGATAATACTTAGGTCAGATTTTAAGTTAGACCTTTAATAATACAACTGTGAAATTTTGACCAGTAGTTTTTGCGTGGTGCGCATACAAACACACAGACCGACAGACAGAAAGACAGACAAAAATTCTAAAAAATTATTTTGGCTTTTATTGGCTCTATATAGACCTATTTTTTCTCAAATATCACTTACAGTTACAGTACAGACAAACCATTTACAGTTTTATAATACGTATTGATGATATACCTAGATGACTCGACGTCCTATAATGTAGGGTAACTTAACATGCATTTGACTAAACAACGCATTAGACAAGTGAAGATATAAGCTGCACATTATAAGCTTATTCTAAGTTATCATACTTGTATCTCGGTTAGAACATCAGTAACTCCGAAACTTTTGATGAGGGAGCGATGGGATCATTACAGATCTTCAAAGTTTCCAGAAAAGCTCGCTCTTTCATTCGATAAAAGCTGGCAATAAGTTCTTAACGTCCCATTAAACTTTTATTAGGATAATCTGATTGATGATCAACTTGACATGAAGAGGAACTTTACAAAACTTTGTACGAATAAATATTTCATTCACGTAGCAATATAAATTTGAAATAAAAAATATACCTTTAGAATGATTGGGCTGTTAATAAGTTTATTAACAACTTATGAAAGAAACCCTCAGTCTCTTAAATATCTTTGATTAACGAGAAAAAAACTTTTAAATCAAAATTTCTTAATGGAAACGAATATTTCAATCGGAATGGAATTCACGGAAGTAAAATTTCCGATTAATAAGTCAATTAATGCTTATTGGCTTCCAAAAATTTTCCGTATGAATAATTTGAAATTTAATTAAAATTTAATTACTAATTATGAAAGCACGGAATAATAAAACAAGAAATGTCATTTGCATTGTCGTTTTCCCTGTCACACACTTACATATTAAAGTACATTGAATTTGATCACAACAGTCCTAATTAGATTTAATAGTTTTAAATACTAGCTTTTGCCCGCGTTTTGGCATGAATGGTACCCTATGTTCTTCTCAGTACTTCTAACTATGTTTATGAGTAATTTCAGGAAAATTGGTACAGAGCATCAAGAGGCCACAAACCAACAAACTCACTTCCGCATTTATAATATTAGTAAGGATTATAAAATGAAAAAGTTTGTACGTGATTACAAAGTTGTAATGTTTCGTACTCAATCACGCAAAATATACTGGACGGATTTTGATGAAATTTGGTACACGGGTAGAAAAATAGCATATACGTAACTTTTTATCCTGAAATTCTCACGGGAGCTTTTACAGCTTTAATATTTGATCCTATTTCCTTTAAAGATGTACCCTTTTTAAAAGCAGCAAAGAACATTCTCGCTTAGGAGTTGTTTTAGGGCAAATAAATTAATGGTATTGAAATGAAAGACAGGATCGTTAAGTAAAAAATACCCTTGTAAGTAAAACCGGTTGGTATAGCTTCATACGCCCAGTTATTTCTATTTGCCAAAGTCTCAACATTTCGCTGCCACGTTAAGTAAAAAATACCCTTGTAAGTAAAACCGGTTGGTATAGCTTCATACGCCCAGTTATTTCTATTTGCCAAAGTCTCAACATTTCGCTGCAACGTTAAGTAAAAAATACCCTTGTAAGTAAAACCGGTTGGTATAGCTTCATACGCCCAGTTATTTCTATTTGCCAAAGTCTCAACATTTCGCTGCAAACTTAATAAAACGATCGCATTCACTCCAAATCACTTTTTGATTAAAGTACCCGTCTTAATTTATCTCGTCCTAAAGAAAATTTTCCGTACAACGCTAAGGGTCAGGGAAAATGTCGAGTGCGAGCTGGACTAGCGCACCGAGGGTTCCGCACAGAAAACACCTTTTTAGGTTAGGTTACAAATATTCAAGTACGTATTTTCCCTTTTACTTGTGCTATAAGATATTGCTTCTTTGCCTTTCATGATTCCATGTGAGAAGGAAGTACTTTATAGGATTCTCCTGTGAGTTTTAAAACATGGGTCAAAACCGGCTGTATTTTTATTGCGTCTACCCGGCTTTAAGGGATTGTAGATCTCTATATTATCAATTTTAATTTTGTATCTCTACGCCTTTTAAAAAAAAGGATTTTGATAGACGGACTGTCAATGGAACCTGTAAAGATTGCATTTTCCTTAGAATTTTTAATTATTTTATTTGCACGACACAAACACACACTATAGTAAAGTATCTACTAGGTAAACAAAACTAAAAAGTTAGTGTGAGCGTTCAATAAATAGATCAAGGTGCTTTTGAGATACGGAACCCTAAAAAAAATCTGGTACTTAATTGGCATCAGAGGTCCGGCAGATCATTTGTACCGCGTTATCTGATCCAGTTCATTAAAACGATAATAAAGACAACATTACGAAAATATTCAGTATCACGACCTTTATCCCTTACGGGGTAGACAAGATTCGTGAAACTCTTCCAGTTTCACTCCGAACCTGAAACATTTTTAATAGAGTCGACGTTTTAAATATTCGACTTACATCGCTTCTTTCGATCAATGTCATTTATTAGGATCAATGTAATTGGTTTATTAATTATCATAATAATTGATTGATTGATTGATTGATTAAACGGGAGATTTTAGGAGCACCCATAACCGGCGAACATGTATGAAGAGAGTGATGAGTGTAGAGGAAGCAAATGAGATCTGTCAAGATCGTAGCAAGTGGAATCGAATCTAGTCTCTGCCTACCCCACGGGAAGTATGTATGTGTATAATAATTAATCCATGATATTAATAAGTTTTTATAAATAATAACAATTTCGTGAAGTAACTTAGGAACACTTGTATGAGATTCTTATTATTTTAGAACAAAAGAATGGAGTACTTTGGGAACTACCCTAAAGTACCAAAAAATTCTAACGCAACTAAAAATAATTTACTGTATTTTAACCTACAGAACAAGCGTACCTAATTGGAAACTGCGTTTAAAACTCCCTGTTGGCCTATAAAATAGTTACATTCACGATAGTAAAATCAGAGCATTCTTATATCAATAATCGATATAATCTATCGATAGCAGTTGTGTTATCTGAAGCAGCCTAGCGCGTCCCATCTATTCAATATGCATTATGTTAAACAGACGCCAGTATTGTTTGCTCAACTGCTATCTTGATAAAATACCCCAGGGACGGACTTACGGACGGGAAATGGACGTGGAAAATGTCATAAAATTTTTTGATACTCATTTAAATGTAAGACATATGTTGTAAAGTGACGTCTTTGGAGAAAATGCAGCAGTGGAGTTTGTTGCGCCGCCTCTTCTCCACTTGTGCTTTGAAAGCGGTGGTAACCTTAGCTTTAAGTAATTTTATGACGTCAACTAATTAAAAATAAAAGAATATGACGATTTAAAAGTGCCATTTTTAAGCCTATTTAAATAAAAACATTTGACTTTGACTTTGATAGCCTGAAGAGAAGTGGGAGAAAAGGTAAGCCTTTGCCAAGCAGTGAGAGACAACACCTAGACTAGATAAAAAAGGCTGACAAAAACGCCCCAAAGAAACAAATCAAATATTAGTTAGTAGTTTGGTGTCCATTTTTCTGTCACTTAAAATCTTTTTTCTCAACTTTTGGGTTAACGCAATCATAAGCTAAATTAAGGTTACGATATTTTAATACTCACAGATTGCTACTAATAGAGCTATAGACTTTAGAAATTGTCTATATATTTTAGAAATTACCAAATATACAATGGATATCTATATTTTGCCCTCACAAAGCGCGAGTTGAGAAATTACGTCTGGTTTTCTTTGTTTATTCACAACATCACTCATTCACACACTCTCATGGAAATTCCGAGAAGTTAACTTTCAAAGAACATTTTTTTCTCAAAAATTGTCTGCTTGCCAATTTTTTTATTAGTTATGGTGACAGGTAAATCAGTCAATACAATTTTGTAAGCATGGAAGATTGTATTGTATAAGGACTTAATGACCTTTTACGCCCTTATAACATTTAGGCTCTGGGTTGAAAGTTAATGTTATGAGTCGGTTAGTGACCCGCGAGTCGACACTTTTTTTCTATAAGTAGCTATAAATATTATTTCTACTAAAGGTGAGCGTATCAAAGGCTAAAATATTTTAGGTACCTATGTTATATCTAGCTTACATTACTTGATCGTGATAAGCCAGCGTTGTATATTGTGATATTTTATGATTGATAAAGCTGCTAATTTCATAAAAGTACACATGTATATTATTGTTTATGGAAGCTCTCAGTTGAGAACTCCCGTATTTTAAATTCCCAGCTAGATTCCAACCTCAATCCGACCCTGGTTGGACTGCCACAATTCTGCTCCACAACTTTCCGCACTATAATGTTCTTCACACTCTCATACCAACATAACTTTCAACTCCACAGCGCAAGGACATCGAAAACGCAAATCCAGGTTATTTTTAACCTCAAAATGAAACCCTGAACGTCTGATTTACGTTCGGCTGTAAACTCCAGCATGATTCACGGTAACACGTTGTTTTAACGATGGTTCTAACCGGGTTTCGTTTCGCCTTCCGCGTCGCTTGCGCAAAAACAGAGATAAACACTTAAAAACTCATCGCCGGCCCACTGCCAAATTTCCGTTCCGAATTAAAAAAGTACACTTTCTTAAATTAGTCGGAGGTGAACGAACGTGGTTAGCACACGAGCAGCATAGCACTGACCTCCTTTCTGCGTGATGTTGAACGTCCGGAGACGGTAGGAGTCTTCGTCTGGTTCTTCCTCTGGCTGATGTGAATTTTTTGGGACGTCCAAAAACGCGTTGGAGCGTCGAGGTTGATTATGTTGTCCTGGCGGTGGTCTGCGCCTGGCTGACGCTTGTCGACGGACTTGTGGTGGAGTCTCCGCTTCAGCTAGTCTTGGTTCGGAGCTGTAGCGAGCTCTGGTCTCTCTGTCAAGTTGCTGCTGCTGCTGCTGTCTTCTTTGCCTCACTGACCGACCGCCTGTGATCCTCGCAGACTGGGACCTAGCCGCTGGTCTCCTGCGAGGCGCTGGAGTTGTTTCTAAAGGGGCGGCGAGCGCCTCCATACTCGCGGAAGCCGGCGCACATATCGACTGGGAACGCTTCGTGCGTCCGTCGGTGGCCATGGTCGCGGGCGAACTGAATGCGAAGCTCTCTCTCCCGCCCGCCCTCCGCCTGGGCGGACTTGTGAATACTTGTTGCATCGAAAGATCACTGCTCTTTTAAATGCCACTAATTCGGATGAATAATAGATTAGTGCTTTATAAATGTTAGATTTGGGTATTGTTTTGTTTTTGCTTTGTTTAGCTGATTGAAGATTTTGTTTGCTTCGTTAGCGGATGTATAAAGTTTGTTTACGAATTTAGGTTTAACGCGTGTAAATTTATACGAAATGAAGCTATTTTAAATGTTACTTATTTTTTAGCTTTCTACCTATAATGGGTCGGTTAAATCCTAACTAAATACTCAGATCGAACGAATAATCTGCAATATTATGATAGATAACATAAGAAGTATTTAATTTTATTTATTTTTATTATTATTAAATATGAAACTGCAAAAGGCAGTTTATTTTCGTGATTGAGTTACACACCAACTTTTGCATTTATAACATTAGGTGGATGACCTGTACTAAGTTTTGCTTGAAAGTTATAAGGTTTTTAATCTACAACTTGTATATATCGAAGGTCTGTGAAATAAATACATTATTTTTTGACATTTTCATACATTAGAATTCACGCCTGGATAATATTTATGAAGGGAAGAAGATCAATGGCTAGTAGCGACCCGTTTGTATATCGGACAGGATTTCCGTAGAGTTCTCCAATTAATTTTAAAAGAATATAATTTATGTTACGTGTCTAGGAAAGTTTTTATTTATTGCGTTTGTAGAAAAACAAGCTTATAAATTTTATGATGGATGTATACTTATTTATTTTTGTTATTTATATAGGCCTACTATACTACACTTGGACGTTTTTATTGATCACTAGCTTTTTGACCGAGACTTCGCCCGCGTGAATTTCTCACGGGAAACCTCTGTTCCCGGAATGAATGGTACCTTGTTCTTCTCAGAACTTATACCTATGTGTATGCAAAATTGGATCAGGAAGATTGGTTCAATAGATAAAGCGTGAAGAGGTAACAAGCAAAAAAAAACAAATAAATAAACAAACAAACTCACTTTCGCATTTATAATATTAGTTAGAATTAGGACTAGCTTTTGCTAGCGGCTTCGCCCGCGTGAATTTCCTACGGGAACAGTGCTTTCTCCCGGGATGAAAAGTAGCCTATGTCCTTCTCAGTACTTCTAACTATGTGTATGCAAATTTTCAGGACGATTGGTTTAGTAGATAAATTGTGAAGAGGTAACAAACAAACAAACAAACTCCACTTTCGCATTTATAATATTAGTTAGGATTAATTTTATTTATTTATGACTCCTAGTGACGTCACCGCACAAATTATTGTTTTTGACGTTTAGGAAAATTGGTATTTCCTATAACACAATAGTATCTAACTACTAGAATCAACTTTGCTTGTTCTAACAAAGAGCTCACCGCATAACTTCAGTATGTACCAAGTTATAATGTTTGGCATAGCCCGCTTACATATTTGATTAAGCCTGCCTTTGTAAACTAATCCAGGCAATCTAAGATTCCGTCTAGATCCTAATCTTGTGTCCAGCCTGGGCCAGTCCTTTGAGCCGTGACACACCACAACACGACTAATATAATAGAGTCTTGTGTCGTCTAATCTTGACACAGAAATCGGAATATTTCTATGACTAGATTAAATCTTCTTCTTATCGAGTGTGTTATTACTAACACTGGTGTCAGATTTTATTCAAGTCGCCTAAAGGCATCTGACATGAACTTTTACAACTACCGCCATCTAGTGGCAGTAGCCGTAGCACTAGTTAACTGAACAGTCAGCCAATGTGCAGGTTTCCTCACGATGAATCACCGGAAGCAGGTGGTGGTCTATGAGAAAACTATCATACATGAGTCAGATTGGTCTACCAACACCCGGGTTCAAATCCTACCTGTAGGCAGGATTTGAACCCGGGTCCTACCCGACTTCAGGCGGGCGTCATTACCACTTGGCCACCACCAATAGATTAAATATTAGATTAGATTAGAAGTATATTCACTAAATTCTAAATCTAGTGTATCTACATTATTCTATGTCTAATCTTTGCAACAAAAAGAGAAACGGCCTAGAAATTAAAAAGGTACTTGCGTGATTAATACCCGTTTTAGTTTTGTTCATATTTAATTAGGCAACACGATAGTTTTAGACGAAATGGCATATATATTTTCCAGACCAGTACGTGGCAATGACAATCGCCCTATCGTTGGCCTGGTTAAGGTCCTCTATGGTACACGGTTCAGGGCAATTCGCCAGGAGGTGAACCATAGATTGTACAGTTCCGCAATCGCACATATTTTCCTAGAAACCCCACCTAACGCGGTTTTCACGGCATCTTCCAATACCAGCCCGAAGTCTATTTAGAGTCTTCCAGACTGCCCAGGGGAGATCTCCACCCGGTGGGAGTTTCTCGGTCGGTGAGACATTAATCGACATTACACGACATCGTGCATTTCCACTTCCTGTGTCACCGAATCTTATCTAGTTTCTCTGCAGCTAAAAAATATCGCTTAATAAAACATACATTTTACATTTACATTTCTCTGTCACTAGTTACTCATAAAATCTGTTTCTCTTCAAAGTGGAATGAAAGCTAACCATCCGTTCGTTGTGAACAAAATGTTTGTGAATCAATTTACACCAGGCTGAAAGTTTGCGCCGCACCGAGTGCTAAAATGGCTGTCTATTACACAGATCTCCTTAATTTTTATTTAAAAAAAAACTGACTTTTTTCCGCGACTTCGAATCGTGAAATTAGCTTGTTTATGGTTTTATGTTTATTACGAAGAACCCTAAATATACCCGGGATACAATCTGCTAATTATAAAAGTTTGGAAAAAAACGTGGCCTTTTTTTGAAAGCGTAACATACAAATTATAACAATCTCACTTCTTTAAGTACTTAATATTTTCCTAATTGGGAATTTCGATTCATTATAGCGGCCCTACCCTGCAGAAAAACAGACATTCCTAATATACAGTAGGTATTATTATCAGACGAATGCTTAGTAATAGGGTTCTTTGACATCCCTTGGGTGCAAAAGCTTAACAGGTAAATCACCCAGGGGAGTTGTAAGAGCACATTTCTTATGACATATTTAAGAGTGCTAAAATTTATTTTTATTGTTTTTTTTGATGAGTGTTTCAGTATCCTAATCCTAACTTATTAGTTACTATCTTTTGCCCGCGGCTTCGCCCGTGTGAATTTCCCACGGGAACAGTGCTTTTTCCCGGGATGAAAAGTACCCTATGTCCTTCTCCGTACTTTTATGTGTATGCAAAATTTCAGGAAGATTGGTTCAGTAGATGAAGCGTGAAAAGGTAACAATCAAACAAACAAACTCACTTTCACATTTATAATATTAGTTAGGATATAAATACTCGTATATACGGACAAATCACACAGATTAAGTTAGCCAACTATAAATACCAATTATCGAAACGAGTGATTATTTTATAAGTGTTTTAAGTATTATGAATGAATGCAGAATCTAACCAGTAAACAAGATAAATCAAAAACAAATAACCAAAGGACAGCTAACTTTTTTAGGTACAAGAAAATTCACTGACAACACATACCTAAATGAAAATCGGTTATGGTCGGCAATCTGCAGTTTTTTTTTTCAAGCTTCTATTTGACTTCTTACATTTTTGCTCGAATCGTGCAAGTTAGAACTTAGTCCAGTCGACAGGTAGTTTCCAGATAGAAAGAGGTCGGAATTTAATGAAACTTGGAGATGTTGTTCAGAGATGGTTAATTAACATTTTGTCAAGTTTTGGACCTCGAGGACCCTGTGCAATAAGAGGAGGGGGAAAAACTGAAAAAAAATCGACCTTTCGTCAGTTTTTCGTCAACATTTTTTTTTTCCTTACATCATACTGCAAAAAGCATCCCAGTATTTTTCTGTAGAGCGTTAAATTTCCCACAATTTTCACTAAACAAAGTTATTTGTAAGTCAATTCGTTACCGAGATATGGCGCTACGAAAGAAAAGTCAATTTTCAAAAATCGCTAAAAAATGGCGAAATGCAGAATTCCACCTTTTTTCTTCATATACCTATATCAGAACAATGATGAAGTGTTATTTCTATTATGGTCTCTTGTTACAATAACCAATATTTGAACCCCCCCCTTCCCCTACCCGACCTCAATTCTCAAAACCTTATTTTCATTCCAACCATATTATCATGTCGGTAATGTTGGTATTGATATTAGTTACTTTTTAGACCCCTCCCCCTCTCCCCACTACATAATTATTCCAGAGCAGGTAAAAAAAGACAAAGTCCTTTCGTGAACAAAAAATTAATGTAATTAACAAAATTAAGGTCTTCACAAAGCATAAATTATAAGCAACAGAGATATTATTGTTGAAAGGTGCTCATACATAGGTATTCATTTGTACTCATTACAGCTCCTGTCGAGATTTCTTAGCCGTTGGTTCTGCTTTTAACAGCTCGTCGTCCTCCTTTTTGCGACTTGTCGACCGGCCTAACTACTTGTCCTAAATAGTTGAAATTTTCCACGTTGCCTCAGTTCCGAACACAGTTTACTATGATAAGCACGGCTTGATGGTGCACTCAGGATCGGCTCCTAAAGAGAGAACTCCTTAACGGTTAACTGCTCGGACATGAAATAATGTCACTCATTTAATCCCTGGTAATAATAAAAGCCTGTGTAAAAGTATTTTTTCAATCCATACTAATATTATAAATGCAAATGTTTGGATGTGGGTTTGTGAGTTTGTGAGTTTGTGAATTTGTGAGTTTGTGAGTTTGTGAGGATGTTTGTTACTCAATCACGCAAAATCTACTGGACGGATTTCGATGAAATTTGGTATTCGGGTAGAAAAATACTGGGAATAGCACATAGGGTACTTTTTATCGCGAAATTCCCACGGGAGGGAAGGCCCTAATAAAAAAATATTTTATCTAGGTAGCTGTACGTATACCTATAAATAAATTCACTATTTCGATAAGTTCACACATTATCCCACGTAATTTTATTCATGAAAGGTTAAGCTTGCACTGAATAGAACACTCGTCGTAAAACATTAATAAGCCATGAATAGTAAAAGTTATACCGAACGAGTAAGCCTCATTGAGGACCAGAGTTGAGTCACAGAATTAGTACGTTTGTACTACGTACAGAAAAGGAAGCTCCCTGCCCCTCCCGCAATCTAGCGTACCCCTGCGTACCTCTTCTCCCCCATTGTTTTGCGGATTGGGACGCTATCGCTATGAAAACGCACACATTGACGTGTCACGTGCATAGTTTCATTTGTAGTAGTGTAGGTATATATGACGCCCCGTTTCTATGAAGTGCCCTTCCTGTGGTTGAGTATTGAACAAGCGTCTCGGCCGGGTCAAAACTGGACTTTTTCAAAGCCTACAGGGCTGAAACCATACAATTCTGAATCTTGCTATCCTACATATCCTATTTTACTATCCTATCGTATTAATTATAGATTTAGAACGGCTAACTTTTGGAGCGCGCGACAACGTTAGGAAATTATAAAAAAAACATTTTCTGGGCAATAAATAGCCCAGAAAATGTTTCTGACCAAAATATAATTCATCTAATAATCTAAATATTAACGTGAAAGTTAGCAGCTCATCGTTACTACATTTTATAATAGACTAGCTTTTGCCCGCGGCTTCGCCCGCGTGAATTTCCCACGGGAACAGTGCTTTTTCCCGGGATAAAAAGTAGCCTATGTGCTATTCCAGGTCATTATCTACCTCTGTACCAAATTTCATCGAAATCCATCCAGTAGATTTTGCGTGATTGAGTAACAAACATCCTCACAAACTCACAAACTCACAAATTCACAAACTCACAAACTCACATCCAAACTCTCGCATTTATAATATTAGTATGGATACATATTAAAATATCCAAGATCCAGGCCAATCCGAACAAGATCATTTTCCATCTTAACCTGACCGGGGATCGAACTCAGGACCCTGTAGTTCGGAGCAGGGCATTTCCACTGCGCCAAAGAGGCGCGACAATACGTAGAAATCGAACCTACTTATCGGGACAATAATACTACTTTATATAATTAAATAGTATAAATTGAAAATCTAATTCTAAATTTTGTGCCCTAGACAAGGTGCCCACCACGCGGGCAGAATTCCGCGCTGAATAGCTATAGCTAATCGCTGAGCGAGAAAGCCCTCGCGAGCAACGGCGGATCCAGGATTTTTTTCTGGGGGGGGGCACAAGTGGTGGACTATGAATGTTGGAGGGGGGGGGGGGGGGTGCAACAAATCGACATTCGTCCTGCCTAGCGATGTGCCGCCGAGAAATTTCCTATTCCCAAACTTTTCTTCCCTTGACAATTTCCCAAATTCTCAGAAATTTCTCGGGTTTTTAGGAAAATTTCCGTTCTCGAAGATAGTTCCGTGTAATTTCCAAGAAACGGATGGAATCTCCCTCCACAGTAGGTACACAAAAAAGCAGTCTGGGGGGGACACGTGCCCCATGCCCCCCTCCCTAAATCCGCTACTGCTCGCGAGGGTCACATGTCACCCTCACAAGGCAATTGCCTAGTCCATTGATATAGCTAAAAAGCTACGGTGTGATAGGCATACTTAAACAAATATGGACTGCAATAGTTTGCATTCAATTTTATAGCCCAACTACAATGCTTACCTACCCAAACCACGGCGTGTATAGAAAAACTATTTTAACTGCTAATTGCACCCCGGGGCCCCGTTTTAGCGGAATTTACGGGATAAAGTACTTATTTAGGAGTACCTTGTTATAATACTAGCTTTTCCCATTTTCACCCCTTTAGGGGTGGAATTTCCAAAAATACTTTCTTTGTGCTAGCTTACGCTATATATGTAATATAATAAACCTGTCTGCTAAATTTCAAGTATCTACGTTCAGCGGTTTCGTCTTTGTGTTGATATACCAATAAGTCAATCAGCGTTCAATTTATTAATATAAATGATAAATGATATTTCTTGGTATCGATTCTGCTAATGTTTTTTGTTTATAACTAGCTTTTGCCCGGGATGAAAGGTACCCTATGTCCTTCTCAGTACTTCTAACTATGTGTATGCGAAATTTCAGGAAGATTGGTTCAGTAGATAAAGCGTGAAGAGGTAACAAATAAACAAACCCACTTTTGCTTTTATAATATTAGTTAGGATTCTTTACCAGCCAACAGGTGATGCCAAAAATCGTTCGTACGTAACGTTGAACAGCGAATATAGACCTGAATACTCGTATACTGAAAAAAAAGAAGAGCTATCTTCCCAAGAAAAATACTAAAATACTCAAAGTTGTTCAATTACTCCGCAACATTTACTAAAGAGTTTCGTTTGAGAGCGGTCTCTGTTTACTGATAACTTGGTAAGTAGTCTGTGTTGTAACATTTATAGGAACTTACTACTTTGTCATTTCGTAGTAATGCGATTTTTTTGTTAAGAAAAGTAGTCGGCCGACCCTAGTGCATTCTGCAAGAAGTGGATGGGAAAAACTCTAGCAAGTACTCTCTCTTTATGAATCCCTTTCCCTGGAAAGAGATAGGGATTTATCAACAGGGGGCTTCATAAAAAGAGAGTGCTTTTGTTTAACAGTTTTTATAAACATCGTATCTTGAAGAATTAATAAAACTGTGAGAAGAAATTTGTTCTGGAGCAATATAATCTATATATATAAAAGAACAAGGGTGTTTGATAAATCAACGCCCAGCCTAAACCATAAAAGCTATAAACTTGAAATTTGGACCGAAGTTTTATGTTAATACGTAGTGCTCAGATAAGAAAGGATTTTTCAAAATTAGACCCCTAAGGGGGTTAAAATTGAGGGCGAAGTTTGTATGAAAAAAAATTAAAATCTTCACTGATTTACTTGAAACTTGGCAAGAATGCTTCTCAACAAAAATAACCAATGGCGTGTTTCAGCGTTTTTTGAAATTCAACCTCTAAAGGGGTAAAAAAGGGAGGTAAACTAATTTATCATCACAAAACAGAAACTATAAAAGCTATAAACGTGAAATTTGGTTAGTGTCTTCATTATACAATATACTGCCCACATAAGAAAGGGTTGTTCACAATTTCAACCCTACAGTCCAAAAAAAGGGGTGAATTTGCGTACCTTTAGACAAATCCCATTTGAAATTTCGCCAGTCACAAGCAATGCATGTTGGCCTATTGGTAGAGGCCGCGGATTATTTTTTTAAGTACAGGGTTCGAATCCTGCCAGATGTGACTTTTTTTTTCCAATTTTTTTTGTATTAGTTTTTTAGAATTCTATATTTTTTTAAATATTTTAGTAAAGAAATATTTCCAAAAAGTAGCTGGAAGTAGCTGGATCGAATCCTGCCACTAACAATAATTTTCTGTTTTCGTTTTTTATTTGTTTTCTAGAATTAATTTCTTACTTTTTTTTTAATTTTGAAAAGAAAAGAATAAATTCATTTGCAAATTTATTTCCGGTCATCTACTAATTGTGCCAAGCAAAATAATATCCAATAGATGGCGTTGATAAAATGAGAAATGTAAGCTGAAATTATTTCTCAATATTTTCAATAGATGGCGCTGCGCAATTTTGGTGATTTCTACTTCGCGCTTAGGGGTCGTGGGATAATAATAAAACAGTAAAGATATTTTGTATGTACAGTACATTTAGTATTTTTGACTGAAATGGATAGAGGGACACTTAAAAAGAATAACAGAAAGCAAAAACATTTTTTTGGAATTTTTTGTTTGTCTTTCTGTCTGTCCATCTGTATATGTATGTACGCGTTTCACGCAATATCTGCTGGACGGATTTGACAGAACTTTTTTTGTTGTATAGCTATTAAGCCTGGGCAACATATAGGCTATAAGTGATTTTGAAAACTGGAACACCTGATGAAGAACCTTAACAGAACAGCTAAACTATAAGAAATATGGAAATGGTACCTTTGGAAAAGTTTATCTGATGTTTATCTGATGAGCATTTTCTGTTGACATATAAAAATCGAAGATCAGGATCATCTGATGAAGAATTCCAAGAGACCAGCTACTCTATAAAAAATGGAAATGGGGCCTTAGCAAAAGTCGTTCAACCTGATGAGCATTTTCTACTGACGTATAAATAGACAGGACACGGGATAGGATAAAGAGGGACTCTGGGTGGTAGTGGTGGTACACGGGAAATTGTAGATAACGAGCAGACGAAGATCGTTTATTGAATGAAATATCACTTTTGATTCATTTTAACACCGCGACTGTACTACGAGTATATTCCCGCGGGACACGGGATAACCAAATAGCTGAAATTTTGAGTACTGGAGTTTAGGTTACTACAGTTTGGAACACAAAAAGATTTTTCATCTAAGGAAACTCACGCGGGCGAAGCCGCGGGCAGCAGCTAGTGTAAATATAAGTGGCACAGAAGACACTCAATTAAATCATAAACTAAAAAAGTTTTTTTTTTTTTTAATTATGAGTAGCCGAATCGAATATAGTGTCAGAGCGACAGATTCATATAAAAGAGCGCTAGAGCGAGGTGACTTTTTCAATATTTTATTTGAGATAATAACATCAGTTACCATGTTTTGCAGTAAAGTAGAGTATGTGGTAGTTAGTGCCTCATTACCATATAGATTACTCTCTACTCTTGGCCAGTTAAGGCAGACAGTTACTTCAATATTGTTTAAATTAGTCTAGTTCCTTGTGACAAGGACATCTATTGTTAAAATACAAGAATTTTTCATTTGTATCACCGGATATTCTGAATCAAAGTGAAGTTTCCTCTTTGTTGAGTCATATTTCAATATGTAGGAAGGTAAACATTACTGACAATGCCTTTAATTTAGTATCCGACTATTATAAACTATGTTTTAATCTATGGGTCAAAAATAATGGGCCTGCAGGCCTAGCATGCACGCCATGACAAGTTTGTCGATAGACATGACAAAATTAGCCGACGAAGACTATTATGTCGTTTTCCCTAACATGGCATCCCCTTCCGACAAAATTTGTCTTCGTGACAAACGTTCATCGACACGACAAATCGATGTAGCCATAATAAAAAAATGAACTATTTTCTGTGTGGCAACATCAGTACTTTTTACAGTCATTCGTTCAATTTTATGCTCGATTAAGATATTTTTCATTTTTCAACACTAATTTAAAAAAAATCGACTTTGACCATTGTTTGTGGTAGTTCTCTATTTAGTTTGTGGTTGTAAAGTAAACGTTGAGTCAAGTTATTCGTTTTACAAGTGTAAAAGTTGAAGAAAAAAGGTAGTGAATTATCTAATGGCAAAAGTAACAATGGAAAATTGTGTGTAGGTTCACAGACTACCAAAAAAAGTTAACAACAAATGGCATTGCAGAAAACAACGTAGTAACAAACAGCAAATAGATTACCTTTGCAACTACGTGCATCAAAATAAAGATTTTGTTGCTGGGAAATATAAATCTCCGCAAGGTGCGGCACACATTGACCGCCAATGGGTGCAGCTCCAAGCTGCATTGGACGAAGTGGGCCCGATAGGTCAGTTGAGGAGTGGAAAATTGTAAGTTTTATCATTATATACTACGGAGCATTTCCTATCACTGCAACTCCTGTGTAAATATTATTAGGGTTCCGTACCTCATAAGGCAAAAACGGAACCCTTATAAGATCACTTTGTTGTCCGTCTTGTCTGTCAAACTTTTCTCAGGAACACTTAAGAGGCTCGTATCAAGTTGAAATTATATTGAATACTAGCCACGCCCCGGGGCTCGTATCAAGTTGAAATTATATTGAATACTAGCCACGCCCCGGGGCTTCGCTCCCGTAGGAATTTCGTGATAAAAAGTACCCTATGTGCTATTCCCGGTATTTTTCTACCCGTATACCAAATTTGTGATCCGTCCAGTGTGATTGAGTAACAAACATCCTCACAAACTCACATCCAAACTTTCGCATTTATAATATTATTAGGATTCGGATTTATAGTCTTTTTCAGCAAAAAATAAATAAATCAAACTTATAACGCTTGATGCAGTATGATTCCTAGGGATTGAACTTCAAAGTTAGTTCGTTTTTTAAACTAGTTGGTCTTAGTATATGGAAACCTCGGTGCAGGAGTTTAGATATTTTCTGTAGTGAGTTAAAACAAGTATTCAGTTGGCCATGGGTCTTAAATGGTCCTGCATGTATGGTGTAAAACTGCAACTAACTGTAATCTTATTCAAGTGAGCCGATGTCATATTACCTATCATCTAATAAAATCCTAACTAATATTATAAATGCGAAAGTGAGTTTATTTGTTATGTCTTCACACTTTATCTACTGAACCAATCTTCCTGAAATTTCGCATACACATAGTCAGAAGTCCTGAGAAAGACATAGGGTACCTTTCATCCTGGGAAAAAGCACTGTTCCCGTAGGGAAATTCACGCGGGCGAAGCTGCGGGTAAAAGCTTGTAGTTATATATATATTAACTAATAAAGAGATTGGATATTTGAAGTAATAAATTTATTTGCAAATCAAGATTTTTTGCTTTTAGTTTATTTCACCAACTTCTGCAATGGATGCACCAGTGCCGGTTACATACACCATTACATCTGCACCACCTCCACTTCCAATGCTGTCAGTGCTAGTACGTGCACCATTAGATCTGCAAAACCTCCAATTCCAATGCTCTCTAAGCCAGAGATGCGAAGGCGAGTCCGTGCAAGACTGAAAGAAGATTTTTCAAAATTATATTTAAGGAGAGTTACAAAGATAGTTGAGATATATATGTTGAGATATATATGAAAATATTATTTGATTAAATTGTTTAATGTAAAATTTGTTTATTTGAACTGGCATAACAGAAAGTAATTTCCTATTCTTGCATGAAATAATCTTTGCATTTCTGCTTTTACAGTACAGTGGGCCCCAATAAATGCATTGTGTACTCTGCCAGGGTATTGGGCATAATATATATCCTAATCTTAACTTCCTAACTAATATTATGAAAGTGAGTTTGTTTATTTGTTGGTTTATTTGTTTGTTACCTCTTCACGCTTTATCTACTGAACCAATCATTCTGAAATTTCGCATACACATAGCTAGAAGTATGGAAAAGGACATAGGATACTTTTCATCCCGGGAAAAGGCACGGTTCCCATGGGAAATTCACGCGGGTGAAGCCGCGGGCGATAGCTAGTATCTATATATTTGGATCTTAATAAAAGTACATTTGCAATCTCATAATAGGTACTTACCTCAAATAAACTGATTTGACAAATTGGCCCAAAAATCAGTTGTTTGACCCTACATACACTGTGGTCTTGCCCAATTTGCCTTTGATAACCACCATTGTCCAAAAATTGTATGGAACAAAGGACCTAAAACATGAAAATAGTTTAAAGTTTTTGCTTAGATACATGTTAGCAAATCCTAACTAATATTATAAATGCGAAAGTGAGTTTGTTTATTTGTTTGTTACCTCTTCACGCTTTATCTTCTGAACCAATCTTCCTGAAATTTGGTATACACATAGCTGGAAGTACGGAGAAGGACATAGATTACCTGTCATCCTGGGACAAAGCACTGTTCCCGTGGGAAATTCACGCGGGCGAAAGCTAGTACTATATAAACTCGAGTTTCTTTTATATTATAGTTGATGTTAGTAGGTACTACTAACACAATAAAAATCTTAACGTATGATAGGATGAGTAGGTAGTAGGAATGATGTCAAAGTGATAATTGGATTGAATGATGCATGACTTACCTTTAAATGGGCTGGAAGAACCTGGCCGTTTTGAGGTTCTAAGTCCACCTTAAGCCTGTTTATAATATAAAACGCCATGGGCTTTGAAATGCGCCAGAGGCGCTGGAACTCGTTGTCCGGGACATCAAAAGGGTCACAAATGTTTTATTTTTTTGATTAGGGAGCAACTCAGATCTTCTTCTTCTTCTTGGCGTGTCGATGCGATGCCATTCCAACGATCAAATTGCTCCCGAAAAGTGTTCCGCCACGATGATCCCCAACGATCTCAGATGCAATTAGTACTAAAGTGCTCTCATATAGAAAACAAATGTCACAAATGTCTCTAATTCGTTTCCTTTGGATTTTGCGAGCCTCCCGTTCTTCGTATCGCGTCAACAAATAATTAAAATATGGAACTGGCATAATTTTTAATATTATTTATAACAAGATAGGTACCTATAAAAACATTCGTTGTCGTGAACTCAAACCGTCGACGACAAATTAGCACCGTAGAACTGTCAAATGTGGATTAAAATAGATAAAAAAATGGTGTCATGTTAGGGTTTCTCGAAAATTTAAACGTTTATCGAAATTTGACAGGAAGACACAACAAATTAGGGCAGCCATGTTAGCATAGATGACAAATCGACTATTAGTCGTTTAGAATAGATAAAATGCCACGATAAATCTTTGTCGTGGCGCGCATGCTAGCCCTGCTGGTGTATACAAATAAAAGGAAATATAGATTTTACCCGCGAACATTTCGTATTTCACTCATTTCTCACGCTTAAGGGTGGAATTTCAGAAACTCCTTTGATAGTGCTCACTTACACTAATTATAAATGAATTATTTATTTACCAAACATTACATTTTACATTACATTTTAATGAACTTCTTTCCAAAATTTCAAGTTTCTTAGTTCAGTGGCTTCGTCTCTGCGTTGATATACTGATGCTGCTGCTAATAAACTTGATCGATTTTTACAATCTGCGGAAAGAAGCGGCTCGCTGATTTAATGCTTTTCTTCGCTCCCTGACCAGCACGACAGCTATAGGTAACTAGCTTTTGCCCGCAGCTTCGCCCGCGTGAAGTTCCTACAGGAACAGTGCTTTTTCTCGGGATGAAAAGCCCCCCTTGTCCTTCTCCGTAGTTAAATTTCAAGAAGATAAACAGATAAGAAAAAAACAGAAGTAATTCCACAATTTCTGTGATGGACCGAATCTGTTGTTGATTTATTTACGACTAGCTGTCACCCGCGGCTTCGCCCGCGTGAGTTTCGCTTAGATGAAAAATCTCTCTTGGAGCTTTTTATCAGATGTTCCAGATCTTCAATTTTTATACGTCAGCAGAAAATGCTCATCAGGTTGAACGATTTTTGCTAAGGCGCCATTTCCATATATGTTATAGTGTAGCTGGTCTCTTGGAGCTTTTCATCAGATGTTCCAGATCTTCAATTTTTATACGTCGGCAGAAAATGCTCATCAGGTTGAACGATTTTTGTTAAGGCACCATTTCCATATTACTTATAGTTTAGCTGTTTCGTTATGGTTCTTCATCAGGTGTGCCAGTTTTCAAAATGAATTATAGCCTATATGTTGCCCAGGCTTAATAGCTATACAACAAAAAAAGTTTCATTCAAATCCGTCCAGTAGTTTTTGCGTGAAACGCGTACATACATACAGACAGACAGACAGACAGACAGACAGACAGACAGACAAGAAATTCCAAAAATTTTTTTTTGCTTTCTATTGTTCTTTTTAGGTCTCCCTCTATCCATTTCAGTCAAAAATATTAAATGTACAGACAAAATATTTTTACTGTTTTATTATATGTATAGATATTATTATTATTATTTCGCTCGCACTTCTGAAGACCAGTATAACCGGAGGTCGTTACCGCGGGATTACTCCGTAGAACTATGCTGTTGTAGAAATGGCACCTATAAATTTCGATTCTGGTTCGTTCGACCCAAATGTATTTATTCATTTAACGTTTATAGTACTCAAGTAAAAGCACAAAAGGAGAACTTAATGCTGTATAAACAGTCCATCTTTGGCTTCGGAAAATTGAAGTGGATGTAAATTAAAGAAAAGTTTATACAAAAATAATTAATTTAAACTACATATACACATAATACAAAACAAAGTAAGTATTCTGCCTTAGCTTCGTCCCAAAATTAAGACGAATTAAGCAAATGTTTGGGATAGAAACATATTTTTTAGATGGAACCTGAATCAGTGGACCATATTATTTCTGCCTCACGTAATCTAGTCAGGGGATTTAATATTCTACTCTTAAATTTTGTACATACATTAGCAGCCGAACCACACAAGCTATAGATATATCCAGGATTAGATCTTTCTTGCTTATTTAAGGATAATCCTGAACGAATTTCGCAATTAGGTTAAAATAAAACAAAGATAATTTACGTATTCATTTTATTGTTTCAGGTTTGGCTGGGAAATAATTAGTTTCTGAACGTTTTGACAACTTTTTTGTACGCATAATAACATAATACAACAATTTGAGCTTAACAAAAAATAACGACTTCTTTTTTTTATAAATATTACTCAAACATGCACTATGAGCAGAAAATTATAAATCCTATGAGAAGAACTAGAAAATGTAACGCCTCTCGTTTGAAACTGATAGCTACACACCTTGTAAAAGAAATAATGACAGACGCAAAGTCATTAAAAAAAATAACCAGAGCCACTTCTACAATATTCCAACGCTATGATGATGCGCAAACGCAAGACCTCAAGATTGTCGCGTCGAACCAGTCGTGTGTCAGACGTCAGACAGTGAAGACGTCATGATTGTTAAATTAGTTTGTCTTTTGGCTTGTTTCGCCGGCTACTATGGGCAACCTCGAGCTCAAACGTACGTTGTGCCACCAGCGATGCTGGAAGCTATCTACCCTAAAGGTCTAAGGGTGTCGATACCAGGTGAGGAATATTCTTTGTTCTTATAGATAAGGTTCACGTCTTTGTCCATTCCGGGACAGACAGAGCCAAGGATCATGAGATGAAGGCCACGTTTAGCTGGATATTGAGCTTATTGGTGCAATAAACTTAATAACTGTGTTTTAAGTTGTTTAAATTTTTTAGTAATTAAGTTATATTGTACTGTAAGTTTTCCGATTAAAAAATAAATAAAATAAATTAATAAATAAAGATTAATTCAGACAGGTTGTTAGCCCATTGCCTATGGTAGAAATTCCAGTTTAAATCTCGTTCTTTTGATTGACTTTTACAATATGAAGAAAAGCAGCAGCTTATGTGATAATAAGTAAATTTACTGGCTCTGTAATGCAAGTCGGATTATAAATAGTGGTGTTTAGTAAGTTGCTTCCATTCAGTCTATGTATATGTCCATGGAAGAGGAACATGTCTAATAGTAGACTTTTTATAGCGGAGGTGATGGCCGATTAGTTCCAAGTACTAAGTCGGTATCTTGTAAACAAACCTTGACATTTATATATGTAGGTAAGTACCTATATAATTACCTACTTACATAAATATGACAATATACTTAAATATCCTTTCACAAAAAGAAACTATCCCCAAATTTTTGGAATACTAATGCAAATACTGCAAACATCACAGAAATCTTTTAAAATTCTTTGCATTTTTTGTAACTTGCTGGGCTAGCCCGTGGCAATTTTAGTCTGTGTAACATGAAAGATACGACACGACAACTTTATGAAATACCTGATGGAAGGAAAAGTAGAAGCGATGAGAGGGAAAGGAAAGCCAAGTATATAGACGAAATTAAAGAGAAGGTAGAGGTCGTGTCGTATAGAGAGGTCAAATCGATGGCAGAAGAATACATGGAAATTACTCCACCGACAAGAACGAAGTTCTTAAATTGATTGGAGGAGTCTGTATAGATAGTGCCAATAGAAACCTAAACAATTTTTAACGAAAAACTAGTAGGAAAATATTTCCCGGAAAAATATAACTAACAAATTAAAAATAGACTGTCGGTACATCAACAGATTACAATAATAACATTGCACTCTACTTGACCCAAGTCCAAGAAAACAAAACAAATTCAAACTCATACAATATAAACGATATCTTTCTTCGCAAAACATAAATATAAGTAGTGATTAGTATAGAAATCTTTTAAATTATTTGGGACTTACTGTCTGCTAATTAACGTAGGTAATTTTAATATTTTTTTCCATGCTATTTAGGCTAAGGCTACAATATAAGAAGCCTCGCTTAGTGCTAAGAGCCAAGGGACTTGCTTAGTAGCAAACAGTCATATCCCTAGTAACATTTTAGGTTTTAGAAAGATTTTAAAAAGGTTCTAGAACCTTTGTATGGAAATCTACTCATAAGTCTTAATAGACTCAATAACATTATGTTAACCTTATATTACCCTCCTGTGTGCAAAAAGGGCCCACGTTTTAGAACCTCTTCGAGAGCTACAGCAAAACCTATAGTACTTATCAGAATACCTTAATTTAAAGTTAATATAACCTTGTATAGACAGCTTTAAAAGTTATAAATTAATCTTGGATGTAACCTATGACAACTTAAAACCTTTTTGATGGACTTGAATAAATGCCTTTTCAAGAATCCCGGGTTTTAAAATGTTTCTGTTTAAGATATTTTTACACAAAACACCAATCGTGGCTTTCAATACTTTATTTATAAATGGCGATTTCCTAGCTGTCATGCATGTCATGTAACAAGTTTTAAAATGGCGAGTGATGTATTCATAACGAAATAATTTGGAGCTTGTTGAAGTCAGGCAATATTATAAAAATACTGCGACTAGCACTTTATTGTGAAATGTTAGGATAATTGGCTGGTTATACGAGACGGGCCTTTCGAAAGTTAAAAATTTTAAAGATATTTTAATGCAATATAAGTATAAAATGAAGTGGTTGGTGGCATTGGAAATAAAACTTCTATTCAAAGAAAAAGCATTATATATTAAATCTTACAGCATACGTTTCTTAATATTGCCTTTTGGATAAAATATTGCTATTTGCTTAAATTTTTTTAATTATTTCATTAAAAAAATATGGCTGTCATTAACAAATTACTAGAGAGCATTTTAATTAACCTTTTTAGGATTGTAACAACTACAAGCTTTTAATGTTTGCCGAATTAGGAGCTAAGGGTTATATCGCAGAGCTAGTTAAAACGACTAAGCTATTTTCGCAGCTCTAAGGTTATCGCCAGGAGTAGTTCAAAACTTACGAGTCGCGAAAACAACCGCTGAGCACATTTAGTTGCTTTTAAGATTTGGTTGTAGAAGCCGAATGTGCCGGTTCATCTTGCAATAGCGTTGCCGGACTATCGATAGTTTGACTATCGATTGTTTGTTTGTTGAAATATAAGTGTCATTAGTATCGATAGTATTAATACTATCGATAGTATTTATTAGAATACATCAATAGTATCGAAAAGCAATAAACGATAGTTTGGGTTATCATCAATAGTATTGCAAACTATTGGATATCGATAATATCGATGTTATCGATACTACGATGTTATAGATACTATCGATAGGCCTATCGATAGTGTGACTATTTTTCAAGGTCACAATACTATTGACAATACTATCGATAGTAAACACTATTGCTGCAACACTATCTTGCAATCGATGCTGTTGCTTTGAAGTCGGGGAGACAACTGATACTTTTTGAGGATTCCTTTAAAGCTTTAGAATATTCTTGAAGGACTTTAATTATGCCTTCAGCTCATAAACAATATCTTATTGGTTTGGATTTTTACCAAGCAGTCAAAATTAGTTTGCCTGGACAACTAAATACAGCCTAAAGATTTATAGTAAGTTTTAGAAATTACTTAAAGGCGAGTTCAACATTCCATAACTTTATAGTTATATCAAACCTGAAATTTAAACCTTTAGATCACAATTAAGCATAGTGCTAGCTTTTTCAGAACCTAATCAGGAGTCTACGACAACTATGAGATCCTAAGTCTTAATGCTCTTGAAACACGAGTCAAAATTACTTTAATTTAAACTCTTGTCCGCGGCTTGAAGGTTGTTGTAATAAACAATTAGTTTTAAGACTTATTAATCATTCTCAAATACTTTTTAGTACCAGATAGCATAACAATAACCTTCTAACGACCATTTTCGAACCTAAAGGCATTTTTTACAACCTAGACCCGAATCAAATGTTACTTGGGTTGGAAACTATCATAGCGGTCACACACACTGCGACTATCCATACACCCAGTGAGGCGCGTCGCTCATAGAGTGGCCGCTTCGATAGTTGCCATACGAGACTGTTCGCTAGGATAAGTCACTAAGCGAGTCCCTTAGCTCTTAGCACTAAGCGAGGCTCCTTGTAGTCTGGCCTTAGCCTAAACGGATCCTTTGAGTGACACCTGACTCTAGGGAGGTAATAACCAATCGATGGAAGACGACAGACAAAGTGGAAAATACTCCCACCAACAAAATTAATTTATGATCACCGATAGTAGGTACAAAGTATATTAAATGATGCTATTTATTTCGAAAATCAACAAGGTCGAATCAATGGAACCCTCAACCAGAAAAAAATGTTTAAAAATAAGTATAATAAACACAATTTATATAAAACTAGCTTTTGCCCGCGGCTTCGCCCGCGTGAATTTCCCACGGGAACAGTGCTTTTTCCCGGGATAAAAAGTAGCCTATGTGCTATTCCAGGTCATTATCTACCTCTGTACCAAATTTCATCGAAATCCGTCCAGTAGATTTTGCGTGATTGAGTAACAAACATCCTCACAAACTCACAAATTCACAAATTCACAAACTATCGAAAATCAACTTGGTTCACAATGGAAAACGATCTGCACTCAACCGAAAATTGTATGAAAAACAAGTTAAACAAGCTAATTATTAAAAAATAAAAAACACGACTGACAACTCACATAGCCTGTCATTCGGGCTAATGCAAGGAATCTAAAAATACCTCTCACATCAAAATGTGTTAAGCCGTTCAGGACTGGAATAAATAAATTACATACATACATACATACATACATGAACCCTGAAAACATAACACTCCTTTTTTGGTCAGTTGTGTAAAAATAAATAAAATTTATATAAAACACACCGACTATTGTGTGTGTCGTTTAGGCGGAATGGCATCACAAACTTCCTGACAATGGACCCTCATCACTAAATGTCCAAAACAGGACAACTCCACACGACAAGTCGAAAACAATATTTTTGCAAACACCTTTTCCCAAACCTTGTGTTTGTTATTTAATGAGTAATTTCAAGCACCTTTTCTCAGAAACAGAATCAATCAATACCTATTTATAAAATTCTTCCAATATTATTGAGTGATTGACAGGCAACGCACAGCAAAAACTACTGGGCGTAGGAAGCTGAAATTTGGCATGTAGGTTCCTTAGGGAGTGCAGGGGAGCACTAAGAGAGGATTTCCAGAAATTCCAACAAGAACAAAGTCCCAGACCCATGCTAGTACCTATAAAACTCTTCCGCAACTAATTGACTAGTATGTATAGTAATGCTTAACCGAAATTACTAGGCTTAGAAAGCACCAAGCGCTTTTCGTCATCATTCTCGATGCGCACAGCAAAGCACTGGAACTCCCGACCTGCGTCTGTGTTTCCGAGCACATACAACCTGACTCTCTTCAAAACCAGAGTGAATAGGCTGCTTCTGGGTAAGCTCGTTTCATCGTAGACCTCATCTATGTCCTCGGGCAAGATTGTGGTCAAGAGCAAACCCATATTTAATAAAAAAAAAATGTAGTTTCTTAGGGCAGTGTAGGGGAGGATTTTCCGAAACTCCTAAGGGAACAGAAACATTTTTTTCGCGGGGATAGTACCTAATTTACCATCCTAATCCTAACTAATATTATAAATGCGAAGTGAATTTGTTTGTTTGTTTCTTTATTTGTTTGTTACCTCTTCACGCTTTATCTACTGAACCAATTTTGCTGAAATTTTGCATACACATATGTTAGAAGGACATAGGGTACTTTTCATCCCGGGAATAGTAACGGTTCCCATGGGAAATTTACGCGGAGAAGCCGCGGGCGAAAGCTAAGAAAGTAAAGCGAAAGAAAGTAAATATAGGGTTCAAAATCGAAATACTTGCCATGCTTAAAATTTTTTTTTTTACTTCCAAACAGGTTATAATTTCGAAAATTTGTAGGTAATACTCGGATAATAATCTGGTAAGCAAGTTAAACAGATTGGATAAGTATAAGACATTTTCCTTATTTCGAGCGTGGTTGTATAGCAAATCAGTTTGAATAGCAGCAAACATTGGCATAATTATGTTTTACCGTATTTTCCTTATTATTAAATGCTTTGTGGCTTTTTTGCGTAGATTATCTTCATTTAAAGGTAGGGCTCACACACACTCCGCTATCTCAGTGACCCCATAGTGGATCTTGGCCTCCGAAACGAGGCGCCATAGACTTGTGTTCTGAACGATGGCTCGCCAGTTGCCCGCTCACATCTCACGCAGATCAACCTCCACAGTGTCTCTCCAGCGATATCTAGTGCGCCCGATTGGGCGCCTGCCTTACACCTATCTGTCTGCCTGATAGGTAGGGCTGCCATTAGATAAATTACGGACCTAGGACAAAAACTCAAGACATTTGTGTCCGGACGCTTCCCGGACGCCCTCCAAACTAGGACAAATCCGGGAAAACCCAGACGAATGGCAGCCCTATTTATAGGTATATGTAGACGTAGAAACCGAGAAGTGAGTCTTTAACAATGACAGACAGAAAGACCTAGACTTAAAGTCAAATAATTTTGTATTATATAAACATGTATTGGGAGATAAAGATATTTGTGTGATTTACTACTCAGAAATCTACTTATCGACTTATTTCCTTGTATGAGTCATGAGTTACTTTATCATTATCGTCAAAATGATACCTACCTATCTGAGAGAAATGAAAACCCTCAAGTCATCGATAAATTGTCAACATCCCGTTTTCAACCAACTGAAAAAAAGAAGAGGAATAGTACATTGTTAACGAGTGGGTGAAAGTAACTTTTTTAAGTCCCGAGACTTAAAAAAGTCTTTCACCCGAGGTAAACACTGTGCTTTTCATTAAGTAAAAATAAAAACATGAATTAGCTAAAGAAATGATGAGTGAATTATACGGAAGCTTAAACAAAACTCTAAACTTGAAAAAAAAAATGATCGGCTTTAGCTTCCATAATTTTTTTTTCTGTGGCCGACCAACTATTTAGCTATGAGATTCTTTTCATTTGGTTCCATCATTGAAAAAATAATAAAAAAATCTATATTATAAAAAATTATAAAAAATATATATTCTTTTAATTTTACATAATATGTTGAATAGCTGTATAGGAAGTTGGAATATGGTTCAATAGAATAACGTGAAAATAGAACTAGTTTTTTTTTAAATAATTTGACAGTTGTCAGTTGAAAACGATTCTCCCTAGGGCTGAAAAGTATTAGATATGAAAAAGATTTTTTAAAAGCGCCGTTTATTTCGTTTAAAACTGTTTATTGTTTAATGTAATATGTCAGTAACCACTAAAAGAAATAATGATTCTGAACTGCCTATTGCTACAGAAATCTATTAGATACAGGTATAGTCATAAGCATGGACATGTAAACGTATCCGTCCTTAAAACAATATGATTAGGTCTAAAATTGAATACATATTAATGGTCGCGACTGTACCTATTAACAAGATTTGTCATAATTCTACTAAATTGGCTGTATTGCAATTTTATTTGTCATAGGAAAACCCCAAATCTGTATCATACGTGGCATAAATTAAAAATACTAACTTTGTTAAATAGGTTATAGTATTTTTCAACCGATTTTTTTAAAAAAAGGAGGAGGTTATATGTTTCGATGTATGTATGTTTTTTTATGTATGTTCGCCGATTTTTCCGCCTACTATGGACTGATTTCGAAATTATTTTTTTATTCGAAGAAACTTCCCAAGTTGGTCCCATTTTAATCACGTCAGAATCTGTTCGGTAATTTTAAAGATACCTAATAAAATATTAAAACACAAACATTGGATTATAGAGCAAAGAAAATCAAATAATCTACATATATTAGCATAAGAATCATGTAGTATAAATAAAATGCCTAACTAAACAACTACATAATATCCTTACTCCTGCACATGGCACCGACTTCACCTCGTTCAATAGGTAGCATACCAATACATTTTCCTTTTTGATTAATCTGCCTATTAAGTAATTTCATGGAAGTCGGTTTATTTTTTTTTTGTAATTTTTTTTTAATTTAAAATAGAATAGGAGCATGCAGACTGCCTGATGCAAACACTGTCTATAGACACCAGCAGCAACCCAATAAAAGGCACTGAAGAGACCATAAAGTTATAATAACAAATCATTTTCAGGATGTACTTGTACCTATATTGCATCCAAAATAATGTTTGTTTTAGTTAAAATTGATTAAAATGATCAAGAAAAAAGTCCTGTTGTTTATGGTCCGAAACAGAAAAAAATAAAATCATTTTCATACAAATAAGGCCGCTAAGTTAACCCAGTATGACAATTTCGTCACCGCCAAGAAATCTCCCCTTAGCCATCAAGTAACCTAATAACCCCTTACAAGGGGAGCAAATTACAGAAATAAGGGAATCCACAATAACTTCTCCAAATTAGGTACTTATTTTTTTATGAGAGAAATCTGGATAAGTATTATTTAAAACAAGTTTTTCCTTTAGTACCTTTCAATATTTTTCGTGTATGGTAGAAAATTGACAATTAATTTGAATATGAACTAGAAAAAAAGCGTTTTTAAGAAAATATGCCTCTGTTCCAAGTCAATAAAACTTTGTGGAAGTTTTCTTCTAAGAAGTAACTTTAGATAGATATATAGATTATTGATATCAAAAAGACACACATGTTACAATTACACTAATACGAGACATACAAACACAACCAACAGTATGACAAAAAATTAAATAAAAACATGAAAATTAAACATGTGTGCCGCAGCGATAGCAATTGGTTCAGCAATATGTTTAACTTTAAGGTGAAGTAGAACTGTCTGGAATATATTTGAAAACACACGTTCGAGAAGTTCTAAAGTAGTTCTACTGATGTATTTAGTGCAAATCTCAAAGCCATGATCATACAGCGGTCAATGACATAACATCAAGTTTTTCTCGAGATTTAGACTAGCTACAGTTAGTCCGGGAGGCAATGACCTATAATACCTGTACAAATTTCACGGTCTCGGAGAAACTGGTTCGAAAAACTTGATGGAAGAAATTAAATAATAAGTAACACTGCGATGTTTAGTTTTTGTTGACGATTAAACCGACCATGTTCATACTTCCATGCTGGTCTGAAAGCAAAAAAAAGGCATAGAATGTACCAGCTCCTTCTTTTCCCGCGCAAATCGTAAAAGCCAAATCTATAAATCTCCATTCCACATAAGCCCACTATTCAGCTAAGCGTGCCCTTCAAGTCTCACGACTCTTGACTCTGTCTACCCCGTAAGGGTTGTTATTTGGGTTTGTATGTTTAGTCTGTGTAGTGTAGTGTATTCTTTGGCTATCGTGTTAACAAAATTTGACTTCCAGACGATGGCTTCTCCCTCTTCGCATTCCACGGCAAGCTGAACGAAGAGATGGACGGTCTGGAAGCGGGACAATGGGCCAGGGACATCACGAAGCCCAAGGACAACCGGTGGACCTTTAGGGACAGGAATGTGAAGCTGAAGCTTGGAGACAAGATCTACTTCTGGACGTACGTCATCAAGGACGGGCTGGGGTATAGACAGGACAATGGGGAATGGACTGTTACAGGTAATCATTCATTACTTCTATATTTAATTCTAGTTGCGCTTTGCGCTCCGGGGCTTCGCAAATTAAGGGATAAAAAATATGCTATATGCTATTCCCGGTATTTTTCTATACGTGTACCAAATTTCATCGAAATTCGTTCAGTAGATTTTGATTTTGAGTACAACGGGACTACACGTATTGAGTAATGCACATCCAAATTCACAAACATACATCCAAACTCTGACATCCAAGTCCTAGATATCATAGTTTTTTTTATAAAACTAGAAACGAAGAACCTGACGCATTTACAAAATTTAAAAATAAAACAAATAAATAAAAAATAAATACTTTAATTACTTTAGAAATGTTTCGATTTCACTTTAAATGTTATCAATACTATTATATTATCAAAATCATCTTCTTTGAAAAAATACCTAAAACTTCCTGTCAAAAAAACCCTCCAATCATTATTAAATAAGAATTTGAGAATTATATAATAATTTAGAATTAATTTGACGTGTAAAAAGGCACCTCTGAATAAATTATTTAAAATAATTATTCCTTTCAGAATTTGTTAACGAAGACGGCACCCCAGCCGACACGGGTAGCGAGCCTGCTCCCAACCCTGACCAGTCCGCCCACACCAAACCTCCCCCGCACAAAGTTGAGCCACCATGCACATTCTCTGTGACCATGATAAATGGGGGGAAGGCCGTCTGTCCGGGAACGCTGCTGTTCAGTGAGGAGTTCGAGAAAACCGATCTGAAGGACTTGACTAATTGGGATTCGGAGATAAAGTTTCCTGAGGAGCCGGTAATTTGATTTTGTCACTTCATTTTAGTGACACCGCGGTGCAACAGTCAAGGCCTATAATTTATCGACCTGGAGATCGTGAAGAAAGAAAGTATTTATTTTAGGATCTCATCTTTTTTCTTATCGAGTATGAATAATACTGGTGTCAGTTTTTTTTTAAATCGTATAACATGAATCGACTGTACGACCACCACCTTCTAGCTGCAGTAGCATTCTTAAAAAAGAATAGGTTCGGATTTGTATATAGAATGAGCTAAGCAAATACATTCGCGTTTAACAAACTGAAACAAAACACAATCACAAACTTTTACCACACTGCTCTCTCATGCAGTGCAGAATCTAGCTAGACGTTATTATATTCTACTAAATAATTATAAGTTTTCAAATTAGTTTGCTAGTCACAAAATCTTTTGTGTTATATTGTAGAAGCAACTCAAGTTAGCCAAGCATATTGTGTTTCAGATAAAACTTTCATTAATTCGACACTGTTTAGGAAGTTTCGAGTGGAGTACCACTCACCACTTTTGGAACAGTGTCATATTACTGGTTTTTCAATGTGATCTGTAGCTTTCCAATTTTTAGATTAATTAGGTAAATAATAATTTAAAACTTCAGTTTTACCCTACCCCGGTGTTTATTTATCAAAGCAAAAACTTATTTATTTCCCTTTTTCATAGCAATCTGTATTCATTTATTGTTACTAGCTTTAGCAGTTTCATGCATGAATTTAGTTTTTAATCTCATTCATGCTCTCATGGCGTGGAATTTTAAATATCCTTTCTATCAATATTCCCTTCTTAATACTTAGAAAGAAACAAACCTTCGTTTTTAAAATATTATATCATTTTTTCTGCCTACTCCCACAAACAGGCGTTATAATATGTATTTAATGGTTAAATTCTGTAATACCAGGACTATCCATTCAACGTGTACATGGTTGACGATACACTGAGCCTAAAGATGGGCAGCCTGATCATCAAGCCCAATCTATTGGAGGCTCGTTATCATGAGGGCTTCTTGAATGAGAAACTGGACTTGACTAACCAAAGGTAGGTGACGATATACTCTTTAAAAATTATTCAAAGTAAGGTTTCTGATATGCACATAGTTAACTCAAAAATGATGTGAATGAATACCTGCATGTAGCTTATATGTTATCCAGCATTTTTATCTTGATAATTATGTCATATCTACTTAGCTAGTGGATATCAAACGCTGGGCTTGCCATAACCATTCAACTTACTCCTATTTAAGTTAATTGTTGGGCCCATATAATGAAATTGAATATCTAGGGCATCTAGCCTTCCAATTTCTAAATCTTTCTTATTTATTTCTAAGACGTTTAACTTTATTTACTAAGACGAAAAAAAATATTTACAAATGGTGGACTTAATGCTAAAAGCATTCTCTACCAGTCAATCTTCCAATATCCAAGTCCTCTATACAAGTTACTCCAGTTTGTGGGATAACTCAAGTCAATACATTCTCTCATCTTTTATTCATTGAAATTGTTTTCTTCTCATTTTCAATATACAACATCTTCAGATAATAATGAGTGTAGAGGAAGAAAGAGAGATACAAAAGGATCATAGCAAGAGGAAATTCATAGTTTCTGCCTACCCGCACGGGTAACTTCCTTCCTTCCTTTAGTCGTATTTCTCATGACTATTATCGTGGTCATTATGTCGAATGATACACACACACTATCTTGGCAATGTTGTTGGAGTGGTTTGCATGACTATCAAATACTCATAGAGTTCAGGTTTCCTCACGATGTTTTCTTTCACTAGAAGCAAGTGGTGGTCGATGAAATTTCATAAATGCGTCAGATTTGTATACAGACTCATGTAGCGCGAGCAGGATTCGAACCTGGGACCTATACAGTCACAGGCGGGTGCCCTTACCACACAGCCACCACCGCTTCGTGCACGGGTGATAATAATTTGTAAACACCTCCAGATGTACCGGTCAGACGGGGACATCAGAATGCACACGCGAAGCCTCTGGTGCTCAGATCCTGCCCCCAGTGATGACCGGCAAGATCACCACCAAGAATAAGTTTACCTTCAAGTTCGGAAGGGTCGAGGTCAGGGCCAAACTGCCCGCAGGGAATTGGCTCATACCTGGTAAAGTCTTGTTCGCTTTCTTCATTAAAAAGTTTATCAATTTCTGAAGATTATGATAGGATATCTCTGTGATCTGATGTTCCATCGTTTTGATTATCAGAGTTTCTAGTTCCGTGTCATAATGCGTATTATCATCCAATTTCAATAAATAGGGGAAGTATTTCATGGGTCCTTTTTGTCCTTTTACTCATGTTCTAAATTTCATAAGAATCAGAGCGGTTCAGTAAATTATTACTCCACAAACAATTTCGCATTTAAGCTATTAGAACAATAGACCTGAATTCACACATCCATTTAAATTGATATCATATCAATTATAAAATTCTTCCATTACTGACTGACTGAGTGACTGATAGACAACTCACAGCCAAAACTACTGGGCGTAGGAAGCTAAAATTTGCCATGTAGGTTCCTTAGGAAGTATGAGGTAGCTCTAAGAGAGGATTTCCCGAAATTTCCTTGGAAACAAATTCCGGACCCAATGCTAGTACTAAATAGCTGTTTCTTGCAGAAATCAACCTGGAGCCAAAAGACAACTTCTACGGTTCTCGTCGGTACGAGTCTGGTCTCCTGAGGGTAGCCTTCGCGAAGGGCAACGCAGTCCACGCTAAGAAGCTGACCGGAGGGCCCTTGCTGTCTGACTCAGAGCCCTTCAGGTCTCGGCTGATGAAGGAGAAGATCGGCATCAATAACTGGAACATGGATTACCACAACTTTACGTTGATTTGGAAGCAGGGTGAGTTATGATTAAGGAATGCTACTAATATTAAATGTAATGTGAAAGTTTGCATGTTTGTGAGTTTGGATGTTACTCTATCATGCAAAATCTCCTGGACGGATTTTAATGAAATTTGCCATGCGATTAGAATATATTGGAATAGAACATAGGGTGCTTACCCCTGGGGCGAAACTAGTTCCAACTAGTCCAATTATATAAATGCGAAAATGAGATTGTTTGTTTATTTGTCCTTAGCCCTGGGGCAAAGCTACTTGTGAATAAATAAAATTACGATATGGACCCATTGTTACATTTCATATTGTCAATAATATGGAATTAACCCATGGCTCTTATCTTAATCTTACGCCTAATAAGCCAGGTGATTCAGGCTTCAATATGCTATTTGTCAGGAAACAAATAGCATATTGGTAAATAGCTCGTGTGGTAGAGCCACGCTACTGGCCAAATCTTTGCTAGTAGCTTGAATGGGCCGGCTCGTCCGGGGAAGTACCACCCTCTCACAGAAAATCGACGTTTGAGTAGTTGCCTTAACACTTCTATGCTTCGTTCGGTGAGTGAGAGAACCGGAGGCCCACCCCTTCCCCCCACCCCCTCAACATGGCAGCGGAATTTAATAGTAGAGTACCCCAGGAGGGTACCGGTACGTTACGTACAGGAGAATCCCTCCCTGAGCATTCTTGCTTGGGCTGCCCTACGTACTCTGGGGAGGGCAAAATCCCGCTCGTCATTGCTCAAGATAAGGCTACGGCACCCCCCCATGCACACCATGTCCATCTGTGCAATATCAGGGGTATTCACTCAAACCTCAACTCTGTCCACTACCATCTGGAGGCAGAAAAGCCTGCCTTATTCTTTTTGACGGAAACCCAGATATCGTCTCCAGCGGATACGTCATACCTACATTATCCCGGCTACAAAATCGAGCACAAATTCGTGCCACACGCTGGCGTATGCGTATTTGTCAGGGACGATGTCTGTGTTCGCCGTCTATGCAATCTTGAAGGCAAAGACTTGTCCACTCTATGGCTTCGTGTTGATTGCGACGACCACCCTCGCGTCTACGCTTGCCTCTACAGGTCCCATAGTGGTGATGCCGAAACTGACCGACTCATGGAGCATATTGGCACTGCAACGGACTATGTGCTGCGACAGATTCCATCCGCGGAAATAATAATTCTTGGGGACTTTAACGCCCACCATATAGAATGGCTCCAATCGGGAAAAACCGATCATGCGGGTAGATCTGTTCACGCCTTTGCCGCGGCCTATAGTCTGTCTCAGATGGTTTCAGCCCCCACACGCATACCTGATGTGGAAGGCCATACGCCCTCACGGCTTGATCTCCTGCTGACTTCCCATCCGGATGGCTATGTAGTATCTGTTGGTGCCCCTATTGGCTCATCAGACCATTGCCTAATCCGGAGCATGGTGCCATCCACGTGCAAATTACGGCCTCGTTCCGCCGGCTGTCGCCGTGTCTGGCACTTCAAGTCAGCAGATTGGGATGGGATGCGGACCTTCTTTTCATCCTACCCCTGGGGCGAAGTTTGCTTCTCGCTTCGGGATGCTTCTGCCGTTGCCGACTCTGTTGCTGATGTGATATCGCAGGGCATGGAACTTTTCGTCCCAAGTTCTGTTGTGCCCGTCGGTGGCAAGTCTCAGCCTTGGTTTGACCGCTCTTGCAAAGAAGCGTTTTGCCAAAAGCAAGCAAGTTTTCAGTCCTGGTCCAACGCGATGGCAGCTAAGGATCCTGATGCGAATGTCCTTAAAAGGGAGTATAACTTTGCCTCTAGATCTTTAAAAAAAAACTGTGGCTACGGCAAAGGCGAAACACATCGGACGAATTGGTGAGAAGCTGGCCAAACTACCCTCGGGTACACGCTCATTTTGGTCTCTTGCCAAAGCTGTCCAGGGCAATTTTTGTCAGCCATCCTTTCCACCATTGCGCACGGCAAATGACACGTTGGTCCATGATGCAAGAGAGAAAGCCGATCTCCTGGGCACCTTTTTTGCATCTAACTCTACTTTGGACGACGGTGGGAAGCCTCCTCCGACTATACCACGTTGCGCGAGTACTATGCCGGACATCCGGTTTACTCAAAAAACTGTTCGCAAATCACTTCTCTCCCTCGAAGTCCACAAGTCTAATGGACCCGATGGAATCCCTGCCGTTGTGCTCAAAACTTGCGCTCCTGAGTTGGCTCCGGTCTTGACGCGTCTTTTTCGACACTCCTACTCTTTAGGCGTCGTCCCGTCTGCATGGAAGATTGCTTTAGTCCACCCAATACCCAAAAAAGGTGATCGCTCTGACCCTGGCATTACAGGCCCATTGCCATTACCTCCTTGCTCTCCAAAATAATGGAGTCCATTATAAACCGCCAGCTCCTGTTGTACCTCGAGGAGCACCAGCTTATAAGCGATCGCCAGTACGGATTTCGTCATGGACGGTCTGCTGGCGATCTTTTGGTATTCCTGACCCATAAATGGGCGAAAGCGGTTGAGAGTAAGGGGAAGCCCTGACGGCCAGTTTGGACATGGCGAAAGCCTTCGATCGGGTCTGGCACAAAGCCCTTCTATCGAAGCTTCCTTCCTACGGGTTGCCCGAGAAATTATGCCAATGGGTTACCAGTTTCCTCACAGGGCGCAGCATTAAAGTCGTTGTTGACGGTTCATGCTCCGAATACAAGCCCGTGAATGCTGGTGTCCCTCAAGGCTGTGTTCTGTCCCCGACGCTCTTTCTTTTGCATATCAATGATATGCTTCATTCCAGCAGCATTCATTGTTATGCGGATGATAGCACGGTGGACACCTCTTATACCGGTCAAGCTAACATTTCTCGGGCGCGCGTCTCCGAGTGTCGAACAAAACTTGTGTCTGAAGTTGAAACTTCATTACACCAGGTTTCAAATTGTGGTCACTGCAACTTGGTCCAATTTAACCCCAAAAAACACAAGTTTGTGCGTTCACCGCGAAAAAAAGCCCCTTCGTCGTATCTCCTTCGTTCCAGGGCGCTTCACTAGATACGCGGCCGAAGATCGAAATTCTAGGCGTCGAGATTTCGTGCGACGTTCAATTTCGCGGTCATCTTAAGGAAAAGGCTAAGTTGGCCTCCAAAAAACTGGGTGTCCTAGGCAGAGCAAGGCAGTATTTCCCATCGGCGCATCGCCTTCAGCTATACAAGGCACAAGTTAGGCCGCATATGGAATACTGTTCCCATCTGTTGGCTGGGGCACCTCAATACCAACTTCTCCCTTTAGACCGCGTTCAACGTCGTGCGATTCGCATCGTCGATGACGAGAATCTCGTCAGCCGTCTCGATCCTCTGGCTCTGCGTAGGGATGTCGCATCCTTGTGCATTCTTTACCGAATGTATCATGGGGAGTGCTCTGATGAATTGTTCGACGTAATACCTGCCGCAGAATTTCACCACCGTACCATCCGTCACAGGCTGAAGTTTCATCCATACCATCTGGATGACTGGCTGTCAACCACCGTACGTTTTAAAAAGACACTTTGTGCCACGTACGACCAAACTGTGGAACCAACTTCCTGCGGCGGTATTCCCGAACCGATACGACATTGGAACCTTCAAAAAACGAGTCTACACCTTCTTGAAAGGCCGGCAACACTCTTGTGATACCCCTGGTGTTGCAGTAGTCCATGGGCAGCGGTGATCGCTTACCATCAGGTGACCCGCTTGCTCGTTTGCCGCCCTATGTTATAAAAAAAAAAAAAAAAAACAACAAGAGTGTTTTAATACCAACGTATCTAATTTATAAATAACAAAAATTTACAGATTTGATAGGTATTTTCTTAAAAAGGGCATCTAGATCACTTTTGAAAGTGTTCTGCGAAATTTGATGTGTTTTCATAAAATTCATCAAATTTTGAAGAACACCTCTTGTGCAAATAAGGTCAACCAACTTCAAATCTCATTTATTCTCCAGACGGCATCGACATGCTAGTGGACGGGGAGAACTACGGCAGCATCAACCCTGGCGAAGGGTTCTACGCGCTCGGCCGGGAGTACGCTGTCCCTCACGCGGCTCACTGGCTCAAAGGCAGTGTCATGGCGCCATTTGACCAATATGTAAGTTCTACCCATATTAAATTCATCATATTTTTATAAATAAATAGGTATCAATCATCAAAATATGTAAAACTAGCTTTTGCCCGCGGCTTCGCCCGCGTGAATTTCCCACGGGAACAGTGCTTTTTCCCGGGATAAAAAGTAGCCTATGTGCTATTCCAGGTCATTAACTACCTCTGTACCAAATTTCATCGAAATCCGTCCAGTAGATTTTGCGTGATTGAGTAACAAACATCCTCACAAACTCACAAACTCACATCCAAACTTTCGCATTTATAATATTAGTATGGATTCTTCCGTTATTGACTGAGTGACTGACATACAACGCATAGCCAAAACTACTGGGCGTAGGAAGCTGAAGCTTGTCATGTAGGTTCCTTAGGGAGTGTAGGGGAGCACTAAGAGAGGATTTCCCGAATTTCCCGCGAGAACGGGCCTTGCTACGATCAATATATTCTACTACCCTACTAATAGTAATTTAATTACTTGTGTGTAAATTGTAATAAAGTTTTTTTGTAGTATATCCTAATCGTAACTAATATTATAAATGCATATAAGAGTTTGTTTGTTACCTACCTCTTCACGCTTTATCTACTCGACCAATAATCCTGAAACTACTTACGCATACACATAGTTAGAAGTACTGAAAAGTACATAGGGTACCTTTCATCCCGGGAAACAGCACTGTTCCCGTGGGAAATTCACGCGGGCAAAGCCGCGGGCAAAATCAAGTAGTATACATGCGAAAGTTTGGATGTGAGTCTGTGAATCACGCAAAATAACGAAGGACGAATTTAGATGAAATTTGGTACACGTGTAAGAAAAATACCGGGTATAGCACATAGGGTACTTTTTATCCCGAAATTCCCCCGGATCAAATCAAATCATTTAAAATGAAATAAAAATCATTCATTTAAAATCGAAGCCCCAAATTAATAAAGATTTTTTAATCTCAGTTCTACTTATCCCTCGGGCTCCGCGTGGGCGGTGTCCACGACTTCGAGGACGCCCCGGACAAGCCCTGGAAGAACAGGAGCAACAAGGCTGTCCTCAACTTCTGGAACAACAAGGACGTATGGTTCCCGACCTGGTACGACGCTAACCTCAAAGTGGATTACGTCAGAGTCTACGCACTGTGATAGATTATTGGTTGTGTTGTTTTATAAACGAGTCACTAGGTGGCCATGTCAGGATTGCCGACTTATCTTAACACGCGAGCTCCGAGGTCCGGAAGTACTTCAAACCTTGGGTTTTTTTGTACTTACCTCAAAGCCTTACTCAGCCGCATCGGGAATTCTGAAGGACTGCATGACCTTCAGAATATCACCTGTTGCGAAGTGCTTATAGTCCTCCAGGGCCGATTATGCTGAAGTCAAAGTCAATTATTTTTATTCATATAGGCTTAAAAATAGCACTTATAAATCGTCACATTCTTGTTTTTTAGTTAGTTGACGTCATAAAATTACTACGCTAAGGTTACCACCGCCTCCAAAGCGCAAGTGGAGATGATCCCAGAAGGTCCAGTTGCTCGTTTGCCAACGAGTCACAATAACACAAAATGTGTTTCATGGTCTCCGACTATAGTTCCAGGAGTCCATTTTCAAGGCGAGTGCGGGACATGACTTTAGTCGGCAATCCCTAGCACGTGAGTGAACCGTTTTTAATAGAATGTCTTCATCTCAAGTTAGTTTTAATGATATAATTAGTGGTTGTGATTTGTAATGCTACGCTTATATGCTCGCCAAACTTCGACATCTCATTCCTAATTTCTTAAGTATTATTTACTTTATTACATCCTTTATTATTTTTTGGAACAAATATTTTTTTTTAAATATATTTCATACTGATAACAAACATAATATTCTATTTTAAATGAACACGATGTTGGAATTGGAGTTCTGAAAGGATCTCTACGTACATGCTTAGTTTTAAAGTGATCTATGTTTTAACACAAAAAAAACAATGTAGGTCTAGGTATAATGGTTTACCGAACGTTTGGTAAGCATGTAAACTAGGCATATTAATTTTAGACTGATTTTTAATTACAGCTCCGCTAAATGTACAGTCAAGAGACAAAGTGCAGTAATACCTACCACAAAAACCTTAGTGCCTAGCCTTAAAGATCATATTGCTTTGTACATTCTGGCTGTACTTTTGACTTTTGACTGTACTTATAGCTCGTGCAAGGAGCTCGTGTAATGTAAGCGAGACCCAAGCGGTGGTGGTTGACGAGTGGTTAAGGAATTCGCCTGAGGAGGCGCCTGTAGTCCCAGATTCGAATCCTACCCGTTGCCTCTTATGCTAAGAATATGTCTCATTTATATGGTAGAAGTCGTTGCGTGTGTTTCCTTCCACGTAATAAAACTGACAAGAACATAGATCTTAAATAAGAAATGAAGAAGTAGAGCGTATCTGTATTTTGAGTCGAGGATGTGGTTCTTTTTATTTTTTATTTTTTTTTATAATACTCATGACTGGAATCCCTTTTCATAGCTCTATGTTTTATTAAAAATTTTGTATCGTTTGGTTTAAGCGAAATGTGCAATTGTTTTCTTTTCCTATCTCAGGAAAATTTGTGGTTAAGATATAGAAAACTTTAGACATGTAATAAAATTCTCATAAGGTTATGTTTTGATAATAAATTATATGCAAAATTACAATTTATTTGTGTGAACATGACATTTTATTTTAGAGTAAGAGTAATTATGAAATAAGACAGAAATAAATATTAAAGAAAAACTTTGTTTTCTTTGATACTTTCGAAACCTGAAAAAAAACCCAAAATTTCTTCTTTCACTGCAAGGCTAACTTTTTTTCTTTATCGAGTGTTTTATGGCCCTAGTATTATGGATAAAGCTGGTGTATTTTTTTTCAAATCATGATTTGACGACTGCATTAAAATCGCGAAGATATGGATATCACACAGAAAGAATATTTCAAATATAGTTCCGAAGATTGGCGCGTTCAAATAAACACTCTCTTCAGCTTTAAATTAGTATAAATTATAGATAACCCATTGCCCCGGGGATTCCCGCTTTGAAATAAAAATAAACGATGATAGATAACTTCTTCAGCAAACTACATATACGATACATAAGGAAAACTATGTTATTTATAAATTGATTGACTTTGACCCTGGAACCTACTGTAGAACTTTTCGGTAGAACTAGTGGGAGCGAACGGAATATCAACCATCTCCAATTAATCCAGAATGCTGCCGTGGTCTGGGAGTTAGCTTTAACTGCTGACCTGGTCGTGGGTTCGATTCTCACGGGAAGCAATAGGACTTTAGGGAAGGGGTGATGTTACTTAAAAGTCACTGTTAATAAACATTTAGACCCAGTCGATATGAAAAAAAAAAATTAAAAATGATACCGTAAACTGCTGCAACTTTGCACGGAATTTGACGTTTTTTTGCGATTTTCTCGGAACCTATTCATACTTTTGACTCTTAATTGTCTCGATTTACAACGAGCACTTCTAATATAACTAGAGGAAACAAATTCTAAAATAAATTTGTAAGCATAACATAACTAAAGTAACCGACATAGCCCGCAGAATCGCGAAACTTAAGTGGCAGTGGGCGGGGCACATAGCTCGTAGAACAGATAGCCGTTGGGGCAGAAAAGTTCTCGAGTGGCGACCACGAACCGGAAAACGTAGTGTTGGCAGGCCTCCCACTCGGTGGACCGACGACCTGGTGAAGGTCGCGGGATGCGCATGGATGCGGGCAGCGCAGGACCGGTCGTTATGGAAATCCTTGGGGGAGGCCTTTGTCCAGCAGTGGACGTCTTTCGGCTGAGAGAGAGAGAAGCATAACATAAGCGAGATTCACGCGAGTGAAGCTGCGAGTAAAAGCTAGTTAACAAAATTTGACAACCCTAGACCCAGGCATAGTTATGTCACTTAAGTTTTCAAAACACTACACATGATTGCCTTCTAAGTTTTTTTTGATAAAAAACAATCTTTTGCGTAAAAAAACAAGTAATAATAGAAGAAGACAATATTATCCTACCTTAGGCAGTTAATCCTGTGCGAAAACACAGCTTTTTAATAGTTAAAATTCAAAAGTTTTGGAGCGCAAAAAAAATGCTGCTTCACCCACTGATCTTTGTCGCACAACTGACAGAGTATTAATGGAGTTACAATTATAAAAAATGAAAAATATGTTGCCCAAATAACGAATAGTTACTACAGAATGGTAGAAAACGAGAATAAAGCAAGCGAATGCGATATATCGTAATTCAAATGAAATAGGCAAATTTGTGTGTAGTTGGATAAGTTGCAGCAGTTTACGGTACCTTAATCCAATTACAAGACGAAAATAGAGAAATAAATTCAACTAACCCACAAATCTCAAACAATAAATATCGAAATAGAGAAATAAATTCAACTCACCCACAATTATTCTCATACAATAAATTTACATACGGTTCCAAATAAACGGCAACGGCTTAGAAAAAGAAGCAAATATTTGTGCTAACCACAAATATATTTCGGCTGTTTTGACTATTTCTACGTATTCCGTCTATTTCAATATTTATTTCCTCTCGTACAATACACAATCTTTAGTTTATTTAACGGAACAGGAAATGTATTAATCTTTTATAAAAATTATAAAACTTGCAAAAAAGTAAAAAATTAAAATGTTTTACCTATTCAATTTGATATCAGGTTTAGTGAGGTCATGTATGGATAAAAACTTAGCTAATAAAAACCACGAGATGATTGCACCTAATAGATATAAAGCCACGTTCACAATGCGCCAGTCGGCAAGAGTTTTTTTTTTCTATTCAGAGATAAACATTTCCTTTGTAGGTGATGATAGTACCCTACACTATGATATGATCAATTGATGATGGGAATCATCACTGATTGTAAATAAAACCTTGAGCTGAGCTAACTTATCCTAATCCTAACTAATATTATAAATGCGATAGTGAGTTTGTTTGTTACCTCTTCACGCTTTATCTACTGAACCGATCGTCATTTAATTTTGCATACACATAGTCAGGGGTCCAGAGAAGGACAAAGGCTATCATTTATCCGGAAAAAATACGGTTCTCAAGGCATAAGCGCGGGCGAAGCCGCAGATGAAAACTAGTTTTTAATATATGGTTGCCCGTGTGACGTAAATGCTAAGTCGAAGCTCTCCTGACCTACATGAAAATAATATGCGATTGCTCGTACACCTGATTTTTAATCTCAAAGCAACAGAATACAAACATTTAGGCACTGCTGAGAATAACGCCGAAAGAAACTCATTTAACAGTATTGGTCTCCATATGAACAAACCCTTAGCTTCGAGATTCGCCTCACGACAGTACTCGCCGCTCTGGCCGAGTGGACAGACGGCTTTATAGTTAAATTTATTTATTATATAATAGAAACAATGTTGTTATTGTTGTTCATCAGTTGTTTTAGTGTTGTGTGGTGTTACGATGTCCCCCCTGCGAAGCTAGAAGCGATACATCCTAAAGGCCTTAGGGTTTCTATACCAGGTGAATTATTATTTTGGAATTGATTTGTTTACTATCTAACCGCAGTCAAAATTATTAGTATAGTAAGTACCTATATATTGCTAGGTATGTAATAAGATACATGACTTATCAAGTAGAATTTTACCTATCTGTATTCAGAAAGATATTGGTGTATATTTTCGCGAGCGAATCCGTGGGCACAAGCTAGAAACTATCTATCTATCCTAACTAATATTATAAATGCGAAAGTGAGTTTGTTTGTTTGTTACCTCTTCAAGCTTTATCTATTGAACCAATCTTAATGAAATTTCGCATACACATAGCTGGAGGTACGGAGAAGGACATAGGGTACCTTTCATCCCGGGAAAAAGCACTGTTCCCGTGGAAAACTCACGCGGGCGTAGCCGCGGGCGAAAGCTAGTCTAATATAAATAAATCGAGTAATTAACAATCATCAGATAGGTAAGTATATCTATCAGAACGAACAGAAAAGTTTTTTTTATATAGGTACTTCAATAACAATATTACATAGTTGTTAATTAACTCAACGGTCAAAAAAGGTAATTATCATTATTAGTTACTGTTAACGGCTCATTAACCCACCCAAAACTATCTGAAACTTGCCTATGCTATTTATTTATTTATTTAACTTCTTTATAAAAAAAAAACATGTAAATGGCGGACTTAAAGCCGGAGGCTTTTTCTACCAGTCAACTAAGAGGTGATGCAGCGAGAAATGATATAATTTTGGGGTGAGTGCAAATGAGCAAAGTGCAAAAGTGCTATTTCCGTTGGTCCCGGCTATATTGGCAGCAGTTAATACCCACCAATCTGCATTGGTTCCACATAGTGGATAAGCCCATTTTCCTTATCCATCCATCCATATATCATCAATTTTGACGACTTCCGTGGCCTAACGGTTATCACGCCAGACTGCCACACCGGAGGTCCCGGGTTCGATCCCCGGTCAGGTCAAGATGGAAAATGATCTTTTTCAGATTGGCCTGGGTCTTGGATGTTTATCCATATATGTATTTGTCATAAAATATAGTATCGTTGAGTTAGTTAGTTAGTCCCATAACACAAGTCCCGAACTTACTTTGGGGCTAACTCAATCTGTGTGATTTGTCCGTATATATTTATTTATTATCCGTAAGGAAGCCCATGCAGTGACCCAGCAATGGGTTGATGAAGATGATGAGATACTTATCCTGTCCATCCATGTAGAGTAATTGACGAACAGTTGACTATACGTCTCAAAACACACATAGTAACAGGAGGACGTATAAACTATGAATTTGTATTGTCTCTCTAATTTGCATCATAATGAAGTGACTAGAAATCACCACATCCTCGTTAGAACTGGTTTGCTAAGTCTAATAGCACAAATATTATCATTGGCACTTCGAATATTAAAAATATCTTCTTATTGATTGATAGTCAACACAATGTTCATAAACCGCAAAACCACACAGCGTTAAAATAACATTGGATTTTGAATTTTATACAGCTGGTTTTTTTGTTGCTCGCTGTATAAATTCACATGAGTAGGATCAACAATAATATACATTTAATATTATTATTTAAGCTGCGCACCTTCGCATCTATTTATATTATTTGCCATCATCGTCAAGTATTTAAGAACTATATTCTTGTTGGTGAGCATCTTGCATATTCATCTTCTGCCACCGATTTAACTTCCCTAAACGAAACAACCTTTGCATTTCCTTTTATTTGGCCCATAAACTTTTTGACTTTCCTTCCCTCTCTTAGCTTCGACTTTTCTTTCAATGAGATATTTTTAAAATTGTCATGTCGTGGCCAAACATCTTTTCTCGCCTTGTCTCTATCGCTCGCAGTAACGTCCTATTCTCTTTAATCATATCCAATACTTCCGCGTTTGTCTTCATATCTATCATATCCAACAGATAAGTT